>JBBMJM010000001.1:3431882-3443021 GCA_037832705.1 Centriscus cristatus | reverse complement strand
ATTCCTCAACACACTTATTATAGTCCACAAACTTTATCACGGCCATGGCTCCCTCATTAATGGTTTTTGAAAAAAAAAAGTGAAAAACGACAAATTTTCCCATCATAGAAAACGAAATGGGATTTGAAAGAGAAAGTTGAATTCCGGTTTCATCCTACCCCATGGGAATCATCGCCCTGCCAACTGTACATGGTTTCTCAACCTGTGGACCGTGGTCTTCTACGGGTCCAGCAGTAGACTCATTAGAATAGTGATTTCCCATTTTTTCTTGTTCTCATCATTCTTTGTCTGTGGTTTCAGATTCCTCCACCCAGTATCAACTTCACCCTGCCTTCTCCTATCCTGGGCATGCCCTGTGTCCCCATATTTGACCCCCCATGGGTGCCCCAAAACACCGGCAGTGTCCAGGACCCCATCAACGAAGATCAGTCTGTAAGTCCACATGGGCCAGATCACACTTCTTCTTAGCATTGTAAGCAGTTGCAGTTGTATTCCGGATACTAATTCTAGATAGGTCTCTGGGCGTGACATCACACTTGGTTGCATTGGTTGTCAGGTTACAGTGGACTTAAATTTCAAAATAAAAAGCAGATCGGTTTTGCAAGGAGCTCATTCTTTATATGGCCAAAAGTATGAGGCATTTTTACTTTTAGTTTGGTTCTTTTCACAGACCGAGAGGAAGAAATGAAAGTAAATACTCCCTTTGAAGGAACACTTTGCGAGGGCGGTAATTTGAGCCTGAACAAACTTGTGCCGCTTTGTCGTCTGTAAGCAGCGACACTGCGAGTTTTCACAGAGTGAAATTAAAGCTCTGGCTGCAAATGATACACACACACAGGACAAAACGTCCATCATCGCTTCCCAATCACACTGATGTTCTTGAGGCCGGACAAATCCCTGCAAATCCCACAAGCTTTTAGAAATCAGAAGCATGTGTTATGGTTTAATGCACACAGGTTGGAAATGCAGCGGACACAATAGGTGTGTGGGCGTCCACATGCTCTTGGCCATATGTTTAAACCCGTCCTGGCTGCTTAAAGCTGATTTGCTATGACAGACTAACATGGGCAGCGACAGTGAGACCTAAAATGGCTGTTTGAACCAGGAACTCTCTGTGTTTCCATTTGTTGCCTTGTTTTTTGTGAAAAGCATGATTGATCAAAGTACATGTTCTTTAGATTTTGATGAGGACCTACGAGCACATGTTATATAATTGATCTGTCTTTGTTTTTAGTACCCCGCATTAATTCAGTCAGTCCATACCATAGTAAGTTAGTATTTCTGTCGGATGTTTGTGCTGATGCATCTTGTTACCGCAGATCATGAAAGACAGGACAGACGATGTTTAGTCGTTTCCATCATGGATGGGATGTTGTGGGAGGTTCATGGGACATCATAGCTGCATCTTGATCAGTAACCCACATCACACTGTAGCTCTTTCAGAAGACAATAACAGCATGCATCGGACATTCAGACATCTTGTGTGTGCCGTCCTTGTGCTGTGCGTGCATGGTCATTGGCTGAGAATGACTCTGCCGTGTATGTTTCCATGGATACGTCTGTGTCTGAGCACTCGTGTGAATGCTGTGAGGCATTTACTGTACACTAGATACAGTAAATTCTCCATTTTCCAGTCTAAATCATTTGTTGCCCAATATATCCTGACTGAGGTCTTTTTTTCCGATTTGTTACATTCAGTATATCTGTTATGGGTGATGTGAAAAAACTGGTAATATGCAAATTACCCGGGTTATTTGCACATAATTGGAAAACACGGGTAGTTTACAATTAACCCGTCCTTCTGGGTTGTATATATTAGGTTTAGGGTTAGTGCTAGCTGACAGATTGTAAGATAGGAAGGTATTTTAGCTAGCTACTGTAATGCATGCTAGTTGTAACAGCTTTGCACATTACCCGAAAACACACGTAGTTTGCAAACAACCGTCCTTCCAGGTTGTATGGGTTAGTATTAGGGTTAGTGCCAGCTAGGTATTTTAGCTAGCTACCGTAACGTTGATAATGCTAGCTAGATAGATGTAGAAGCTTTGCTCATTGGGTTGTATGGATTAGCATTAGGGTTAGGGTTAGTGAGGTATTTTAGCTAGCTACCATAACGTCTAATAGCTAGCTAGATGTAGTAGCTTTGAACTTCACCTGAAAACACAGGTAGTTTGCAAACAACCCAGATATTTTGCATTTTATCCGTTTTCTCAACGTTACCTTTAACATAGTCATCATGCCCAGGATAGCTTGAGAGCATGAGCAACGTGCTGGAGGAGAGTTACTGTATTTAAGTGTTGTCCGGTTGTTTGACTTTACAAAATGCTCCTCAGGAAGCCTAGAATAGCAATGCACACACCTCCTGACAGTTCTGTTTTTTCTCCTCATTTGTCGCTAACTCTGAATCCTCTGTACGTCTGCGGCTGCTGTTCGACCTTCATGCTCTCTCATCCCGCTCCCCGCTCCCTTGCCGACTGTGCTCCAGAAATCCTTCTCGGCGCGGGCGGTGTCGCGCTCCCACCAGCGAGCCGAGCACATCCTCAAGAACCTGCAGCAAGAGGAAGAGAAGCGACGCCTGGGCCGCGAGGCCAGCATCATCACCGCCATCCCTGTGGCTCAGGAGGCCTGCTACGAGCCCACGTGCAGCCCTCCGCCCGAGCAGGAGGAGGAGGGTGCGGCACACACACACTTACATTCACCGCCTCAACATTTGACATCATCTCGTTTTTCATTTGACTCCTGCCAGCAGAAGAAGTGGTGAACCTGACGTCCCGCCGTCTGTCCGTCAGTCCCTCCTGCGCCTCCAGTAACTCTCACAGGAACTACTCTTTCCGAAGGGGCTCCGTGTGGTCCGTGCGCTCACTGGCCAGTGCTGAAGGTACGGCCGACGAAACGTGTGCTACCGGTGTTCGAGGTAGTCACGGTGTCGTTGGCTCATTCTGTGTTTGCAGATGAAGAAAACACAACCGAGCACACTCCCACTCACCACATGCTGCAGCCTCCCCAAGCTGTTTTCCCAGCGTGCATCTGTGCTGCTGTCCTCCCGATAGTGCACCTCATGGAGGATGGGGAGGTTCGAGATGATGGTGTAGCCGGTAAGCAGAACCGCAGGAGCCTCCTGGTTTGTATTTATACTGTACTTTATAGTTTCACCCTCAGCAACTATTAAAACCTCTTTAATACTGTTTTCTGACATAAACCACTAGGCTCATTATGCAACGTTATTAACCCGCAAGGATACATTTGTTTTTTCCAATTGCCTTTTTTTAAAAACTATATTCTTCAATGTTCCTCAAGTGAGTGCTGTTGCCCAGCAAATTTTGTGGAACTGCCTGATTGAAGACCCAGCCCTGGTCCTCCGCCACTTCCTGGAGAAACTCACTGTCAGCAACCGGCAGGTAGGCGACCCTCTGATCCAGCCTCAGGATACCTGAGGCTGAAGCAGACACCGGAGTCGGCATCATTGAAAGTCAGCGAGGACTCTGTAAGATGACTTGTGTTCTCAGGATGAGCTGATGTACATGCTGAGGAAGCTCCTCCTCAACATTGGAGATCTGCCCGCCCAGACCTCACACATCCTCTTCAACTACCTGGTGAGGCTGCAAACATCGACATCCTCGTTTGTTTTCTCCTCCTCACTGAATATTTCACCCGCAGGTAGGATTGATCATGTACTTTGTCCGGACACCCTGCGAGTGGGGAATGGACGCCATTTCGGCCACGCTTACCTTCCTGTGGGAGGTGGTGGGCTATGTGGAGGGACTCTTCTTCAAGGACCTGAAGCAGACCATGAAGAAGGAGCAGTGTGAGGTCAAGCTGCTGGTCACAGCGTCCATGCCAGGTGAGCGGACACTGACAACGTGGCTCCGGCAGCAGCTGGAATCGTCTCAACTAATGCCCAGTGGCTTTGGTTCAGGAACAAAGACGCTGGTTGTGCACGGGCAGAACGAATGTGACATCCCGACACAGCTCCCAGTACACGAAGACACTCAGTTCGAAGCCCTGCTGAAGGTGAGGACCTCTGACTCGCTTTCAGGAGGTAAGAGGAGCTAAAAGAGACCTGTGATTCCCCCCAGGAGTGCCTGGAATTCTTCAACATTCCAGAAGCCAGATCAGCGCACTACTTCCTGATGGACAAGCGGTGGAACCTCCTCCATTACTCCAAGGTACAGGGAGAACCAGTTGTTGTGGGATGAAGTTAACTATGACTACTAATATACTCGAATCTACCTTCTATCTACCTTCTGCAGACATACGTGAGAGACATCTACCCCTTTCGAAGGTCCGTCTCCCCACAGCTCAACCTGGTCCACATGCTCCCCGATAAAGGACAGGAGCTCATCCACAAACAGGTGTGGAGGATTGAAAAGCGGATAGGAGTCTCCGTTAGCTTATTCCATGATTGACCTGTTTGCTCCTTTCTCCAGGTGTTTTCCCGTAAACTAGAGGAAGTAGGCCGAGTCCTCTTCCTCATCTCCCTCACTCAGCACATGCCGGCCGTGCACAAGCAGTCCCACGTTTCCCTGCTCCAGGAGGACCTGCTCCGTCTGCCCTCGTTCCCGAGAACTGCCATCGATGCAGAGTTCTCCCTTTTCAATGAGCCACAAGGTGACATAACGTGACTTCAGTGTAGTTTGGATACTATTGGAAATCGTGCAGAGATATTGACCCCCCCACCTCTTTTAGGTAAGGAGCTGTTTGGTTTAGACACCCTGCACAAGGTGCTGTGGATCAAGCTGCTGGAGGAAATGTTTCTGGGCATGCCCAGTGAATACCCGTGGGGGGATGAGATGATGCTCTTCCTCAACGTCTTCAACGGGGCCTTGCTGCTGCACCCAGAGGACAGCGCCCTCCTGAGGCAGTACACAGCCACTGCTATCAACACTGCAGTGCACTTCAACCACCTTTTCTCCCTTAGTGGGTACCAGTGGATCCTGCCGACCATGCTGCAGGTACAAATACTCCTACCATGTGTCAACACCCACAACAGGATGTCAACAGAGAATTATTTATGATGAACTTTTATGATGATAACTTTGCGACGTGATCTGACAGGTGTATGCAGACTATGAGAGCAACCCTTTACTGAGGCAGGGCATTGAGTTCTGCTGCCGCCAGTTCTACATCCTCCACCGCAAACCCTTCATCCTGCAGCTGTTTGCCAGCGTGGCTCCGCTGCTGGAATTCACCGTAAGTCCACTGAGTCCACGCAAGGGGGGCGTTAAGTAGATGAGCTGCTCAGAGCCCGAGTGAGCAGTTTGAGCCAAAGGCTATTATGACGTCATTGTCCTGAGCAACATGAAGATGAAAAAGATGGCCGGTGCCAGTTTGCCAGGGCTGATGGCACATGAAGGGCAACCATTTTGGTTCCCCTGGAGGCACTGAGGGCTATAAACGTTAGGTTGGGTAGATTAAGAGTAATGGTGTGTCTTAAATCGCATACTTTCATTAATACACTTTTTTGTAGTTCATCATGCACATTATGTACTTATTCACGAAGTGCGCTAGTACTGTACTGCCTCACACTTACTGGAAATGACCTCAAAATGAAACTTACTAGCCATAAGCTGCTGCATTTTGCGAATTTTTCCAACACATCAAGCCTCAGACCTGACATCTTAAACCTCAGTCTCCAGCGAGACACTAACACCAAACGTACCCCTCAACGTCAATGACTGAAAATGTGCCGCAGTTTACTAGCTAGCAGGCTAACAGCATTGGCTGGGATTCCAAAGATGCATTTTATTTCTCTAGCTAATATTTTGACAAGTGGCTATGGTGATATTTCGTTAAAACGTTGCCATTGTAACAATGTGTAATTTATAATTTCGATTAACTTCAGGGTACTTTGTGATCTGGGTTTTTTTATGGACACAGACCTGCTGTGATTGCTCAGCGCTCTATTAGAGCAGAGTGTTCTGTGGTTCTCAAATGTTTATGCGCTCAGTTAGAGCTGCTCACCAACGCTGCTGTCTCTGATCCCAGACCAGCACCAGCACAGGTCTGTCCAAAGGAGTGTCGGCCCAGTGTCTGTTTGACCTGCTGGTGTCGCTGGAGAACGAGAGCCAGGATGCACTGGATGCACTGGAGCTGGTGAAGGCTGAGAAGCCTCTGCGCTCTCTGGGTTAGAGACCTTTCTGAAATGAGAAAATATGGATGCAAATGTCCCACCTGTGGGAAAATAAACAAGGATCACTTCTGGTTTTTTTTGTAGATTTCTGTTATGGTAATGAGGACTTGGCCTTTTCTATCAGCGAGGCCATCAAGCTGTGTGTCACTGTGGTCGCCTACGCCCCCGAGTCCTTCAGAAGGTAAATCAACTCACCCTGGAGATCAGCAGCAGAGCTTTTTTTTTTTTTCACCACCCAAGATCTCTGCCTCAAGTCTCCAGATGCTCATGGTGCTGGAGGCCCTGGTCCCGTGCCACCTCCAGAAGCTGAAGAGCAACACAGTGACGATGGAGTCCGCGTCAGCCGCCAGGGACGAGATCGCAGCCATCGCCGCCCTGGCTACATCTCTGCAGGCCCTCCTCTACAGCTCAGAGACGCTCACAAGGTCCGACTGTCGCCTCCCCCTGCCGCTTGTCTTTGCACTTCATGCTGTTCTACCAACGAGAGGTCACGTATGGAAATATCACGTGTCAACTTTATCACTTTGTCTTTTAAGTCTTTTTTTTCATGTAACACATTTAGACACCTCAGGTGGATGGGGTTACAGTGGTCCCTGGTCCCTGGTGCCTATAAACATTTGAGTAATTAACACACTTAAATTAGAACCTAAAACAGAAACAGAAAACAGCAAATATTTATTGAATAGTCATGTTCCCCTCCCTTCCTCCTTGTCAGTTCCAATTCTCATCAGATGATGCTCATTATGTCATAGTTTCAATCCCATTTTTTAAAGTCTGGCAGGGATGTACTTCTCCATATCTGAGGCTATGTACATATCCCTTATGTGGACATTATTATTATTATTTCAGCGCCATGACGTTTTTAAGGCTCAACGTTTTTACATGTGTTTTCATTTTGGATTAAATAATTGACTGTATTAATATGAATAATGACAACAACAATAATAATAATTGTACAGCAAAGTGCACAGATATATGCAGTATATGTGTTGTTTTGTGTTCTTTTTTCAATTTGCCCCTCCTTCCCAGGCCGATGACCGCCCCGCAGATGTCCCGCTGTGACCAGGGCCACAAAGGAGGCACCACTGCCAACCACGCCATGTCAGGAGGCGTCAACACCAGGTGTGTGTGCTGGTCACTGGGAGACATTTCATTCAGGGAAGGCAGATTTTCTCGACGTGTGTGTGCACAAACACCCAGGGACAACCTCCACCTGCTGGAGGAGGGTCAGGGAATGCCCAGGGAGGAGCTGGATGAGCGCATCGCCAGGGAGGAGTTCCGCCGGCCGCGGGAGTCCCTGCTCAACATCTGCACCGAGTTTTACAAACACTGCGGGCCGCGGCTGAAAATCCTGCAAAATGTCGCCGGGGAGCCGCGGGTGACGGCCCTGGAGCTGCTGGACATCAAATCCCACATGAGGTGATGGGGTTCATTCCCGCTTCAGTCATCTCGCTTCACGTC
Organism: Centriscus cristatus; assembly: GCA_037832705.1. Lineage (NCBI taxonomy): Eukaryota > Metazoa > Chordata > Actinopteri > Syngnathiformes > Centriscidae > Centriscus > Centriscus cristatus. The sequence continues at coordinate 3,435,430 of JBBMJM010000001.1, read as the reverse complement.
CGCTCACGGCGGGTTCGTGTCTGTGTCTCTCCCAGGCTGGCGGAGATCGCCCACGCCCTCCTGAAGCTGGCGCCGTACGACACCCTGACCATGGAGAGCCGAGGCCTGCGGCGCTACATCATGGAGATGCTTCCCATCACCGACTGGTCGTCGGAGGCCGTCCGCCCCGCCCTCATCCTCATCCTCAAGAGGCTGGACCGCATGTTCAACAAAATCCACAAGATGCCTACGCTCAGGTGCGCTCGCCCACAGGCATTATGCACCAGGTCTGTTGAATACAATCCCACTTCTCTCTCTGTCTCGCCGTGAGTGTATCGTGCTGTACCCGTGCCGTGGTGTGCGCAGTAGCTAGACGGCTTCGTGGCACTGTCGTCTGTAGCGCTGGCCGTCGTTGGTGCTGCGTTGCGTCGGGCAGGCACGTGTGTGGGCGTGTTGGTTGGTTGGTTGGCTGCGTCTGTGAGCTTCGCAGTATTTGCTGGTGATGTGTCGTTGCTGTGATTAAAGGTTCGTTTTTGAGCGTTTGTCCCCGCGCACACGTTCTGACTGCGTGTGGGGGGTGCGTGCCGGGTGCTGGTGCTCGGTTGTGTGTCCTCCAGGAGACAGGTGGAGTGGGAGGCGGCCAGTAGCCTGATCGAAGGAATCTGCCTGACGCTGCAGCGACAGCCAATCATCTCCTTCCTGCCGCACCTCCGCTCGCTCATCAACGTCTGCGTCAACCTGGTATGAGACCGCAGCGGAGCGGCGCCGACCCGTGACCCTTTTCCTGTCGTCATTCGGTTGTGCGTGTCGCCAGGTGATGGGTGTGGTCGGCCCCTCCAGCGTGGCGGACGGGTTGCCTCTCCTCCACCTCAGCCCGTATCTGTCGCCTCCGCTGCCCTTCAGCACGGCCGTGGTCCGGCTGGTCGCCTTACAGATCCAGGTAATGTCAAAGGTCAATCAAATGCAATTTCTTTTTAATGAAGAGCGACTAAACAAACCTTTGAAATGTATTTATTTTTGTTTCAAGGTCAAAGTTGTCTTGGGTCAAAAAAGAGAGAGAGGTTGAATTTCTCTGTGAATGTGGTCCCAGGCTGTGGAATCCAAACTGTTGTTTGTCTCCGTCCCCTCCAAGGCCTTGAAGGAAGACTTCCCTCTCAGCCACGTCATCTCACCGTTCACCAACCAGGAGAGGCGAGAGGGGATGCTGCTCAACCTGCTCATTCCCTTTGTGCTCACCGTCGGGTCCGGAAGCAAAGGTGAGAGAGGCTGCGCTTCGGCCGCTCCACGTGACCTCAACGCGTCTCCCTCTCCGTCTGCGCAGACAGTCCTCACCTGGAGCAGCCGGAGATCTTCCTGCTGCTGCAGACGGTCATCAACATCCTCCTCCCGCCGCGCATCATCTCCACTTCCCGCACGAAGAACTTCATGCTGGACGCGTCCCCGGCTCACTGCTCCACCCCGGGGGACACGGGGAAGGACCTGCGTCGGGAGGCTCTGGCCGAATCCACCAGCCAGGCAGCGTATCTGGGTGAGCGCCAGAGAGGCCACGTTCCTCTGGTGTTCCTTCTTCTTCACTCTCGTCTTCATCGCCCGCTCTCCTCCGTCAGCTCTGAAGGTGGTGCTGGTTTGTTTCGAGCGCTCGCTGGGGAACCAGTGGTACCGGCTCAGCCTGCAGGTGAAGGAGATGGCCCTCCGTAAGGTCGGGGGTTTGGCCTTCTGGGACTTCATCGACTTCATCATCCGAACTCGCATCCCGATCTTCGTCTTGCTGAGACCTTTCATTCAGTGCAAGGTACCAAAAGGTTTAGTCTCGGCAGCAGCTTCCAGCTTCCTCAACCTTTTTCTTTTTTTTCCTGCCGCGTCATCCGTGCCAGTTGCTGACTCAGCCAGCTGACTCTCAGGAGGAGATCGCAGCACGTCACCACATCGCCGACCAGCTCGAGCGTCGCTTCATCCCGCGGCCTCTCTGCAAGAGCTCCCTGTTCGCCGAGTTCAACAACGAGCTGAAGATCCTGAAGGAGGCCGTTCACAGCGGCTCCGGTCAGACCACGGTCAGAATCCACCCGCCGGCTTCTCCGCAGTCGCTGACACACGTCTCGTTTCCCCGCAGCCTATCAGGGCAAGACGTCCATCAGCACGGTGGGCACCTCCACGTCGGCGTATCGCCTCAGCTTGGCCACGATGTCGCGCTCCAACACGGGCACCGGCACCGTTTGGGAGCAGGACAGCCAGCCGTCCCGGCAGCCGTCCCAGGACACGCTCAGCCGCACCGACGAGGACGACGAAGAGAGTCAGGGACATTCTGAACGTCTTGAACGTTTTGTCGGCTCGCAAGACAGTTCACCATCCTCCTCTCTCTCTCGCCCCTCCCCCCTCCAGATGACTCCATCAGCATCCCCAGTGTGGTGAGCGAGCACGAGGCCTTCCTGCCCAGCGTCATGTCCCAGCGCCGGTTCTCCAGCCACGCCACCGGCTTGGCCGCCTCGCAGCCCGACGCCCCTCGCGCCACCATGCTGCCCAGCCACAGGTGACACACACACACATACACACACAGATTTCTGTTTGGACCAATCAGATGCCTCGATGGTTGTGATTATCAGCCGACAGGAAGTCTCCACCTCGATTACAATGTCACCTCTGGAGTCGTGGCTTCCCGCAAACAAGGACTTGGGTTGCGATGGATGGTTGCGAATAAACTGCCGTTCTCCCCCTTCGCCCCCCCTCCCCCTTCTTACAGTGAACCCAATGTGCTAGATGAGTCCCAGGGCCTTCTGCAGGAGGGTAACCTCTCTAGGTACAGTGGCCCTCTGTGTGTGTGTGTCCCGTTGGTGCATCTGTCCGCCCGTCGGAGGGGGCCTCGCCGCCAGAACGGCGCCCTCTATTGGCTGCCTCTCCGTTGATTCACTCATCCACATCCAATCACTTACCTGTCTCTCTTCTCTGTGCGTGGGTCCAAGTGGTGTCTGTCGCCCACCCCCCCACCCTACCACACTGACCTTCATCCTCTCAGCTCATCTGCTGCCTAACCGGGCCCGTCGAACAGTCTCCAGATGCCGCCCCCTCCCCACGGGCTCCCAGGGAGCTCTGCCTGTTCCTTCTGTTAGCTGTGGGTGTTGACTGGCGTCAGCCTCCCCCATCGGCGCCATGAGTGTCTCATGCTGTTGACGTGTCTCTCAGGCTTGTTGCTGATCACATTGGGCGTCCTCCTGTGGATTCACCAATCTGTGGGGGCAAAGGGGAGCTGCAGCGGCAACGCCTCCCCCTCCCCGCTGCGCCGATTTGAACCGCCGTGATTTTGAACCGCGCGAGGAGCCGAAATTCACTGGCCGCCGTCTCCCTCTGCGCTGCTGCTCCAGCCCCCGCTGCCCCCTGTTGTCCTTTCGGTGTGTGGTCCGTGGCGGCGCTGTGACTGCTCATCCTGTCGACATGACGTGTGTGTTGTAGTAGTGAGTAGAATGACGGCAGCGTCTAATGTTGTCGAAAAGGTGTCGTCGGAGACGTGAGCGCGGCCGCGGAGGCGTGCTGGGTCTGTCGGGGGTAACGTGTGCGTGTGTGTGTGTGTGTGTGTG
>JBBMJM010000001.1:3415263-3431782 GCA_037832705.1 Centriscus cristatus | reverse complement strand
CGGAGACGTGAGCGCGGCCGCGGAGGCGTGCTGGGTCTGTCGGGGGTAACGTGTGCGTGTGTGTGTGTGTGTGTGTGATTCCATATGCCAGAGTTGCCAGTGTGCAGAGTGAACCGGGGCAGCAGAACCTCCTGATCCAGCCTCCGCTGGGACGGAAGCGAGGCCTCAGACAGGTACGAAAGGAAACGGCCTGCAGGTGACGAAACCCACCCGCTGAACATCTGGATCGAGATTTTGTCTTCCCCCGCAGCTGCGCCGCCCCCTGCTGTCCATTCCGAAGAATGAACCCCGTGGCCGATCGGGAGCGAGACTCTCGACAACACGCAGGAGCATCCAGCCCAAGAACAAACCCCTGGGTAACAGCCTTCGTGTGTGTGTGTGTGTGTGTGTGTGTGTGTGTGTGTGTGTGTGTGTGTGAATTGTAGGTGTAGCTCATACACACCGAGGTGGTCCCCCCCGCCCCTCCCCCGTTCACCACCTTTATCTTACTGTTTGTTGCGCCGCGTGTCACCACACTGACTCTTCTCACTCTGTTCTGTCTCACGCCGTGTTTCGAAAAAAAGAAACTTTATTGGACTGTGAAGGTGAGACACGACCCTTGACCCTTCCTAACCCCGCCCCCCTCCCCATGCAATGGCCCGCCCCTTTATCTGCACCCCAGTAGGGCGCTGTGCATGTTTGTCTTGCATCCCCCTCCCGGCCCCCCCTGCCTAGCCATCCCGCCCCAGTCCCACCCCAGCGCTGATCGTCACCATCCAGCGCTGTCGGCTTTCGCTTTTGACCTCGTGTGCGTTTGTGTGTGTGTGTGTGTGTGTGCTCCCGCAGCGCACGGAGACCAAAAGAGGTCGGTGACCTTCACAGAGACGGAAGGGCAGCAGGCGTCTGCGGACGCCGGCCCCCCACCGGCGCCCATTGCGTCAGCGGAGCCCCCTGCTGCCTCATGGAAATCCCCCACGCTGGAGGTTCCTCCTTCCTCCGCCGCCACGGTGACGGCCGACCTGCACAGTCCAGCTCGGAGCGCCAACCCCCCGGTAGGACCCGCGCCGGCGGGGGTTTGATGAGGTGTGGAGGTGTGTCCTCACTGCAGAGTGTTTGGTCTCCAGGTTCTTTCGTCCATAAGCAGCAAGGAGAAGAGAGAGCAGTGGGGCCTCCGCAGCAGCCTCTCCCCTCCCCCCTCCCTGTCCCGCCCCTCCACCCCGACACCCCCATCCCGAACCTGCTCCCCGCTGCCCCTCTCCCGAACCTCCTCGCCTCTGCCTCCACCCCTGCCGGTGCTGGCCACCGCTCCGGCCGCTGCCCCCCTGCTGCCACCGCCCCCCCCGGCCAGGGCCCGGGAGAGCCCCGGGGACGAGGAGACCACGGCGCTCCTCCCCCGCAGCGACGCCCTGCTGCACGTCAGCGAGGATGACGGCACGGAGAACCCCCTCCTCGCCCCGCTCCTGTCTGCGCCTTCCCCACGTCGCTCACCTCGCCAGTCCCCCCTCCCGCTGTCCCCCGTTGACCTGGACCTGGATGAGTCACATGTGTAGATTTCTGTGACGGGCGCGTTGTCATGTCCACATACAACGTAAATGTGTATCAACCGGCGCTTGTCATTTATTTCCTGTGAAGACAGAGCTACCTTAGGGCTTACAGAGTATATACATACATATATATATAGAAGTATATAAGAAAGTAAATATTCAAATAGTACAGTAAGTGTATTTTAAACAGTAAATGTGTAAAATGAGTTTTTTTTTCCAGGTCAAACGCAGCAAAAATGCAATCAAGGTTTAAAGTCCGACAGAGTAACGAGGGATTCTGCTTCTCGTCCTCCTGTTTGTGGAAGTGCGCCCCAATCAACGCGGCAGTTTCCTTGAAAATCAAGTGGTTTTTTTTGTGTGTTTTTGTCCTCCGGTAGAATCAAACGGACCGGTGATATCCAGGATTCCACATCCGGGATTTGGTGACGGTGACAGTAGTAGCATAGCGTCCGCTCACATCCACCGTGCTTGACACATCGACCTGCTGCTCCGCGTCCCACGTGTCCGTGTCCCAGTGTTGTATTTGTGACCAAAGACTGCAGCTGTGTGTTTGTGTCGCGTCTGTTACCTCGCTAATTTCATGCCTTAACCAATAAATATCAACGCTAATATTTAGACTTTTATTCTGAAAACCTCATACCTCTGGAAATCCTGTTGTTTTTATTTTCATTATTTAGCATAAAGCGGCTGAGCTCACCGCTAACGCTAAGAGACGTGTCTGGACGTGCCATAGATCACACCAATGCACTGTGAGGGCTTTGTCTGTCTGTGTCTATCTGCTGGTTTCTGACTTCAGACATTGTGTGTTTGTGACAGTTATCGTCCTTTGTTCGACAGCGGCTCGACGTGTGCAGTGTCAGCGGCTCTCGACCGTACGTTGAAATAAATGCAGGTTTTTTGGCCAGTGCAATATTCTGTTGGCTTTTCAAAGATGCACCGCCGTTTTCGTTGGGCTATCGCTTGGAAATGTCAAATGATGTCGTCTTTGTGTAACGCTGGAACAGAGCAACAATATATCAGACTATTTCTTCAATATGGGAAAATAAATTGTTTACATTGTTCTTCGACTGTCTGTCCATCTCCACGTTTCACTCCACGACCTCTCCAGAAGGTTCTTCTGGGGGGTCGGCGTAGGCGGCTATTTTATGTTCTGTGTTCCCCATTGTTACTCCTTTGATACTAGAGTGAGATCGCAATCTTTCAGCAAGTGGTTCCAAAGCTAAAGCAAACAGGAGAGGACTAAGTGGGCAACGCTGTCGCACGCCAAGATCAATAGTGAAAGAGTCAGTGCGTCGCCATTCGTTATGACGACTGCTTTTGGTGAATGGTAGATGGTTCTGATCCATTTAATGAAGTCTCCCCCCAGACCAAATGCTTTGCCGAAGGCTTTTTCAGCATCTAGAGAAATGGCTAATGCTTTCTGTTTGTTTTGGTTGGTGTACTGAACAATATGAAGAAACCTTCTCACGTTACTGGTTGAGTGATGCCCTAGTACAAAGCCTGTCTGATCCAGATTGATAAGAATTGGGAGTTAATTTTCCAAGCGTTTAGCAAACAGTTTTGAGAGGAGTTTACTGTCAACTGAAATTAAGCTAATAGGTCTGTAAGAACCGCATTGATCACAAGGTTTTTCATCAATCAAAATAAACAGGGCACTGAGAGGATCCTTTTTTCTTTTTTTTTTTAAAGTTCCTTAAGCAGCTCTTCCTGATCTAGATGAACAAGTGAAAACAAGTGAAAAGAGGGAATAACACAATTCTGAACCACCACCTACCCCAAGGAGTGGATATGGGGGAGAGCACCTTCTTCGGATCATGTGCGGCGCCCCTCCGGTGTGTGGATGATGAGGTGAGCTTCTCAGTGACACTCCTGGAGTAGTCCGGTGTTCTGAAAATTTCTACTACCCATCAAGAAGTGCTACTTCCTGACTCTGCGCATGCGCTATAACAGGTCACCGAGTCTTTAGGTCACGCCCATACATTTTTGCTACTCAGCATTTCATATTGCACTTGGTCGAAACAGGTAAGACGGAGTGTTTTACTTTTTAATGCAAAGTTCACAGAATGACATACTTAATTGCGTGTACTCTTAGCCTCGCAGCCCATGCAATTGTGATATTTTTTTCCATGCGATCGTGAAAAAATTCGCCCAAGATGATAATTTGTGACGTGCTAGTCAGTTTCTTCAGGGTAGCAGGTTTGGATAGATCATGTGCACCCTGTCAAATAGTGCTACCATTGCTCATTTCGTATATTTTCAACTACCACTTACCCCACTGCCCTTTCATGACATAAGTATGTCAGCTCCTGATCTTGGAACCTCTGCAATCTAGCGATGAGAACCCTGGGATGTGGTTGTTGATCCGGTTCTGATGGTCTCCGGGCCTGGAACCTGTGTGTGCGGTCAATCTCCACACTCTGAGCAAAGTCTATTCCAAAAATCTTGAGAACAACTTTGTGGAGAAACGATTGTGCATCTTTGTCCTTGCATCTTTCCGGGAAGCCGATAAAACGTAAGTTGTTTCTCCTCTCATGGTTCTCCAGGTCATCCAACTTTTGCCTGACCTGCTTGACTTAAGTTCCATAAGAACCTCTGATTCCCCCATTTCCTGGTGCTAGTTTAAGGCATGTTGTCTTCTTTAAGCAGAATGTGAGATATCACGTCTCCACATCGAGCATTCGCGAGGTTATTTCAAGCTTAGCTGCAGGTTTGACGGCGCGAGCGTTTCAAACAGCCATCTTCGCCACCCGCGTCATGTGACCATCGGACTTGTGTTTTAATTCAAAATTAAAAACGATCCATCCATTTATCTTTAATTATTTTATTGTTTGTTTTTAAAAGAAATGTGGAAGAAAACGCTGAGAAATCGACTATTTAGACTCAGTTTCGTGCAATGTTGATTATCTGCGTTTCATGACCAGATCCAAGTCTAGACTCTTGTTTCAAGCATCTGCTCGCAGGCACGTGGCTCCTCTGTTGCGTCTCTTTCTTTGGTGACCGATGCTGCTGCGGCTACTCTCTGGGACGTCACTTTGAACACATCCCACCGCTCAGGAATCACCCCCTTGTCAAAGAGGAGAGCAGCTAAGTAGGAAAACGTCAGAATGCAGACGAGTGACACGCTCATGCAAATGGTCTTGACCGGCACGCGCTGGACATAAACGCCGTCCTCTAGAACGCAGCCTGGAAAGTGCAGGAGTACCGGTAGGCCCAGCAGCGGCTCTCCGCACAGGAGCCTCATGAGCACGGCTGTGACGTACCCGACGATGGCGCCGTAACCGTTGGAAATCTCGGCGAAGAGCACGCAGATGAACTGGGGCAAGACAATGGTGTAGGTGAGGTCTGAACCGAGGACCCAGAACACCATGACGCTGTCGTTCAGCGTGGTGAGAGACGTCCCCACGAGCCCCACAGCCAGTATGGAGAGACGAATCACCCACCGCAGCTCTTTGTCAGACGCCTAAGGAGGACAGATTCACCTCGGTGACGGCGCCTCTGCTTTCACATCTCCTCCTTTTTGTACCTGAGTCCTGATGGCCTGGTAGATGTTGGTGGTGAACAGGGTGGACGCAGACAAGAGAAACGAGTCGGCACACGACATCACCGCCGCGGCGACAGCGCCAATGGCGACAGCGGAAACAAAGGTCGGGGTGAGGTGCTGAAGGGTGATGGGCAACACCATGGTCACCTGACCTCGCTCATATGGAGTGGGAGAACCGTACGATGTGGCATTCCAGTCTGGAAAGAAACAGAAACCGAATTTAAAAAAAAAAAAAAAAAACAGCACATGGGGCCGCGCCCGAGGATTGTTGTGAATATTTTGACGAACAAATGAATTCACCAGTGGAGACTGCGACCGCAGCAATCAACACCGACGGGATTCCAGCGAAGATGACGACAACCGCTGCGATGAAGCAGATGTTTCTGGCTGTGGAGGGGGAGATGGAGGACAGCGTCCTCTGATGGAAGTCCTGAATCGCCAGATTCCCCACGCTCTACGACGGGAAGAACAGCCCTCACACAAACGCTCTAATTTCCAACCAAAGATAGATTTTTACCATCAGGAGGAAATTATCAATCCATTCCCCGATCTGATCCACCTCAAGCCGGCCAAGCCAGGGCGCCTGATAGACGTGGTCGGATACCGTTTTGGTGATGTCGGTGTAGACGCCGCTGGTCAGAATAAAAGGAACGCACAGCCACTAAGAAGAAGAGGCAGAACAGCAACAGTTAGCTGCCTCATACGGGCGATGAGCCCCCTCCCCCCCCCATCGGTGTCTGAGCTCATTCCTCACCAAACCAACAAGCACAAACAGCATCTGGATCACGTCGGTGAAAGCGACTGAGTAGAGGCCTCCCAGGACGGTGTAAATGATGGCCACCGCCGCCGAAATCCACACACAGATGTTGAAGGACAGATCCAGCACCACGCTCATGGTGCCACCTGAGTTCAAAGAGGAGCACGCGTGAGGAGAGACGAGACCACGGAGCCGGTTCGGATTGAGTTGGCACATTTGTACCTAATGAAATGAGTGTTGAAGGAACCCAGACCAGTTCGGTCATGAGCGGAATGATGGACAGAACCCCGCTCAGGACTTTTCCGTACTTCCTCTGAAACGGTTCCATCATGCTGATGTACTCCTTGTCCCTCATCGGCTTGGCAAAAAACAGCCCCCCTTTGAGGAAGGAGGAAAGCGCTGAATCATAAACAACCCTGAGTCACGTCTGCTGACATTTTCTCTAAGTTCATCCGCAGAGTGAAATACTGGCAGAGTTGTACAAAGCAACTACATATTGATGAGTCATACCTAGAAGAAAGGATAGTGATATTTGCAGGGGGATGAGGGCCCAGAGAAGGCCCTTGGTGGGGTCATACACAGCCTCAGAGACGCCGATGATGAAAGAACCTCCGATAAAAGTAGCTTCGTCAGAAAACACACAATGCACCAGTTGACATGTGTGAACACAATCACATTTAACGAGTTTACGTCGACGTGACCTCACCCGACATGGTGAAAACTCCGATCGCCATCGGCACCCTGCGATCCGCCAGCAGAGAAACCTCCATCTGTCCGCTGATGGCGTTTTTCTCCATTTTCTTTGACTTCGCTGACCCCCAGAGGCCCAGTCCCAGCACCAGAGCGTAGAAGATGACCATCATGATCAGACCCGGTACAAAGACCACCATGGTTCACCAGCGGAAGGGTGCAACTGCAGCAGCTGGCAAAGAAGGGAATTCTTCTCGCAATGAGAACGACACTGACACAAATGTGGGACGGGAGAACCAGAGAGACTGGTTGGTCCTGACTCTGTGCACTCTGATAAAGAGGTGATGACCGGCACCTCTGCACACATGGCACAAGACCAGCTGGACTGAATGTGAGTAAACATGCACTGCAACACGCACTTTATTGAGGAGTTGCACGGTACAATTGAACACCTCGCTTTGTAACTTATTGAGTGTTTATCGCCGTGTCCGTCGTCCTTCTTGTAGAATGGGCTCTTGTTGGTGGTAGAGGAGAGGGACATACAGGTACACGTACGATGAACGTGTGTAACGAGCCAAGACGGAGAATGTATTGTTGGTGTGTGTCGCTTAGCGTGTGCAAGGAGGGAACCAAGTGTATTGGGTCCTTGTCAGTCTGCAGGCAAAAGGCTTCCCAAGGATGTGTGTGTGTGTGTGTGCACGTGTGTCGTATGGACATACAGAAAACATCTGATTCACTAATGGATGGGGTTGGTGGTATTTATATGAATACATAACTTACATAACACAAAAAAGTGATGCGCTATTCATGTTGCTAGGCAACAGACCTGTGTAGTTGAAGCCCTCCTGTCCTGAATAATCATCTGGGACACTATATATAGCGGCGCCATTTTACCATCTGTTTTCTCGTGCTGACTGTCCTCTGTGGCCAACATGCACAAGGAAGGACCTCATCTGTGACACCTTGAACCTGCTGTATCACCCCAGCCGCGATGGTGCTCGTTCTAACGTGCACATTTGTCAAAAAACACCATAGGGGAGGGGGGAGATATTGTCCATTTTATTTCATCGTTGTCACACATGTTTCAAAATCAGGTTTCCTACACTGTCAGTGCATTTCAACAGGTTCAGCGAGACAACATTCAAAACCGAGAGGAACCTAAATAAAAGTCCAAGTAAAAAAACAGGACACCCATAAATACATGTCAACGCATCGGTCGGGTGGGAAGGTGACGCACGCTTGAGCTGGAAGACACACAAACAGTAAGATAAGGCACCTAGACGTGGAGAGAACAGCTTCTTTTCTTCAGCTACTTCCTTCTAGATCCTGATGGTTTGACAGTTAAAACTGTTCTAGTGGGAGGAAAACACACACACACACACACACATTACAGTGTCTTCTAATAAAAGGGGGGTGTCGCACAAACTGACACACAAAACGCTGGGGCGGGGGCCTGGAGGTTAATATCGGGACGAGTTTGGTTAAAAGCTTTGACGCAGGTGATGCAGACACAGGAGTTTAGTGGGATCAGTCGATATTCACGTTTTGCTCTCATGCACATACACCGAGAAGAGAAAACAAAACAAGGAGGGGGGGGGGGGGGCATCACTCAGCATGTGGTCATTGGATGATGTGTGGTTTGGCACACGCGCTGCAATCCGGGGAGCGTGTGCGTGAGAATTAGGAACCGTCTGATTGGACGAGACAAGCGTCCGTGCCTGCATCATTCATCGTTGTCTTAAGGCGGAAGTACGACAGAGTCCATTGACGTGGAGATTCGAAAAAACCAGGAGCGCCACAAAAGCGGCCGTGCCAACCGTCCCCGTGCTGCGGGTCAATGTGGATCATGACGTGGTCGCCCGTTGACGTGTGCAAAACACTCGTTTGTGTTCCTCGACCGGGCCCCGCCGCCCAGGGCCCCCGTGGAGAACTAGGACTTGGGCGAGGAGCTTTTTGAAAGTGGTTTGTGGTAAACCCAGCCGTCGCCCTGGAGACGAAACAACAGGCGTTAGAAGCGGTCAGGTCAAGTCCAACACCCCCCCGAACCCCCCGGTGTCTCGCTGCTCACCTCCCGGTCAAAGTATCGGGTCCTCCAAGCGGTTTCCGTCTCGGCCCGGTGCCTCTCCTCCGACCGCTGCCTCTCCTCCAGAATCCTCTTGTGCTCCGTGGCTTTGTCGATGTCTTTCTGCTGCAACGCCTCCGTCACGTGCTGCCACAGGCGCCTGAAACACACGCCGGCGTTAACCCGTCTCTGAAGGAAGCGCCGGCCGGCTGGCGGCCGCCCCTCCCCCACAGACCTGGACTCCGTCGGCCCCTGCTTCTCCACGGGCCGAACGCGCTTCCTGGTCACGGGGAGCTTGGTGACGTCCACCACCCTCGTCTCCCCGCCGGCGTAGCTGAACTCCAGCGCGCCGTTCCACTCGCCCTGCACGCGACACACCACCGCGTTGGTGCCGTTGTGCTTCACCTCCGCCGTGACTCTACGTTTGGGACACAGAGCGTCAAGCGACAAGCGTCGTAGCGCGGCGGGCGCGCTCGGCGCGTGCGACTGACTTGTGCAGTTTGCCTCCGTAGAAGGGTTTGGTCTGGAAGGTGATGACGGCCGAGTAGCCCGACTTGATGCAGCTGATGTTGACTTTGCCGCCGAGCTCCACCCAGGGAACGGTGAGGATGGAGCGTGCGTACGCACAGGGCAGAGTGAAGGTGTACTCCTCGTCGTGCTCCAGCAAGGACAGACACCCTGACGAATGAAAACACGTTAGCAGCTGCTCGACCGTCAACGACTCACGCACGCCGCCGCCGCTGCCCGACCTTCTCCGATCATGGACACGCCGATCGACATCCCCATGAACTTGCTCTTGGTCCACACGTGCGTGTTCACACACATCTGTCTCTCCGGGCATTCGGCGTAGAACCCCGACACCGGAGGGTGGTGCGACACCTGTTCCGCCACGAAGCGCACCTGGGTGTAGTCCTGGGGGGCGGCCGGGTCGGCGGCTCCCTGCGCCTCGGGCCTCTTGGGGACCTTCCAGGAGCAGTGGAAGGTCTCGCCGATGATGGGGTTGTAGGGCTTCTTGGCGACGGCGCCCTTGCGGCCTTCGTGGAACGACGTGAGGTAGTACTCCACAAAACGCACCATGCGGTCCTCGGGACTGCCGCCGTCGGTGATGGCGACGAAAAGGTCCGGGTGCGACATGAAGTCGGCGTACATCTCCAGCAGAGAGCGCTTCTCCAGGATGAAGGTGGGGAGGACCACCTGGAAGGAGAGCTCCGATGACTCGGCAAATCTCAGCAGTCAGACGTACATGGATTGAGTGTTGTGTTTCTGTGCTCAGGTGGAACTTGACCTACCCGCGTGAGGTCCATGCCCAGCTTCAGCTGGGACAGCAGGTGTAGGATGACGCTGCGCTCCTCCTCCACAGCGCCCAGGTCCTCCTCTTTGTCTGGGAGCGAGTCCACCGCTTCGTCCTCGCCGTCGATGTCTTCCTGCTCCTGGGAACGTTCCAACAGCTTCAGAGACCGCCGAGGTCCATCAAACCACGTCAAAGCCTTCTTCTGCCTTACCCCAGAAAAGCTGCAGGACTCTGGGCTGCTGAGCTCCAGCTGCCCCCCCTCCAGCAGGCCCTCCCCTGCGGTGAAGCTCCCCAGGGAGCTGCTGCCGTTCTTCAGGATGTCGGGCAGCTTGGGCTCCAGCCACTCGATGGTGGGTCCTGGCGTGGACGAGGTGCACAGAGCAGCAGGCTCAGAGGCACTCATGGTACTAACCCCCCCCCTCCCGCCCGAGGCCCCCCTAACACACGCACAGATCCACACTCCAGCAGCACCCAGCCGACTGGACTGGACAGCTGCCCTGGACCAAGAGTGAAACCCAAACCTCCAGACTAGCTGGCTACCGGACACCCCGGCCCCCCCGACAGGAAGCAGCCTCGTCCTCTGATTGGCCCGCGCCGCCTTGCGTGGCATTTGTACGGACGTTCAGAGGAGGGAAGAGCTCATTCAAATTCACCGCTTCACGGCTCCGTCCGATTGGCCGGCGCCGGCGGCCCGGCCTAATGAAATATACATCAGGTAATGAGATCCGCGGGGAAAAGTGGGGCAGTAGCTGCCTCGTTTCCCGCTTCAAATCAAAGAGGGAACATATGAGCGGGTGGTTTTGCTGAGTTCTTGTGAACGCCACGTGTTTCCACATCAAGCTGAATCAGCTCAGCCCCCTCGCCATGGATACCTGTGCTGTTCTCGATCTAATTAGCTTCGAGACAGGTGGAAAGAGCAGGAACGGGGGCTTATTAATAATGCAAAATAATTCCACTGTCCAGCCAGGTGCAGGTGCAACGCTATGATTTGTCAAGCAATAGCACAAAGCAGATGATTTCGGGGAAGATGCTTATGATGATATGATACTTGTGACAGAGGGAGGGACCTCCACTGACCTCCCAGGGAGCTCCGGTGCCTGGCCACCTGCTGCAGGTGTAAGATGTGCAGGCACTCGTTGAGGCAGTTCATGGTGGCCATGGAGGTGGCCTTGAGCATCAGTAGGTCCTGGTCCAGTGGAGAGAGGCCGGGGGCTGCAGGCAGGCCCTCGATGCTTTGGATCAGGTCTCTGTGTTGGCCCTGGGCCTGAGTCATCATCTGGAGGAGGATCACGTCAAACATTGGGCTCTTTCAGCACAACGTCTTTAGATCGGCATTCTTTTGTACTTTGCAATGCAGGTATCTATTTGGCGGGCGGGGGTGACTCTAAACACACCAGGACTACCTCGACCAACATACAGTATTACTTTGTTGGTTTGCTTCAACTACATTCTTGTGACTAGCAACAGCACCCTCTTGTGGACAGTTCAAATCACTACAAACAAAACATTCATTCACTCATCTTCCACTTACTCCAGTTACATGTCGAAAATGTGAGTTTATATTTACCTTGTAATGTCGCGTGATGTAGAACGCACAGGTAGAACTCTTCATTATATATGTCTTATTTAGACATTGTATGATAAAGGGTGTCCAGACCCTTTCACTGGCAGTGTACCTCATTTAATATTTTATATTTCGTATCGATAATATACATGATTTTATATATTGTGTATTGCGTATGTCATTTTCCATCATTTTCTATCTGGTTAACTGTACCTCTCTGGCTTCCATTAGGTGGTCGGGCAGCAGCGACCTCTTACTGGAATACATCGACGAGCCTTTGTTCGTCTGCGACCAGTTGAACAGGGACGCGGGATTCTGGCTGGGTCGGCGCAGTGACATGGGTGAGCTGCCACTCCCTTGGGATACCATTGAGTAGCTGCGGGACTTAGGAGGGGGGTTGCTCTGCATTATGGATCAAACGAATCAAGACACCTGAATATTTTCCTGCTGGAAAGTCTATTCTTTGAACGATTCTTTCCTATGATTTCATCAGCGAATGCCGTCTTACCTTCCCCATGGCCTCTGTGTGATGCTGCGTACAGATCTGCAGTCTGCTCACCCAGTGCTGCCGCTCTTTGGCATCAGTGGCTGAGACACACAAACACACACACCTTTAATTAATTTCCCTGAAGGGTCACCCAAAGGGATTAATAAAGTACTTCTGATTCTGAAAATAAATCTCGTTGAGGTCACTATAGGAGGATTGACCTCTGCGCTGATTCCTGCATTCTTCGAATAATGGATACTATGACAGTGTTCATTGAAAATGGTCTGTCCCTTTGTGAATGCATGTGTTAGCAGATGCATTTTACCGTCAACAATGAAAAGCCTCACATACAAAATGTTCTGTTCTACTCTTGTAGTCTGACACAAAACAAATGTTTCATGGTCAGTCTGAGCATTGTGGGCATGCGTGTACCCCTCAGCTTGTACTGCTCTCCACTGATGGCGTTGACAGTGAACGTGTGAGAGTCCTCATCGCTGGGGGAGATGACGGCCCCGGCCAGGGGGAGCATGCCACGGGGCTTCTGGGGCCGAGACTGCTCATTGACAAAGTACTCTAGCAAGCCTGCTTCATTGTTTAAGACAAAGAATCTGGAAAACATAACAAAAGGACTGTCTGTGAGCATGACATTATTTACATTAGGATCAACTTTAATCGGAGCGAAAACAAGTGATGAAAAGTGGTTGTTCATCTCACCTGTATTGCCACCCTGTTACCAGGTTGGTGTACTTCATTAAGTAGCCATCAATATTCTCCATGTGATCACTGGAATGTTGCCAAGCAAAGGTAAACACTTGTTAAAAAGACCTGGATCGAATCACCATCCACCGACACACGCTGACAGTCAGTTGACTGCTAACGGTGTGAGAAGAAGGCTGCTATTCGAACTTTGGCAGTAAACAACGACATACCAAAGCAGATGGGAATATCTATCATATCACATCATGCTGCTGTCTCATTGTAAACAACACAGCGTTGCTAGCTTAACGGTGCGACAGCTAGCCAGACTAACACCCACCTATATTGCCAGCTTTTGGCACTAGCTCTGCCCGAGCTTGGAGTCCTATTCTGGGGACATGCATCCAGCTTGCCATCGTTTTCCGTGACCCGTACCGCCGTGGTTTCCCCTTGCATAGTTCCTAGTAACGACTACTGCAGCTTTCACCGCAGCCCGCTAGCGTTAAGCTAACTGTCAAAAGGGCTAAGTCACCACAAATGTGATTAACTAAACAAGATTCGTCTATAAACGAAGGTTTAGCCGGATGTTCATCTTGTACAGAAACGCACAGAAATCGTTACCGAACTTTTAACTGGGTAAATTAAGTAAAATGTGATAAAACATGTCTCTAAGAGCGGAATAACCTGTTATCTGCTAACAGCTAACTCGCCTGATATTTACGGCATTCTTTATCCGGAAGTAGTCATGTGACTCATCCGCGTGAGCGACAGACGTAACAGCCAAAGCAAAAAATAAACATCTCTACGTCAAGAAAGTAGCAGTGAAATCGGCGTTACCTTTAAATGATGAAGCAGAATCCCATCACATCCGTTTTTCTCTGTAACTGTCATTCTCCAGTTGTGTTTGCATTCAATAAACCAATGAGCCGTTTCATGAATTATTTCATAAAACAGCCGGAAACGTGTGTAGTTTCTATAGAATATAAACGTATATAATATTTGATAACGCGTAGACAAAGCCCCGCATTTATTAATACGTGATCGTCAAAACAAACAAAAAAAAGAACGGGCTATGGATTATGATATTTTCATGTCTCTTGTGCACTTCCGGTTGGCTTTGATTTTTAAGTTTTATAACCCGTATTTTATTTGATGCAGTGAGGGAGGACATGGAGGTAGCTGGAGTCAGAGTAGAGGAAACAGAGAACAGGGAAGAGATGGAACTCGATAATTCGCTGTGGAAACAAGCCGAAAGGAGAAGAAGGAGATAACCCGTATTTTATTTTATTTTACTTTTATTTTTTTATTTTTTGGGGGGTGGGGGTTAATTCATGAATTGGTTTTTTTTCCAGGGAGCGCACTGGATTTCCACTTTAAAGGAAGATCCGCGTCGACGTCTGGCGAAGGGAGGTCGGACTTTGGGCGTATGAGGAAGTTATTTGCCACAGAGAAGGTTTGTGTTTTTCCTTTCTCCGGGAATTCACTCTGAAAATGCCCGGAAAAAAAGTCTGCATCATCGGATCTGGCAACTGGTAACTTGACATTACGTATACCATGTATGCAGATGCGTGTATTTAATAATACTAATGATAGAAGTGTACTTTTAAGTGCCTCCGGGTGGAAGGAGCGTTATTACTTCCAGTAAAGCGCAAATATTTCATCCATGTGTCAGTCTGTTCCCTCTGGGTGAAACCTGCTCTGTGATTTAACTGAAGGTCCGATCACTTCCCAGGGGCTCTACCATCGCCAAGGTCATCGGGCAAAATGTGAAAGCGTCCAATCGGTTCGACCCCATGGTGAACATGTGGGTTTATGAGGAGATGGTCAGCGGGAGGAAGCTGACTGAGATCATCAACACAGAGCACACAAATGTCAAATATCTGCCTGGTCACACGCTGCCCAGGAATGTGGTAGGTTTGTCAGTGGAACCAGCCGCAGGCTGCGTTGGTGGTGAGATGTAACTCTGCCGCCTCTGAAGGTGGCCGTCCCAGACATCACGGAGGCCGTGAAAAGGGCAGCGATCCTCGTCTTTGTGATTCCACATCAGTTCCTCAGCAGCCTCTGTGATCAGATGAAGCCTCACATTGCGGAGGGAGCCATCGGCATTTCACTCATCAAAGTGAGTTCCTCTTCCTGGATTTGTTGATCACTCAATGGAGGGGTGGGGGGGTGGGGGAGGGGCTCTGCAGCCTGAACACAATGAGGCAGGTTCCCTTCACTTCCTGCCACCCTGCTGCTGTTGTGACAACGATGCCCGTTTGATTTCCTCCCAGGGTGTGGACGAAGGCCCAGAGGGACTGAGGCTCATCTCAGACATCATCCGAGAGAAGCTGGGGATCGAGGTCAGCGTCCTGATGGGAGCCAACATCGCCAGCGAGGTGGCAGACGGGAACTTCTGCGAGACCACCATCGGTCCGACACGGCTGGTCCCTGACGTTCACACGACCATGCTGTTATTTAACTGGTTTCACCCTCTGTTTTTTTTTCCTTCCCTCCCCACATTGCAGGATCCAAAAACGAGGCACACGGCGTCATCTTCAAAGAAATATTTCAAACGCCCAACTTTCGAATCACCGTCGTACCGGAGAGCGACATCGTGGAGCTGTGTGGCGCTCTGAAGGTGATGGGACCCTCGAGGACCTGTGACATTCACCCTGTCAGCTCACTGGTGTTCGTGTCCTTCTAGAACATCGTGGCAGTCGGCGCTGGATTCTGCGACGGCCTCGGTTTCGGGGACAACACCAAGGCAGCGGTGATACGCCTCGGCCTGATGGAAATGGTCGCCTTTGCCAAGTTGTTCTGCGACGGCCCGGTGAGCTCCAGCACTTTCCTGGAAAGCTGCGGCGTGGCCGACCTCATCACCACGTGCTACGGGGGACGAAACCGCAAAGTGGCGGAAGCTTTCGTCAAGTCGTCAAAGGTGACAGAATGTTTCCTTTTTTTAAAATGACGAACGGTCTGATCGATTCAAACATATCAAACGCGGTGAAGGGTGGCAGACCAACATCCTGAAATCAGATCATGGATTCTCACTGTTCCGCCGGCTGTGTGACGGATTTCACAGACTATCGCCGAGCTGGAGGCGGAGATGCTCAACGGCCAGAAGCTTCAGGGTCCGTGGACGTCAGCTGAGGTCTACAAGATTCTGCAAAAGAAGGACATGGTCCATAAGTGAGTATGTTAGAAGGCACCGACAGGCACTAAACGATCTGAACTAATAGTCAAAATACTGTAAAACATTTGTGTTTTTATTTGATTATCGATATATTTATGACATACTATCGTAAAAGAAGTGACACCGTTTTCAAACTAAATGTGACAGGAAGTCTGGAGCAAATCCAACCGCATGAAATAAGTTGAAGGTGAAAACGTGTGACGCTGTCACATTTAGATCTTTGGAGTAGAGTAAGTTCTTGTTTTCGTCTCTAGGTTCCCACTGTTCGTTGCAGTCTATCACATCTGCTTTGAGGGCAAAGAGGTCGGTGAATTCATCAATTGCCTGCGGAGCCACCCAGAGCACATGTGAGGTGATGACAGACAACGACCGCTAGAGGGTGACAGAGGATCTGAGACAGCTGCGCACGATATCCAAAGATAAAGCACTTTGACATGAATTTCACCTTCTGCTGATGGCATTTTGTGATAGTTAATGACGTTTGTAATCTTAGCTTTAAAAGCACACTCAGTAACTCTTATTTCACAAGTGGATTGGTATTCATTTGCATTCAAAGAATTTTGACAGCTTAAAGCACAATCTGAAGCCGCTTCTCCTTCTTCTTCTTCTTCTTCTTCTTCTCCTTTCGGCTTTTCCCTCTTCTCTGATTTCAACTCCCTCCATGTCTTCCCTCACTACATCCATAAACCTCCTCTTTGTCCTTCCTCTCTGTCTCCTACCTGGTAACTCCATC
>JBBMJM010000001.1:3370731-3381824 GCA_037832705.1 Centriscus cristatus | reverse complement strand
CCTCCTGTCTTCTGCCTATCGCTAGTGTCTCCAAACCGTACATCATAGCTGGTCTAACCACAGTCCTGTAAACCTTTACCTAAATAAAAAAAAAAAAAAAAAAAACTGTGACCATATTTATTGATATTTGTAAGATATCAAAGATATTAAGATATTTTAAAACATTAACTTGGGGATCGTCTCCAGCGAAAACCGCAGGCAGATGAACATAAAAACAGATAACAGATCTATTAGTCCTTTTACGACGGTTCCCAAACAGTGACAGGATCAATAGTTTGTCTGATTGGTGTTTATATTCATCTTACATCCCTCACAGGCTGCTAATCTAATCATAGCGGACGGATCGTATCGGCGACATCGTCTCAACTCTCAGACTGTTGGACATATTGACACGACTGCTCGATGTTGGTCAACTTTTAGGCTTCTGATTCTCTAGTGAAACATCGTGACATTCTGAGTTGCTCTGTATTAATTTACAGTTTGCTTCAGCCGTCTTTGCTGCCTCTCGGTTGTTCTCAGGTTATTGCTGCACCTGTGATGGAGCCGCCGGTGCTGGTTGCGAACCCGGAGCCTCTCACCGCCTCCGTGCTGGCTGCAGCTCCTCTCATGGACCAGAAGCGGCTTCTCGGTAAAGTCCGTTGTTCCTTTTTCCTTTTGGACGACCATCCGGTGACGGACGTTGTGTCTCTGATTCGTAGGTGAGCGACTCTACCCGCTGATCCACGCCCTTCACCCAAACCTGGCTGGAAAAATCACTGGAATGCTGCTGGAAATCGACAACTCTGAGCTGCTGCACGTGCTGGAGTCTCGCGAGTCCCTGCACTCTAAGGCATGTTTACGTCCCGAGTAATCCTATCAGTGCTGTGAATGGATTTTTAAAAAAAACAAACGGGTTCGTAAATGCACACGTGTCACATGCACATTTGTCTTAATCCTTCGTCCTGTGGGCAGGTGGAGGAGGCGATGGCTGTCCTGCAGGCGCACCAGGCCAAGGAATGTTCTAAGAACTGAAGAGCCCTTTCAGGTCAGATCGTCTTCCTCTGCTAAGACACAATGACGGCACATTTAGTAGGAATGACTCATTTTGTCCCGTCTCTCTTCTAGATGTCATGATTTTCTGCAGAAAAATAAAGATTACAAATATTTGGAAAAGTTCTGAGGTTAAAGTGACAGATAAAGCTGTTCTGTTAAATATCTTTTGTTAGAATAAAGTCTTCACTGTGTGCATCAAACCTGTGTCGTCATTTGTTGAACGTCCAGTGAACCTCGAATGTGTCACAAACCCAAAAATAGACTTATTGATTTTTCAAATTTGCCAAAGTTTATTGGGAGCCTTCATACAAAAAATGAAATTATGGCTGTAAAAAGTTACAAAGGATTATTGTCGACAGATTTTTGGCATTTAAGGCCTTTTAACCCAACACGTAACTGCTATTCATGTTTTAAATCTAAAAGTGTTGATTTAAACAAGCAGATAAGACAGTAATATTTAAAAACAAACAGACCTATAGATACCTGCAGCTTACTTCTCGTGGTCATTTTACATCACAAACCCACACATTTTTGAAAGCCAATTCAAAACCGGCTGGATTTCAATGGGGACACGTGAACTGGAGGCAGTTTAATTACACACAGCCAACTAATTTTAATGCATCTGTTCCGATGAATGCAAACAAATGTATGTACACTGACTGTCGTCCGCATCTCACACTACCGACGTGTCGGCATTAGAAGCTGCTTCGCTGTAACAGAATCGGGGAAAAGGTTGTGGTACGTTGGTAGGGGGACGTAGGCGGCCGTTATCATTTTGCCTGGAAGAGAAAAGCGAGGAGTTGAACCATGGCGACTTTGTCCAACCTGCTGCAGGCTCCGATCCCAGGTACCCACCTGCAAACCAGCGTCCGTGAAGTGCGTTTACCGCTGCCATCGCCGCCGGTATCGAGGGACACTTCACGTACACGTTACCCTGCACAAACAGATCCGTCAGGACTGAACACACACGTCTCCCCGGTAACGGACCCCCACGACTCATCCTCAACTCACTTGAGTGGAATTCTTATCGACGTAGATGTGAACGATTCCTCCGTGTTTGTTGCATTCCTCGATCACGTCGTCTTGGATCTCCGTGGCCCAGCTGGGGTCGTTTTCCCTGAGGAATCAATCGGGACAAGTTCAGCGCGCTGAAACGCTTCCGACGTGCCGACGCCACCGCGGCGTCCACAGTGACATTCTTACGCCTGCGGGTTGAACAGGTTGGACAGCTGCAGACAGTGAGTCGCCAGCGGCTGCGACGGGAGGTTCAGGGCCTGGCTCGGCGCCGGCGCTGGGGCGGCTGGAGGGGAAACGAGTGCGAGACGTGTTACAGCCACAGTTCCACTGAACTGAGAAAAGAACCGTCGCACTGACCTGGAGCCGCCATGTTCCCAAAGGGGATGGAGCCGGTCATCTGCAGCGCCTGCTGGGCAGCGGGGGGGATCTTCAGACCCGTTCCTGTGCAGAGGACACGCTCAGTGCTCATGCGCTACCTGAGTCTCTTCACAGCATCAGACAGAAGGAGGAGGGGGCAGCGAACCTTCTGCTAGTCTGGCCATGAGCTGCAGGCGCCCTGTGGTGCCGAGGTCGATGCCGGTCCTCTCCAGCTCGTCGTTGTCCAGGAACGAGCTGGCTGTCGATGAGTCAGAG
Source organism: Centriscus cristatus (assembly GCA_037832705.1). Taxonomy (NCBI): domain Eukaryota; kingdom Metazoa; phylum Chordata; class Actinopteri; order Syngnathiformes; family Centriscidae; genus Centriscus; species Centriscus cristatus. The sequence continues at coordinate 3,379,142 of JBBMJM010000001.1, read as the reverse complement.
CGCTCTGTGACGTGGCCCACCTTCATGGGACGCCCCGCCAGCTCAAAGCCGTTCAGCTGCTCCAAGGCCTTTTTAGCACATTCGGCATCTGCAAACTTCAAGGACAGAGCGGGGGTCCGTCAGTCTCCTTCAAGCGTCACACGTCCCACCACGAGGCTCCAGTTACCGAGATGAATCCGTATCCTTTGGACCGCCCCGTTTCACTGTCCATCATCAGCTGGATCCCTTCGATCTGGGGGGAGGAAACGCACAAGGTGACGGCGCCGTCACACCAGCGTTCCACGTGTGGTCGGCCGTGACCTTTGCCCTCACCTTTCCGAAGGGCTCAAAGATGCCCCGCAGCATTTCTTCAGTGATGTTGAAGTGCAGCGAGCCCACGTACAGCCGCATCGGACCCGAACTGCCCTTCTGTAGGTTGTTGGCAGCAGCTGCTGCTCGATTCTTCTCGGCCTGCGACGGGGACAAGGACACACGACGGGGTGAATCCCCTCTGAGGAGCCCTGATAGGTACGACTGATCCCCCGGACACCCACCTGTGAGGCCTGTACGATGATGGGAACTCCTAAAAGCCTCTGTCCGGTCAGTCCGATGGCCAGCGGGACCGAGGACGACTCCACAAACTCTATGTACGCGATTCCCTTCGATCTGCGGGAATTTCTGTCTGAGATCATCCTCACGTCTCTCACCTGCAGAGAAGAGTCAACGTGTCAGAGGTCGTCTCCGTGGTCACGCACATCGGCGCTACATCAACTCACCTTTCCGACGGCCGAGAAGAAATCCTCCAGGTCTCGAGCTCGGATCCTCGCAGCAAGCTGCATGCAGAAGACCGTGCGGGCGTCTCTCTCCTCCGGTGTCAGATTATCGATGGGGGCTCTTCGGGGGGGGGGGAGACAGCAGTCAGGCTTTCATCTGCACCTGTGACATGTGAATCCTTCAAGCGAAACCTCTTCTCACCTGATGGGACTCTTCTCCTTTTTGAAGGGGCTGCGGCTTTTTGAGCGTTTCCGGCTGAAAGAAGAACAAACAGTTTTCAGAGGCCGTGTGCTGCTCAACGCCGGTGAGACGGAGGACGACGGCGACGACGACGTCCCCGGGAACATGGAGCTCACGTACACGGGGCTCTTGCGAGCTCTGTAACGCCCAGAACGCTCCTTGCTCCGAGAGCGGCTGCGATGGCGCTCTCTGCTGCGGCTCCGTTTCCGCTCTCGGCTCCTGCTCCTCTTCTTGCTCTTCTTTCTGTCCTTGCTTTTGCTTCTGCTCCGTCTCTTTTTAGAGCCGGGGCTGCGGCTCTTGCTCCGGCTCCTTCTTTTTCTAAACACGTGCGCGAGAGGAAGAGACAAGAAAAACAACACTCAAAAACAACAACACAACCAAAACCAACAGCGGCAGTCTGAGGTCAGCGACGGCGTAAAGTGAAAACTTACTTCTTACTCGACTCTTCGTGTCCATTTGCATGAGAAGACTTGATCTCATCCTAAGCAAGGTCGATAGAAGAACATCATGAGGACGTAGATGAAACATTTCAAGTCGTCATGGTAAAGGGGGGGTGGGGGGGGACAAGAGAAAATGCAGAATATAATTAATGAATAATACTTCATACTTCCTACTGTCATGTGTGGACAGTGTCCTTCCACCACCCCAATAGCGCCCCCTGTTGTCTGTACAAGGCTGCCCAGTACTAAATGCAACAAAGCAAAGTTAAGGGAGGGAGTCCAACATTTTAGCTGAGTTCAGGAAGCGTTGACATCAGTCAGGCCATCTCCATAATGCCCCTCCATTTTGTCGTACCAATGCCCCTATTCGTGCCTAATCATGTGACCGCGCACGGCCCACAGCCTCTAAAAGAGATCCTGTGTGGTTGGTGTCAGTCCAGTGATCTTCACCCATTTTCGTTCTTGGACTGTAAGAGCTCGATGCCACCTCTGTCACACATCTTGCCCTGAAGCAAACAGGGATTCACACTTCTTAGTAATATTGACGCCCAAGAAAATAAATAAGTTAATGAAGAAAGAAAGAAAAAATAAATAAAATGAATAAATCCATTACTTTAGCCACGTGTCAGACTACCATTATCTTATAAAGTCAAATTGTTCACCTTCTTACTTAAAATGACTGAAAAGTAGCTGACTTTAAAATACAAAGATGTTCAATGGAAGTCTTTATTTTACTGTCAATCCAGTAGATATCATTATCTGCTGTTGTGTAGCATGCAAAATCATGATGCTGATACACAGTACAGTTGACTAAGGCAAAGAGGCAGTATTCATATTTACAACACAAAATAAATCTGCTCTGGATTATATATGTGAATCTTCATATCAATGAAATTACATCTGGCGTCAACTTAGTCATGCATACTGTTACACAACGAAAACTTTGTATCAGCTCTGTAGGGAAGTGATACATATTTAAAACTTAAATCAACTTTTAGAAGATCAGGAATTTCAGCGCAGGGGAGTGTGACGCATCCTCCTCAAACAAAGCCCGCTAAGACTCGCTCCTCATATGAGAACAACAAATTTGGAACCAAATGATTGACACTCTCAGACGGTGACAGTATGCAGGCGATAAATCTGAATACTGCCTCCTTTGCTGGACAGGTAAATTATGGGCTTATCGACCAATGGCATTCACCTGGTTGCAACCGAATAGGGATTGGATGTTCTAGGTTGAGTCTCTTTTAGTCCTAAGGTGAACCACAGTACATCAGTATATGCGCAATAACTACCTTCCTTTTTTCACAGTTCACAGTGGAATCAAAGATGAATTCATGGGAGTAGAGGTGAGATATCATTAGGGAAGTCTACAAAGAGAGATAGATGCGGATTTATTTATAATCTGTATTGCGTTTTAAATACTCAATCACACCACACAACATTCAAGTCAACTTTGTCACAGCAGCAATCACACGACTCAAGAGTGAATAATAACAGTGAAAAGGTTCATTTGACTTTGACCCACCTTTCTGTATGGAGCCTCCAGCATGGCCTCAACGTCAAAATCATCAGCCATGATGTTCCTACGAATAGAACAATGACTTCATTACGAAACTGCGAGTGACAACAGGAAGGTTTTACAGTAGCCCGCGATTTCTGAGGTAATTGGATTTCACTTAAAATGTCCTCCCATGTGTCCTTTCACTAGCCCTATACAAACAGACGTCTATAATGATTAAACCCTGTATAAGATACGTTCGATGTGTGAAAATGACCCATTGAAACGTAATACCGAATGGGACTGCGATGGCCAGTCTGACGCACGTAGCTCCGGTGAACAAATACCTTGGATTAAAAAGGGCGAAATACATGTAATTACAAGATTATAGAATGCATGCAAAATCTACCCCACTAATGATAGTCCGGGATCGAGTTACTCGGCTGACACAACAACACCGGTGTTATAATACTGGCAACGCAACATGTATTTACATTAGCTCATGAAGGATAAACGTGAGCTAACGCTAGCTAGCAACCTCGCCGTCCCTCGTCTTATTCACGAGGCCGCATTACCTGTTTACCAGCCACGGTGGATAAGATGGCGGACATCTACGAACACCAACAAAACCTACAGACTATATGATGTAACATTTCATTCTAAAACTACATGTCCAGCTACATGAACCATGGTTAGTGAGTCCAACTAATGATTGCGTGAGGGGAAAAAAGCAGGCGCTAAGCTAACGGCGTTTCAGCAACGGCGGGCTAGCGTTCCTAGCAAACATTGACGTTACCTTTTGAAATTGATGAAATGGTCTGCCAAAGTCTGTATCTCCAACTATATACCACTGGAAGGTCTTATCTCGACGGCTCGCTCTAAGGAGATCACACAAAGGTAAGATTAATTCCCAGTTTTTGGACTTTCGCTGTATATGAGCGACAATCAACGTCTGGTCGCGGCCTGGCTCCAAAGGGCTCTCTTCCTCTTTTCTCTCTTCTTCGTCGTACTCCTCTCCTCTTTGAGGTTGAACAGCAGCTGTAGACCTCTCTCTTTAAATTGCTGCCCCCTGGTGGCTGTAAGACAGTATCAGATCTTCCAACCGGAGCGTGATCATGTGCCAGCTGCCGTATTTGTCTCTCGGATACCATTTTTACGGCAGAAGCCATTCTTTAAACCGCTTTATTTTTTTCAAAATTCATACGTACCGTATTAATATAACGCGAAATTAGAACAATTAGCAATGTGCAAAACAAAATGCACAAATAAGTCAGTAGACAGACGAAAAATTGCCCGAATTTAATCTGATAATATTTTTGTTTTATATTTTGTCCATTCATGTAGAGTTCAAATAAAAAAACATAAAGAATGAATGGAGAAAGAACGGACTCAGTCCAAAATTGTTCCAAACTGGATTTGTTTGCAAATGTGGCAATTATCAGACTTCTAGGAAAAACACTTTACCGTCACTAAGTTATGAGTTTTGGTAGCTGAAAGTGCTGCACGACTAAGAGAGCGGTGGCAAAGGAATCGGCTCTCTGAAAAGAGCCACTTTCCATCACCTCACCTCACTGATTCGTGAGTGTGCTCGCTTTCGCCACCTAGTGCCTATTTATAGAGATGTAAAGTAACACACCGATCCAGGACAACTCCTCCCTCAACTTGTATGTGCTTCATTTGAAACAATCCTTCACATCTAAGATATTTTTCTATTTTTAAAAACTAATCTTTTTTTAACGTTTTCATTCATTCAATTTCTGCCGCTTATTCCTTTTCGGGTCACGGGTGTGCTGGAGCCGATCCCAGCGTTCAATGGGCGAAAGGCAGGGTACACCCTGGACAAGTCGCCATCTCATCGCAGGGCCACATGGAAGACAGACAACTACTCATGCACTCATGATTTACTCATTCACATCTAAGGACAATTTAGAGTGACCAATTAACCTCAGCATGCTTTTTGGAGGTGGGAGGAAGCCGGAGTACCCAGAGAGAACTCATGCAGACACGGGGAGAGCATGCAAACTCCACATAGAAAGATCCCAGGACGGGAAGCAGGATGGGAAGCGAACCAGGGACCTTCTTGCTATGAGGCAACGGTGCTAACCACCGCACCACCGTGTTGTGCTTTTTAAACGTTTAAAAGATAATTGCATATGCTTTACAATTTTACGTATAAAATTTGACTTTCTCAGGATCAGGTAATTCTTTACTTAAGATATTGCGGTTTACTACATGGATATATATACTAGTACACAATATTAGACAATACTAATATACTAATACCATAGTATTACTAATACTAATAGTATACAGTCTAGTTATGTTTTTCAACAACCTTCATGTTTCATCGCAACTTTCATCTGACCTTGTCTGCACAGCATGAATGAAAGACACCATAAAACAAGGTACAAACAGTTTAAAAAGTTTATTTTATATAACAAACAAAACATAACAAACAAATGGAATGGGTATTGAATAGGATAACTAGCACAGATATCAATATACAATATGTATGTATGTATGTATGTATGTATGTATGTGTATACACACACACACACACACACACACACACACACACACATATATATATATATAATTGGTGAGTATGTGTGTGTCCATTTCAAGGGCAGAAAATTCAGAAAATTGACCATTTACACGTTCCTCTCGTCTTGAGTTGCTCGACACGTGGCATGTCATGCAGTGGAATCCTCCACAGTAATCAAATTATTCAGTTTAACTTGTGAATAATACTCTGACGGAACATCAAAAAATAACTCATCATCGAAACACGAGTCGTCAGACGGTGATGCGAGGTACGGCAGTTTCAAGACAAAGCCTGTGAAGATTCCTCCCAGTGCTGACACTGCAATGGTGGAAAAGACAGCCGCGACCTGGAAGAGAGCCTGCTGTTTGGCAGTCCGTCCCAAGCCCGGCTGTAAACCGGGAATCAGCATCTGCAGCTCGTGCAGCCTGGGGTCCTCCTCCACTGGTGCTCTGTGTGTGAAGAGCTCATATAAACTGGGACCATAGACCTCCTCATCTGCCATCAGTATGGCACAAATCCCCGCTGCCGTTGATATGAGTCCCGTTAGACCGTGTAAGTTGTGTATTCCACACTGATCCTGGATCCGGAAGCGCCGCGCCAACAGGGGGCTCAAGTACTTGTAGCCCAGCATGCAGGCAGTGCAGCCCATCATCCCTAGCGCATATGCGGCTGCAGGTGATATCATCATATCCACCGATGCCCCCACTGTCACGCCACCGGCTAAGGTCACGTTCTGCACGTCGGCCATGCTGAGCTTTCCGTTTTTGTTGAGCATCGTAGACAGAGCGAAGGCGGTGAGCGTGGATGCACTGAGGCCGATGAAGGTGTGGAGGATCGCCCTGTGCTGGTCGTCTCCTTTCAGGGTTAATGCCGAGTTGAACGAGGGCCAGAACACCCAAAGGAACAAGGTCCCCATCAAAGACAGCATGTCAGACTGGTAGCTGGTGTTCTCCTTCGCATGGCCGTCGTTGAGGCGAGGCCTGTACAGTACAAAGGTGACCCCCAAACCAAAGTAGCACGCAAACAGGTGAATCAGGATGGACCCCCCCGCATCGGTTATCTTCAGATACTTCAGCACGGCCCATTCAGTGACCGCAAACACCGGCACCTCCAGGAGAGCCATAACCAGCAGCTGCAAGGGACTCGTCTTCCCCAGCACCGCCCCAAACGATATGAGCACCACGGCACAGGCAAACTCTGCGCTGATGAGGTTGACCACTCCGAGGTGGATCTTACCGTCATGGCTGAACAGCAGGTACCCCTGCACAAGAGTGGCCCACTGGATCGCAAAAGTAGCCACGAGGAAGTTAAAAACCATACCCCCAAAGCCATAGAGTCTGAAAAAGGCCAGCAGGCACCCAAAGCCAATGAATATCATGACCTGTATGTCTGTGAAAAAAGGGTAGTCTCTGTACATAGTGTTGTCCAGAGGGTTCGTCTCGTTGGTCTGATGTTTGGCGTCTGCATGATAGTCATAGGTGACGAAAGCAGCATACAGGCCTACGAAAGTCAGCTCGACGACAAACAAAAACACAGGTAACCTCACCCGCAGGTTGGTGGTGGAGCTGGTCTTCATCCTCAATGCTCTTGGAAACAAATGACAATAATTACTCTCTCCAGCCTGTGATATCTGTGCTCAGATAAGAGAGGGCATTGATCACGTCTGCGCTTGCTCAAGCAAACAAAGCAATATTCCCCCAACAAAGTACTTCCACTCTGTGGACTTTGGTTGGTGTAATAAGACATTTCAATGTTCTGATACATCAGCATTTCTGGTGAGCAGAGGGCAGTTCTCGCACGCTTCTATAAATTCACAGTTGCTTGTGGCAACACAGGCATCTGCTATCAATTTTCATTTGAAGCAGTAATGAAGCTGTACCCTTACACAACTATGTTTTTGGTTGTGTGTTTTATGTGGCTGGCTGAATCATCTCTGGAAACAAAGAAGTGCTCCTCTGGATTTTGTTGACCTGCAAACATACAAACAGGCCTGTGCCTCAATGTTTTAGGACATGCGTAAAAAAAAAAAAAAGGTCATATACGCAGCAAATGGCATTTTCATCGTCATGTTTTGCTCAAATCAATTGCATTGACAGATACAATCTTAGAGGTCAGCTGACAGCTGAGTATGCAACATGCATTCATCCACTGATGCAGGAGGACCCACCGGGTGATAAAGTAAGACTAGGTCAGGATCAAATATATGGCTGGGGAACGTCTCAGGGAACATTTTGAAACAGAAACGCGGAAATGAGGAACGCCCTACACTGCCACCAAAGGCAGGGGCTTTCCTACATGTGCTATGGGAATACACTTACCATCATTCTGGGTGAAAGTAACTGAACATCTGGGGAAGGCTCTGGAGGTGGAGATTCCAGTCTCGCCAAGATTACGCTGATTGGGTGTCAGCAGCCTGAGATGTCCTCAGGTCATCCCCACCAGAAGATGAACATGGATAGAAGCTATGACAGAAATAGAGTCATACGAAGGTGATGCTGGAGGGAATAAATAACGACGGGGGGGTCAGGCATGGGACCGTTAACTGTAACATCCTGACCTGACGTGAGGAGATGGTGCAGCTGTGACTAAGTGTTGTGTGATTTACTTACTTTACAAAGCGGCGAACATGCATTTACTAAGACCTTACTGGCTGTGTGTGTGAAGATTTCGAGACTGTCCCAAGGTGCGCAAACGTTTTTTTCAACAGGGACCGGCCGATTTAAACTCTGGCCTCGGGCAAACGTGATTGGCTGAAATGAACGCTGATGCGGGGGTCCGCTCTTCTGATTGGCTGCAGACAGGTCCGTGTTGAAAATCTAAACTCCAGCACGCGTCAGTGGACTCTCAAAAGTTTGAGACACACACACACACACACACACACACACACACACACACACACACACACACACACACACACACACACACACAAACA
>JBBMJM010000001.1:3359880-3370631 GCA_037832705.1 Centriscus cristatus | reverse complement strand
TGTGTGTGTGTGTGTGTGTGTGTGTGTGTGTGTGTGTGTGTGTGTGTGTGTGTGTGTGTGTGTGTGTGTGTTGTAGATTGCCTGAGCTATGTGTTCTTATGAAGGAATACGATTTTTTAAAAGTTTGTGTTTGACGACTGATTACGTCCAGAATGTGAAATCGCATGTGGGAGCATTTTGGAGATCTGTTGCTTTTCTTGAAACTTTATCCCCTGACAACAACTTTGATATTAAAAGGTTTAAAATGACCCATTTACTCCATGTAGTAGTAATGCTGTGATCATGTGCCGTCCCCGTAGTGTGAAATAACACCCTTGGGGAAGCAAGATTCTTGAACATTTTATTTATTGACATCACGTTAAACCAAAACAAGTCCCAATTTATTTGGGCTGTGGGTGTATACTTCCTGTCTTTACTGAGAAACATACACATTCACGTTTTACAAGCTAGTTTTAAGGGATGGTTTTGAGGTATTTGGGTTTCTCCTGTTTCTGTTTCATGCCAACGTTAGGAAAAATAAATATTGTTAACTACTCTCCACCTTTGCAGTTATTTTGTGGAGCTGATATTGTAAATAACTTGTTAACAAGTACTAGAAGGAGATTCACATACATGTACAAAAATTATGCAGGTTAAATGGCAGGCAACTGGTCTTGTAGTTAGCTTGAAAAAATCAAGCTAACTACAAGTTAGTCTGTGTAAGCTAGCTGACTTAATTTTCAGTAGCTAACTACAAGTTAGCCTGTGGTAAGCTAGCTAACTTAACTTCCCAGTAGCTAACTACAGGTTAGCTTGTAGTTGTCTACTGGACAAATTCAAGCTGAGTCCATTTGCCTACAGCTTAACCCAGCAAGACTTTAGGCATTGGTACATATGAACTTTTCTTCGTATGCCACTCGTTGAGTGACAAAGAAAATCGCAGAAAACAGTCACACTTCTCTTTTTTGTTGTTTATATTCGGGATATATTTGTGTTTTTGTTTCTTCGGTGGGTGTCTGTCAGGGTTTTTGGTTTCCCAAAAATGAAATAAATACATACATCTATATTGCATTACTGGGAAAGCATATTTCTCCAACATAGTTGTCTGTAAATGCTGCATCTATTGCTGTTCTCCCCTGGGGCAGAGATGTTGTTTCCCATTTTTTCCATGTCAGGTTGATAATGTGAGGAGTTGGCTCCTCACTGTGATTGAGCGACTGAACACAGATGTGATGTTTTTGAAGGAGCTTCACAATGAAAACATTACATTTGAAGGATTGCCTCAAAGGGTAAAAATACAGCGTAGATTGGCGACTGTTTTTGTTTCCCACTCTCTCTGAAATGGTCCCTTTGACAAGCAGTGCTTATGAAATGCTGCAACTTAAAAGAGCAAGGAAATCATGGAAAATGCTTAGAATCCTGTTCTGACACAGAACATGAGCTTGTTACCGGCACTGACAGCAACTCTGCAAAATGACCAAAGATCGTTAACCTCATATCCTGTTTGTGTCGTTTTATTTGACTTCGAGAATAACTGAATAACACAATTTGGTGCATAACAGCGCACACTAGAGTCCTGAGTCCTAATTAATCTGAGCAGCCGTCAAATCTGGACAAAAAACAAGAAAGACACAGAAGAGTCCATCCAGCAATTTGTTGTTCTGGTTAAAATATCACATATCGCAAGCCAAAACTACACTGTGTTCTATAGGACCCGTGGCTGGACACAGAAAACCCATTGTCCAGTCAATGTGGGCAGTTAATAGAGAAACAAATGATTTAACAGTGTCATGTACCAGGACACATTCAGATCTACAGTATAACAGGAGGAAGAGAAATTCATCACATTCAGTGACTCACAGTAAAAGTGATACGAATTGTTTTAATAAACAGTTGATTCAGAGCAGACACGTCCACCTTCCCCTCACACCGGCTGCAGATAAACCACATGCAGACAATACATGGATATGAGAACGAGGAAGCCTTGTTGGCTCGTTATTGGGACTCTCCTGACTGATTAAGAGGGGAAAGGGGTGACAAATATGTGGCAGGAGCAGCTGATGAATATGTGTACTCGTATTGTTTTGTTATCTCCTCGGTCGCCTGGGCCTACACACTAAGCAGAAATAATTGTTTTCTCTTAAAATGCCTCCATACAGGCATGACATCCTCAAGGATTTGTATTGTCGACTTTGTGCTGATTTAAAAAGATGTGAAGACCACTGCCAGACCATGGCTTGCTTTTTTTTTTTCCAACAATCACAAGTAGAAATAAGATTTTAAACAGAATGATTTGACTTGGAAAATATGTTTGAGACGTGTCCGGCAAACACTCAAGATGCGGAACTCTTGGTGGAAGAACCCGTCGGGTAAAGTCAGAAACATTAAAGTCACTGATGCAGCTCCCTGTATAGTTTATTCTTGTTTCGACCGTGCGACACACATTCCTACTATTTCTGTACGGTTGTACTACATGTGGTTTGTATTTCCATACACATGCTCATAAATAAAGAACAGATCAGAAGGTGTTCAGTGCAAGAAAGATATGACATGAAGAAACGCAGGAGAAACTGCACGTGCACTCTCCTCTGTCTTGAAAACCCACTCGGTTCGGTCTGGAGAGGGTCTCAAAGGAAAGAGGAGAGGTGTCCTGAAGGTGAACGCGGGCAGAGAGCAGCTGGGATAGGGAGGGGCAGAAAAACAACATCATTTCTTTCTCTGTGTCAGACCGCTGCAGCGAAGCCGATCCTGTTATTGTGACGGTCAAACTCGGTGTAGTAGCGGGCGATGAAGTTGGCTCCCAAAATCCATATGGGGCCTGTAGGAGGCGGCACATCCAAACCCCTGAAGGTGACAGTGCAGACGTCGCCCTCGATCTGGGATTGCTGGAGGCACAACGGACAGTCAGTGGTCTTCACATGAGCATGGAGTATCAGTGGGTGTTATGAGTACTTTGTGCTCACCCATAAAATATAATCCTCCTGAGTGAGAGAGTACTCGTGGCCGCCCAGGTGGAAGGTGATACTCGGCAACGTCTGAACCATGTCACAGTTGACTTTGTACTGATTGACAACATGAAGAAAGGGTGGGTGGTGGTCATGGCAACACACGGCTTTTTCACGCTAGAAACTGAGTTGCTTGAGTCCAAACCTACTCCGCTTTCATCCAGCTGCGCACCAATGGTTTTCATCAGCATGGACACGGAAGAAGCCGGGCCTGTGATGTAGGAGGAGCCCGTGTCGATCACAGCTGTGCAGCCTTCTTCACAGAACACCATCTCTGACCCCACAGAAACTCTGTGACAATGAACGTGAATAACACAGCACGTGTTTCCTTGTGAAAGGGGAGGAAAAGGGGGAAAGAGCAAACAAACCCTTTCATGGTTAATTCCCATTTGCCCGTCTCTCTGGTCTCCAGGTAATTGAAATGTCCTGTGTAGTAGTTTGGATCGGTGCCGCCCAGAACCAGCTCTCCCCCTGGGGAGTGTTTAGGGTCCCTGAAACAATAAGAGAACAACACAGCTGCTGTTTAAAGCACATTATATGTGCTCCCTGCACTTGGCTGTAATCAGCTGAACAGAACGTCCTTTTCATCTTAAATTACGCCTCATCCTTGTGATCCCTCCTATGAAATCCCACCAGGCAGGAATACACAGAATCCTTATGTCTCCCATGAATACTATTCCTGGACATAAAGCTGCCCTTTGTACATGAAGACGGATCCCATGAATCATTCTCCCTCACTCATGACTCTGTCCTATTGTCAAGTGATGCTTTTCTAGTTGGTGAATGTTGTGTTTGTGTGTTTGTTCACAACATATGAAATGTGACAAAAATAAAAACGAAAACGAAAGAAAGATGGATGGTAATCAACGTGCAGCACGTTCCAAAGAACAGATGATGTCTGAGTCCTTCTGGAGATTATTTACAACTCAAAATATGGACGTGCAGCTGCTGCCGGGCTGCGTTTGAGTTGAGCCACAGAGAAGTTGTACAAAACATAATTGTAAAAGAACAGGGTTTTCTCCCCTGCCCTGGTGGTTTCACACAAACCCACATAAAAGCCAGGAGATCTGCCCCCACCTGCTATAATAAACAGAGAAGACCTCCTCCTTGAGCACGTGCTGAGACATGATGCGGTCAAACACAGGGGTGATGCCATCGATGGCAACGTTGGGATATCCCATCCCCAGGACTCCATCAAACTTGGCAAAGATGAAGGGCATGGCAGACAGAGAGGTGGCTTCGGCAAAAACCTGAACCACAGGAATACCACCCACCTGCAGAGACACACACAAGCTGAGGGTCAAAGGTCGGCAACGGGACTACAAACTAAGAAAAAGTGACACATGTATCAAAAGAGCTGTATTTTTTCTGTGACATTCATAAATGTTTCACCTACCACAACCACATCCTCGCTCAGAAATCCCCGCACATTTCCAGATGCATACTGGATGGAAAATCCTGTTCCGTTTTCAATGTGAGTGCGAGATTTGGACGCGTCGTACCTGTTGTGAGTAACTGAAGGTTGAAAAGTCATTTGAGTTGGTGTGAAATCCCCAGAGGAACCGAAGGAAAGAATGTGGGACACTCACAACAGGCCGTGGAGAAAGGCGAGCAGCTCTGCGAAGGCACCCACAAGTTGGCGGAGCCCGTGTCAAACACCACGTTAAACATCTGGGCCGGAGAGCCGATACTGATCTCTCCAAAGTACTGGGTCTGTTGGCAAAGACCACCACGTTTACATGTTGGATTGTGATTTACGATAATGGACAAGTAGAAACCCTTTTGTGGTGTGAGATGTCTGGCAGTGGTTCCTAACCCTGTTCCTCTGGAACCAGGGGTGTAGGGTGACGTCTAAAAGATACAGGGCACGGCGACCACGGATTTATGGCTCTGTATGGTTGCATCAAATGAGTGAGATTTTTTTTTATCTTGATGAAGAAGGAAGGTGACATGGAGACATTAAAGGGATCTGGAATATTTACAGTAGTGATTAAAGGATAATTACAGCTATTGTGCAAAATTTGATCCGAGACAAAGGATGACTCCACTTATTTCTCCAAAAACAGATGTTTTGTTTTTATGTGAGGTGGCGAAGAGAAATGTTGCTTGACATACTTCATGCCCAGCAGACAAGAGACTCACATCCAAGTAGTTGGTAAGCGGTGTGGGAACTGTCCCGTTGCCGGGGTCGTCTGCGCTCCTCTGGGTCAGCTCAGTCAACACCTGCTCCACAGACACACCCATCTCCTGTAGTGTCTCTCTGATAGACGGCATCTTCTTCAAAGTGATCCTGGAGACCGAGCAGATAGGCATGAACATCCGTCCAATGTGACCGATGAAAACTGACACGACGACTACCCATGTTACTCATCCCATACACGCGCCACAATCCCTGTTTCACACCAGACAAATGGTCGACAAACTACAGATTCCTCAGCTCCCGGTGCTGAGCCAGAAACACAAGCAGAAACACATGCGGATGAAAATGTTCTCACTGATAATAAAAACACAAAACTGCCCATATATTTTCTTGGGTCTTGTCTTGTGCTGCCAACAATTTCTTGGAGGACGTTCTGAAAGGATGAAGGAATCTTACCTGCGCAGACCGTGGCTCGTGGTCACTGTCAATGACAGAGCCACCAAACACATCCAGGAACTAGTCAGCCCCGCCATCGTGTGCTTCCAGGATTGATAAACGAAGGCCGTGAATGTCACTTGGTGAAAGGTGCCACTGTGCCTGAGCGCCGTCTCCGACTCTTCTTATACCATGTCCTCTCCGCTGTGCGCTCACCCATGGGCCACTGGCTCTGGCTGAGATCTTCTCTGGAGGTGTCCACTTGAAAACAAACCTTCCCTCCCCCCAATCTGCTGCGCTCCCTGCCTGTCTTGGTCACACAACCCCTCGTGCGATAAACAGGTCCCAGTGAAAGGTCTGAACTTTGACCTCTTGGAAACCACTGAAGACAGAAAGCAGGGGTGCAGCGCTCTTGAGATTGCTGACGTCATGAGGCCGGACACCTCGTCTGCGGAGGCTGGGAAACGCTTGTGGAGGATTGAAAGATGTCTTCAGGGTACTTCAAACGATGCAGTGTTGGATGTTGACTGTTCCCGAACATAGATGGCGATGAAAAGAAAAACATGTCTTGTGGTTTTCTAATTACAGTTTCGACCACAGATCAGTTGGAGTCTGGTTTCTCTTGTTGTTTTGTTTGTTATCTCACACAGACACGACTGCCCTCCTCATGTGAAGTTCACCAGAAAACTATGCAAGTACCGACGCTGACAGGCCTGTCAGAGTTCTTAGATAGACTTTGGCAGGAGGCAAAACTATTCTGTGTCATCAAAGAATCTTTTCAGTTTTTTGTGGTAATTTTTTTTCTGTTTTTCTTTTTTTTCTTCCTGTTTTCTGTGGTAATGTTTTTTTTTTTTTTCTATTTGTTCGCATTAAGATCGACATCATTCCTTTCTCGAGAGCTCCGTACAATAGAAGCAAACACGAGCCGCCTGTTTAGTTTAATACAAATGTCTTTTTTTGGGGGGGGTCATCCTGTTTCATGACGGTTTCATCATTAGCTGGTTGACTTTCTGGCCGTTCCGATGAAAAGCTCTTCTGGATGTTGGAATGTTTGTCCAGAATCAATTGGACACAAGTGGACCGTGGTGACTCGAGAGACGATCGGGAGACTGATGAAAATACCGGCTCCACGGGGAGTGCGACTGAGGTGCCAGAAAGGCTGAAAAAAAGAAAATAAAAATACCATGGACAAAAAAAGTAACCATGAAAAACGGGCTGAATGAAACAGATTTTTGATTTATTTGTTTGAATGCCTCCGGACCTTCGGATTCCCACAGTATCTGGCCTGCCGGGTCGGGGTCATGTGTTGGTACTGTACCACCCAGTCGAGAGAGGAGATATGTGAGGGCCCAGGTCAGCCACAAGCTCAGACAGCCACGGCAGGGGTCAGAGGTCAGCCACAAAGAAAATACCCTCCCTCTGTGGGCCGAGCTCCGAGAAATTGATAGTGCAGCCAAACTTGTCTGCTGATCTTTGCACACTTTGATTTGATCGCTAATGCTGTTATGGGTTATTATTTTTGGCTTCCTGGGTGAAATGGAATAAACTGTAAATAAAATCCTATTATCACTTTCTTGAAATGAGCGGTGTTAGGAACCACCTGCCAGCGATCGCAGCCAGCGTCATCCATCTCTCTTCTGGATTTGTTTTTCTGGTAACATGATCGGTATAAAGTGTTTATGCTGCGTTTAGTTCTGGTTTGGACCACATTTCACACGACATTTATCTTCTTCTGCTGGGTTTACCCTGCGCCCTTTATCAGCCTGTGGTGGTTTTCTGGAAGTTATTTTTGCTGCAAAACAGCTGCCTGTTGCTCGCGAGCCGCTGCGTGGTGATTTTGCAAGGAAAGGCTGGAAAACCAAGGAAGTCAGGGAGCTGAGGTGAAAAGCTGTCAGAGAGGAGTTTCTTTAGACAGATGGATGTGTGTCTACACCGGAGGCCAGAGCACTGCTCCTCCAGCCCCCACTCACTCCCACTGTACAGGCAGGTTCGGACCCATCTAACGGACGTCGGACTATTGACCCGCCTGCGTAAACGGACACTCGTGCTGCTTTCCCACACTGCTGAGACAGCGTCGACCGCTGGCCTCCCACTCTCCCCCGGTGAGAGGGACTAGTGGGCATGGGAAACATAAAACTCCTGGAAGATGATTTGTTTGTATGATTTTTAAGGTCACTCCCCTGGAGCCTGCTGAGACACGAGCATACGTCAGCTATACGGATCGAATGATTTCAGCTCACGTTTAAAAAACATCTGATGGCACTGAAGAGGACAGTGATTACAAATGGATATGGTGCTGACAAAGAATCCGCAGATCGACCTGCCAAAAGACGCATGTCAGACACAGCAGGCACGTAATAGGACCTCGTTGTGGTTCGTCTTCTCGAGTGTGATAAGACAGATATGAGGCAAAGCAGCGTCTGTTTGCAGGAAATGAGAGTCAAAGGAAGTTATCACTCAACAAACAAGCTCCAAACGGACTTAAAAGTCCTGACCAGAGGGCACGAACATCAGAGCTCAAGAAGACTTGGTGTCTTTAATGAGGGACGAATTCCATCTGGAGACATTATTAACTCTCCTCACAACTATTAATGACAGGTTCTCAACTTCCTGGTATATGTGAGCTCACGATGTTCTTCACGAGGACACTTTGAGTATTGTTCCTTGGCTTTTGGCCATTTCATCATGTTCTGATACGTTGTTCCTGTCTCATGTGGTTCACACTCTTCAGAGAGCGACAGTGAAACATGTGGTTTGAATCCCGAACAGCAGGGTGCAGCGTTGGACTGAAAAACACAACAGAGAGCGAGAGAAGCTTGTGTCATGACATGTGGTTTGGGGGTTAGGATGTGGTTTAGTGCGTCTGGTTAGAGTTTAGAACTAGGTTCAGCAGCGCAGGCAAATGTTGACACTTTTTTGAGGACCTTTCAAGGTTTAGAGGGCAGTTTGAGGGTTCCTGCACCTTAAAGTGTGTTTGACACTGTGCTCAGCGTTGGATTTTGGATTCAGGAATATTAACATCTCGGCTGGTTCGACAGTTCACGTCCCTTGTCGGCTGAACTTAATTGACTCAGTTGGAAATAAAAGTCAGGTTAGGTCTTCTCATCCAAACGACCACTATTATGAACTCCACAAGATTCTCACAGTCTAAAGCTACATCCTGACCTTCTATCAGGTAGAAATCAGAATTTTCCATACATGTCTTCATATCTGTGTGGTCAAACATGACCTGCCAGCTCTCACTCGGGTTGATGGTTTGTGTCCTGTGAAGATGAGCTGCTGCTGCGGCTGCTGCACGTCCGTCTCCCTGGAGCTGTATGGACAGGTGGCCTACAGAAAGTAAACATCTGGCAAACGTGAGAAACCATGGAAACAGCACTTTGCTTTGCGGCCCAGGCCTTGGGTTCACACAACAACGTGCAAGAACCCATCACCTTGACCCATGAATATTTCATACGAGACCAGCAGTCACGCAGAAATGTGTGTTTCGCCTTATACCTATTAATCAGCTCGTTTGTCTGATCGTATACTTGATGACAAGCTGCTTCATCTCCGATTCACTGAGTCTCTACACACACTCACACTCCGACACCACGAGGATCCACCATCATGTGCTCTTGTTCCTCAGGTGAGAAACGCCAAAACTACACTGCTCTTGATGTGTTACGCTTTGAAGCCTCGCAGGGTCTAAGGCAGCGGACATCAACGTGGCCCGCAGGCCGATTGTCACTCAACATCTGAGAATTAAACTCAGACACTGAGAGAAATCAAGTGTTGCACGTTGAAACTTTAGAATGTCGCACCTTGTTAAATCACAGTTCTTTATTGTAATTAAAGTTCAACTGTACAACCCCTCGTGTCCAAGGCCTCTTCAGTTTTCGGCTTGAGTTGGGGACAATGTTCAGCTTTTGTGACAGTTTTCATTCTTATGAGATAAACTAAGCTAAACTAAGCTAAGCTAAGCTAAGCTAAGCTAAGCTAAGCTAAGCTAAGGTCTCTGCCCTTACTGTTCCACAAACGGCGTAGCAACAGAAGAAAAAGCGACACATGTAAACACTGGATGTTTGTAACAGAATCTGAGTTAACATGGAATTAACGGACATATAAAAGATTCGTCACAGCTCAGGAGAACCACACAGAGTTTATATTCAGAGTTTATATGCGCACATTTGTAATTGTCACATATACATACAAGAACTTTGTGCGGTAAGTTGACCTGTATCATTGCACTTTAATAGAGATGAGGTGACAAATTCAATTCACATTTGCAGTTGGAGCTGTTAAACTGAACTATTAGTACAGAATTGACATTGTATTGTAGTTCATAGTACAGATGTGTGTTCACTGCCCAGGTGGAGGAATCAACTGACCATGAACATGACAGAGACATTATGACAAAAAATCAACAAGGTGGCTCGGGTGGGCCAGGGTGGGCGGGGCCTTCTTCAGAGTTCTGACGTTACACCCGTCATGTCCTCATAAAGATATGTGTGTGTAACTGTGTATGTGTGACAGCGTCACAAGATGAAGAAACCAACTGCTGTCTGCCGATAGAAACGGACATCAAGCTGAGGAGAAGTGAGTGAGCAAATGAGACGAGAAGCTCCTGTGAAGATGAACGTTTAACATTTCAAAGTCTCACTAAACTCAAAAAGACCGTCACCGGCCGTCAGGAGGGTATTGTGTGGCTGATAAGGGTGATCCAGAAATTAAAGTCTTTTTTTTTTTTTTTTTTAACATTAATATTTATTCAAAGGCACATGTGCAGCTTTTATTATTAGGAACTGGACATTTGTGGGGCGGCTGCTTCCCCACCACACTGACTCACTGTTTCTAAGGGATGAAAGATATTTATGACTCCGGGTTCACTGAGTTTCTAAATCCTTGTCCCGATAAGTAGAAACGTGCTAAATAAAAACATGAATCAGCTCCGTCTCCGCCAGCTGAAAAAAGCAATGGCACTAAGGAGGAGAGTTAAAGCCTTTTTGATCTAGGATCCACCATCTTTTAACGGTTGACGCGAACATGTGATCTTCATGTGGTAGGGTTAGTCGGAGAGAAACACAACGACACGACTGCGAAACACAACAACTGCTGGAACATCTGCGATTTAGCACACACAACACACACACACACACACACACACACACACACACACACACACACACACACACACACACACACACACACAC
>JBBMJM010000001.1:3278795-3289577 GCA_037832705.1 Centriscus cristatus | reverse complement strand
TGTGTGTGTGTGTGGTGCTGCTGTTGGCCGACGCACTTTTTGTATACACAGAAATACGTAGTAGAGGACGTCGGCCTCATAGGTCTCCCCTTGAAGCCCACGGGCCTCGGACGTCATCATGGACAGACCCATGCAGAGCTCAGCGACGGCACAGGACACCAAGTCCTCCTGGAATCGCAGTGCCTGGCGTCCTGGTGGGAGCACGGTCAGAGAGTCGGTGACAAGGCGACGGAACCGCTTTCGCTTTATGACGACGAGTGCGTTCACTTACGGCCGATCGGCGCCAGTTTGTGTTTGTCGGATTTGTCCAGCTCCACGTTCTTCCTCTGAGCCCACGCCTGCCACACATCCAGACCCTCCTCTGGCTTCAGAGTAGCCGGCAGCAGCAGCTCCTGCACCTGCACCTGCTGCTGGCCTTGACCGTCGACCTCGGCGACCACCGTCTGACCCTGGAGGGACACCGACACGTCTGTCACTGACACCAGAGCCACACAGCCTGAAGCGTTGTATGGGAAACACGGTACCTGCAGCTGCTGCACGTCCTGGCCGGTCAGCCCCTGTGTGTGGAGCACCTGCTGCTGGGGGTCCCAGATCAGGGACTGCGTGGTGTTGGAGTAGCCCTGCACTGCCACGGGGATGTGGATGTTTCCGTTCATCAGCTGCGCAGGGAACAGTGTGTTTGCAGCCAGCGTGTGCACCACCTCCTCCTGCCCCCCCATCCCCCCAGAACTTGTTATGCTGGAAACGGCCTGCGCTGTCTGACTTTGACTCGTAGAGTTTTTCAGCTTGTCGTTTTCCACAGTAACTTGTGTTGGCATTGTGGTCATTGTTGTAGTGTTTGTCCCCGCAACCTGCACAGTCCCGTAAGCCTCTTGGGGGATGGCGATATGCGTGACCTGCTCACGCCCCCCGGACCCAGCAGGAGCAGAATAGACAGGGATGGTCCAGGTCTCCCCTGTGGGACTGGTGATGGTACCCGTGGCACTGTAAAGGTGGGAGCTGTCCACAGTGAGGAGGTCTGGCCGCAGGGACACATAGCTCTGCTGCTGACCTTGTCCCTGCGGGATAGCCAGGACTGTGGCCACCTGCTGGCCAGGCAGGGCATAGGACACAGTGATGGGCATGTCCACCTTGCGCTTCTTGGCTGGCTGGAGGACCCCTGCTCCCTGGGTCGTGGCGACCGTTGTTCCAAGGACCCTCCTCTCTGTGCTGTCCTGCTGAGTGGGAGAGAGGGCCCCCACTGTCTGAATCTGGATCTGTTGTCCTCCCGCAACAGCTGCCACCAACTGGGCCTGCAGCTAAAACAGATATGACAGATATTCTAAATATGTCCAACTTTCGCTTTACTGTTTCTCTCTGAAAGGAGCAACTGTTTCATTCAGTATTTATATATAATCAACTGCAACTCACTTTACTTGAACTGAGGAAATTTCCTTGTGCTCAAGGTTCATTTTACCATGTGTGCACAAACCCAACCGATCAGAGCACACTCCTGTGTGTGTGAGCACACTCCTGAGCAGGCTCTTTGAGTCAAGTTACAAAAGGTTTATGGAAACCTCAATCAACTAAAAGTAGATTCCAAGTTAGATTAAATAGAAATAAGACAGTGTGTAAAAACAAAAGAACTGCACATAAACATAAAAGTACTACGAGTAAGTTTCATTGAAATGGTACAATGAGAATACAGAGCTTTACTTCTGATGTGACAGGGATCAGTGTGTGGGGCTGGGCGTACCTGTTGGTGCTGCTCCTCAGTGAGTTCTCCGGGCTGAATCAGCTGTGCAGTCGTCACACCCTGGAGCTGCTGATGGGAGCCAGAAGGCACCTGGAGCACCTGACTCAACATCTGGCCCTGCTGCTGCCCCTGGATCTGCACCTGAAACGGAAGAGCCATCCATGAGGGACAAATATTTGCTGCACACATCTGTCAAATCACAGGTGCATAATGGACAAATACCAATGCAAAGGTTACAAACCTGCACAATCTGTTGCTCCGTGTTCTGCTGAACCGTTTGAGACGTTGAATCCTGTATCTGTTGCTGTTGGACTTGCACCTGAACCTGCGTTAGAAGAACAGTGCCAGTCAGACGCTGCAGCTTTAAATGCTTGGCTCCATCAGAGTGTTCAACAACGTCAAATGACAGGTTTACCGGACAAGCCAATTCCAAAAGTGATCCTGCAACCTCCGTGCTGTCTGTGTAGATGCAGTTGGCTTCTTGTTGGTAAACCATAGTGGTGGTGGTGGTTGTCGTGTCTACACTTTGTTGGCTGAACTCTTGCAGAGCATCTGGACCCTTGCTAGCCAAAGATTCCAGAAACTCCTTCATGCGATGCTGGGGGATGCTCCTGGCTTTCTGTCGGACAAGTTCCTCATAGGAACCTGAACCATCCAAGGAGTTGTTCATTGCGGCAAACAACGTCCTCTCGGAGGAGAATCTGGAAAAATGATGATCAGTTCAGAATGTTTGCTACTGTTAGTCTACTAACTACATCAGGGAATAATGGCAGTGACGTGTCAGCGACAGAGACGAGAGATGGAAAAAAAAAACAAGGCAGCTGATACTCCAGGTTGTTTTCAAACTAAGCCCAGCTCCCAATGCACTGACGACTCCGAATGGATGCTAATATGAAAGGGTTAAATCCAGCTGCGTGTATACGAGCTGGGACAAAAGCGCGGTCACTTTCCAAATCAGACGAAGCAGGGATGGGACGAAGCACAGAGGAAGAGATTAAACTTTACAAGGCAGTTCAGTTTCGCTACCATACCAGGTACACTGGCGAGAGGGCTACAGCTGATTACACAACAAGCTAGGTTAGCCAGGTAGATGGCTAACTAGCCTCGTGTTGTTTGCAAAGAAGAACTAGCCATGATGCCGACGGGCCATAATAAGGTCAGTTCTGCTACCAGCGAACTGATAGCTACATAACTACTGGCGCAGGTGTGGTTATTATACGATGCCGGACCGCAATCCCGTGTCACGAACGCTGCAATTACTATATTGTCTGCTATGGTCAAAGCTAGCAGGCTAATCACGGTAGGCGCGTTAGCTACCTCTCTTCCTCAGCAGCGGAGGCTCAGGCCGCCACAAGCACTTCTCTGCCCTCAAATGACGCCCCTCTTCCAGCGAGCACGGCAAAGAAACGCTATACGAGAGCCCTTCCGGCTGATGGCTTCGCTCTCTTCTTTCGCAGTTATCGTTTGATCGCTACCTGTATGTTTTTTTTCGTTTTATTGACCACTCATATTACACTGGGCGCCATCTTACAACAATCCCTCAGACCAATGAGCAAGCGGTTTGTAAAGCCGCTCTGCTCTCGCGATATTTCAACCACATGTTATCGCGGCAACTGCCGTGCGAAGGATTGTTTATTAAAGGCGACGCACACGAGATGAGTGTAACCCGAGATCAGCCAGGTGTCGGTCCACCTTAAAAGCCGGTTATGGCAGATACTCGCTCCGAATGGTTCACAGTCTTCTCAATCTTTTAAGGTGGTCCTCGACAGATGCGCTGTATGTCGCTGTGGTTGTCAGAGTGCTCTGGGCAACTGAGGGTTAATTCCCACGCATCACTGTCAAACATGGACTGTGTCGTCGATGCAGTTCAGCACTGCTTTATATCATTCATCTGCTGCTCTTTATTTACAGGTGCATCTTTGTAAAAATAGATTATCTTCTTCTTATCATCCCTAGGAATTAAATGCATGTTTTTATATAGATATAATTAATACAGATGTATGTATTTCAAATGTCCATTTACATTTTGATTATAATTTACTGAGCTATTGATTTTTTTGGTGTTCCATAATATTCTATATGTAGCCGGTTCGGTCTGACACTCCGACTGCTAATCTGCGTGTTGTCTGTGTGAAGCGAAGAATGAGGCGTGAACAGTCGCGGGTCTGCTTCTTGGTTGTAAGGACCCACAGTGACACGCTTGTCTCATGCCCTAGAAACGTAATGGATGTTTCCACGTTAGGTTCAATCCTTGAGACAGGCCATGTGACAAGTAGGGTGATCACGTGATTCTATACCATCCACCTGAACTTTATTGTTGGGGGGGGGCGACGACAAACAGCTAACTAGCTCACTTGTAGCTAGCTCCTTCTGAGGCTAAAAGGGAAGAGTTTTCTAATTCAAGGATCCAATAAATACAGAACAAACTAATAAATATCTTACTTATGCACGTCAAAATAGAGAACAAAACCACTGTTCCCAACTGCATATGAACATTCTGCATCTTGGGTCTCACATCTGTTGACCATCACGACTTCAGTGAGTGACACCAGACACAGATATTGGTGTTTTATTCTGTATTTTTTAAAATCTCCTTTACAAAAGCAGATGCACTCCTGTGAGACTGAAAAACATTTTGGTTTGACAGTGGCTCACCGCCACTTCACGTATGGCATTTGAGAGCCGCTCCTGTGTAAAACCAGCTTATAAAAGGAGTATCAAATTGAACAAAAGGCCCTTTGTTGAACTATGGTTCAGAGTTGCAGACATTTAGTAGAAGAAAGGACTGAAGTCGTAGAGCCGACACCGAAATTCATAATTACATTTTCCATTTCACTTAAGATCAATAAGAATAAGATCATGGAAAATTCCAGTAAACTGTATTCTCTCCATTCATTAAGTGTAAACTTAAAAAAAATCATTTAATTTCAATTTTGATAATTGAAGCCTGCAGCAAAAACAAATCTCAAAATATTTTATATTTTGTGTCAGATTTGAGTAAACCACTAATTATACAGTGTAAATACCATTAATCTCAAACCTGAGATACTGGACTTTTAAATGTTTCCACCTACTGTATGTTTGATGAATGCAAAATATGTTTCACTGGATTGTTTTTTTTGCTGCACCTGCGTACGGTATGTTGTTACAACAGAAATCAGAGTTGACACTGACTGGCAAAGCTGAAGACTGGTCAAAGGGATAGTAGAATACTTCAAGAAGACATTCAGCCGGAGGTCTGGAAAGTCAACTGTATTTTCCGATTACAGTGAGGCAGTGGAGACAGTATCTGGGTTGACTCAATCTCAGCCTGAGCAGTTTGTGCCCCCCCGCTGGTTTCACACACTGAGCAATGCAATCATGTATCCGTGGGCTCATGGGAGGCAGGAAGCACAGCTCGACCCACGCGTCAGTCACTTAGACCTTCCCGGGATCTTCCTTGAGCGTGACTGTTCTGTTGAAGACGAGCTGCAGTGAGAGAACCCATTTAGGTCAAAGTTCGCAGCGGTACAGAAGCTGCTGAGGTGATACAGAACAGTGTGACTGCACCTTGTCTGCGGTGCTGTCTGGGTCCACGGAGAAGTAGCCCACCCTCTCAAACTGGAATTTGTCGAGACTCTTTGCTGCCCTGACTGAAGTATCCACTAAGGCGCTGCTGATCACTTGCAGGGAATGCTGAACGACAAACAAATTAAATTTCAGCTCACTGACACGTCTCGGTTCATGAAAAACAAGACACTCACAGGGTTGATGTCACTCAGGAAGCCGTTGGGCACCTCGGATGGATCCTCCGGGTGTTTGTGCAGGAACCTACAAATCAGTGATTGGGAGATGAGTTTCCTACACTCAGTGTTTGTGGTGAAGCTCTTTTCGGTGACTTACAGTCTCTCATAGAGACGAATTTCACACGCCAGCGGCTGGCTGACCCAGTGGACGAAGGCCTTTGGTTTCTCTGCGGCGTCAGAGCTGCAGCAGCTCACCTCCAGTTCCACCACGTTACCCTGCCCGTCCTGGGAGAGGGAGACCACGCTCTGATGTTTGTCAACGGGATAACTGACGTTCAGACGCCCTCCACGTGAATTCTCACGTTCTCACCTTGATGACCTTCTGGACAGAGATGACATACCCAGCATGCCTCAGGCCAACGGGCTGTTCTGGGGTCAGGCGCTTGTAACCCTTCTCCATCACCTGCGAACAACAGATTCTGGTTTCGACGGCGGCAAAATGACTCCAAACGTTGTGAACGGATGTTAATGAAACGTTAGTAACTGCTGCTAATGGACCAGGACCAGATGATGAAATGTTCTGGAACCATCTGGATCCAAGAATCTGTTGAAGGATTGAAGCATCTGTGTCTAGAACTCAGTGGACCGTCTCTGTGGACCAGTGGGTCTGTCAACCCCAAGGTTGGGGATGGAGACCTCTCAGTGTTTTATGACTGAAATTTACAACTAGAGGTCAGAGGTCATGATTAGTGTAACAAAGTGTCTAATGGTGTTTTTATTAACTATTTATCTATTGACAAAGTCCTGTTTGATGATCAGTGAACTTATCAGAGGTGATCAATGAACGAAGGACGATGATGTTGGCTGAGATGATCTGATTGGACGAGGACTGAACTCTATGGGGGATTTTCTACCCATCCTGCTGTTCCTGGTGTGGGGGTCTCACCTCTCTGAAGTCGCTCTGCTCAATGAAGATTGTGTTTGTAAAAGGCACCGTGTGGCTGCCCCTGGCCTCGTTGGCAGGGAAGTCAGGAACTTTAACTTCTGACTGGGAAAGAGGAGGAGAGGAGGGTGATTCTGTGCTCCTGATATTGACCCTTTGACACTGACGGCACCGTAATGACTTGACTTGCCCATTAGGGAAATCAGGGATTTTCCCATCAGAAAATATCAAACTATTTCTGAAAGCTGACAAGTTGCACGTCACCCGCAAAGTTGTTGTCATTACAGTAATGATTCGCTGGCAACATAGTGAATGGGATTACCGTAATGACAGCAACACGGCTGCTGCCAACTTTCAGTAACCGATTTTTTCAGTTTCTACTTCTAGATCCTTCTTCACATCAAGTATAGGAACTGAGTGACGCTTCCCAGCTTTCGGGAACCATTCGACACTTTCTGATGGCGCAAATAGTCACGCAATTACGGTACCGTTTGGTATGCTGGTGAAAGTATCGGCAGTGATACATTCAACATAACACCGTTTTCTCTCATATTTGTACCTTTGAGTTCCCAGGAAGGTTGGTTATGGTGACTTTGAGGGGTTCCAACACAGCCATGGCCCGAGGAGCCGTCTCGTTGAGGACATCCCTCACACAGGACTCCAGCAGGTGTGGCTCTGTCGTCGTCTGGGAAACCGTCACTCCCACCTACCAACAGATTTTGACGAGCTATTTGACGACAGCACCTTACATCAAATCATCGGTAATCACCGGTTCCTCCATCGAACCACTCATGCTGCCATGTGCCTTGCTGCCTACCCGTGCACAGAAGTTGTTGATGGCCTCTGGTGGGAAACCTCTCCTCCTCAGGGCCGTCAAAGTGAAGAGGCGAGGATCGTCCCAGTCTCTGTAAAATAATTATTTAACATTTGCTCTCTTTGTTGTAGTCGATGAAACTCTGGATGAATGGAACAGATTTATCACAAACAGCTGGAGGACTTTCTACCTGACAACACCGGTCTCCACCAGTTTGATGATTTTCCTCTTGGACACGACAGTGTAGGTGAGGTTCAAGCGGCCGTATTCCCACTGAACGGGACAGTATACATCCAGAGCATTACAGAGCCAGTAATAGGACGAGCGCCTGGCACAAAAACACACAGTAAACTTTCCATGTCGTCGAGAAGGGCCGTAACGTGAGGTAGATAGTCAGAGAGGAATCGTCTACCTGGCCTGGAACTCCTTGGTACAGAGTGAGTGTGTGATATTTTCAATGGAGTCACACAGACAGTGGGTGTAGTCGTATGTGGGGTAGATACACCTGGAGGGACGGAGCGTCGGATCAGAGACACAACACAGCGTGTGGAAAAGATGGAATCACATAGAATCAGATAATATATAATATACATACACGTCATGGGTAAAATGGGTAAAGTGCAAAATCACCCAGGTTATTTGCACATAACCAGATAACACAGGTAGTTTGAAAACAACCCATCCTTCTGGGTTGTATGTGTTAGAATAAGGATAAGTGCTAGCTAACAGGTCATTAGCTAGCAAGGGATTTTAGCTAGCGACTGTAGGCAGCGAGGTTAGATAACGTCAGCTAGCTAGATGCAGTAGCTCTGCAACCTGGAAACACAGGTGGTCTTTCCTCATTACCTGTTATATGTATGTAAATTCTTGTGTATTATTTAGTATTATCATCCTATCAACATGTCTATGGCTCTAAAATCCTGTTTTCTCCAGTTGTTGCAAACAAACTACATCACTCAAAGTTCAAATATTCAAACGTTATTGCCGGCCCACCGGGGTTTGACCGTCCTTCTCCCGTCCACTAACACGACACCCGTTTCCCTGGTTCCAATCATACCATTCATCTCCAGTCCGATGATGTGCCGTGTATTTGATCCGGTACGCCACAGGGTCCATCTTCCCATCCTCCATGACCATCTTCATCCTGAGCGTGGCCTCTCCCTCTGCATACACGCCCTTCTTCATCCTCTCAAACAGCACCAGCGACTCCTCAATCGGGCGGTCTCGCCATGGTGACGGCGGCACGTTGTGGCCCTTTAGCTCCTCCCCTTTTTGGTGGCACACATACGCGTGACCCCTGAGCTCAGAAACGGAGGAATGACGTGTTATTCCTCCAGCTAAACACACGCCAACACAAAGACCAACTTCGTACACTCACCGGCGAATGAGGTCCACGGCAAGATCGTAGAGCTGCTGGAAGTTGTCTGAAGCATGCGTGACGGCGTACGGCTCGTAGCCTGTGGAGTACATCAACACCGGTCAGAAACTCACCTCCTGAGTGAACAGTGTGTAACTAAGCTGTCATCAGATGGTCCAAGAGTAGAAGGAAACTGACCAAGCCACTCCACCATCTCCTTGATGGCAGTGAAGTACTTCTCCTCCTCCTTCTCTGGATTCGTGTCGTCATACCTCAAGAAACAAATCCCATTGTTTGCCTGTAAAGGAGACAGAATTTAAACGACTATCTCTCTTATGTGGAGGTGAGGGAAGACAAGAAACACACCTACCTTTGCGTAACCGAAATTAAAATTGATGGCTTTGGCGTGTCCGATATGTAGAATGCCGTTGGGCTCAGGAGGAAAACGGGTGCGAATCTGAAATTTAAAAAAAATTGTGAACAGATGATCATTTTTAAGACCACTTTTGTGAAGGATGTTCACTCATACAAAGTTTGTACCTGCCCACCAAACATCTCCATGTGCTTTTTCAGCAGGTTCATGGTGTTCGGCGTCATCACGTAGCCCTCTGTCGTGTAGTTCTCACCTGCAAGTTTCTAAATGTCATTTGCCAGCAAAGTATGAAAAAAATCATTTTCCCACAGGATCCTTCTCACCTGGTTTATGGAACTTCAGCGCCTCTCCTCTGAGCTGCTCCATCAGGGACTTCCCCTCCCCCGTCTCCTGACCTAAACAAGTCCCGCGTTCACACACAGTTCATCAGACCGACGGGCGCTTACAGGTGCGTTTACCTGGACAGCTGCTTACCGTTCACCACCACCTCCTCTTTGTTCACCTTCACCTCGTTCCCTTTTGCCTTCGGGGGCTGCAAGAAGTCAAAACATGTCGTTAATTTGAACCCACAGCCTAAAGGAAGTCTGAAGGAACCAAGTAGACGATAACTGCCGTGACACACACACACACAAACCTTCACATACAACCTATGCAAAGAGTTACTGACGACGTGACAGGACACCAGAGTGAGTTACCTTCGCTTTCTTCTCCAGGTCCGCCTCTGTCTTGGGTCCTAAGAGGTGGACGACCTTCATATTGAAACAGATTGACAAAGAATATATTTACACATACAGTATTTTCTCTGTGAAACACGAAGCTAATTTCTACACTTCATGGCTTCTATTCCAGCAACGTTTCAAAAACTAATACCTGTACACCTGTTAGAATACCATTAGCACCACACCGGACTAACACACTTACATGGAAAGCGAATATCAGGGAAATGATGAAGAACAGTACGATCAACAGAATTGTAAACACTATCGGTGTCGATAAAAAGTCCAACCAGGTCCTCATTCTTCGTTGTGATACTGCAACAAACCCACCTGCATGTCCACTTCATTCTTCAGGACCTTTCCATCAGCCCACTTCAGAGCAGAGCGCACCTCCCCTACAAACAAAGCTCAGTCAGTCTCTACGGACGGCTCTTGTGGTTCCAAAAAATATTTGTTCAGTCAAACGTGAGATCACACCCATTAGCAGTCCCATGTTAAAGCGATACCGCTCCTTTAACAGCAGGTCTTTGTGCTTCTTGATCACGATCTCCACCTGTGCGATGTTCCACGATCAGAGAACAGACTGGACCCACCAGTAACAAGAAGAATGTAGAGAAGACATCAGCTCAGGCACTTACTGCATCTTCGACCTGCTCGGGTGTTATGACCACGCCCACTCCACACTCTTCCTCAAACTCTTTTTGGTTGAGGGGATCCTGGGGATGACTCTTCACGTAGTCCAAAGCAGCTGCAGACACAAAGGAGTTAAAAAGACTTCAGACACTGAGGTAGTTATCAACTCCGTCAAGTCTCCTACAGCTCATATATTTACAATGGCCCATATATGATATTGGCTCATAGCAAAAAGGCTTTTTTTCCTTTTCTGGGATCTTTCTGTTTGGAGTTCTCTCCAGGTACTCCAGCATGCTGAGGTTAACTGGTCCCTGTAAATCACCCGTAGGTGTGAATGTGAGTGTGAATCTGTCCTTCATGTACCCTGACATTCTCCCGTGGACAGCTGGGACCGGTTACAGCAGGACTGTAGACAGCGTATGTTACATTCAATTTCAGTTTCTTTCTGACATTGACACATTTCACTCAATGAACCAATAAAGCATT
>JBBMJM010000001.1:3221056-3233210 GCA_037832705.1 Centriscus cristatus | reverse complement strand
TGTGTGTGTGTGTGTGTGTCTGTCGGTGAGGGACTCTCCGTGTCCTGCACACACCCAGGTAGCAGCTCGGGGTCTGGACATCTCCAACGTGAAGCACGTCATCAACTTTGACCTGCCCAGTGACATCGAGGAGTACGTCCACCGCATCGGGCGTACCGGCCGGGTGGGGAACCTGGGTGAGCTGACGCTGAGTCTCCGTCGGGCTCCGTGTTGACGAGCCGTGTCTCAGTGTGTGTGTGTGTGTGTGTGTGTCCTCCAGGACTGGCCACGTCCTTCTTCAACGACAAGAACGGCAACATCACTAAAGACCTGCTGGACATCCTGGTGGAGGCCAAACAGGAAGTGCCCTCGTGGCTCGAGAGCCTGGCCTACGAGCACCAGCATAAGAGCAACAACAGGGGGCGCTCTAAGAGGTGTGCGGGGGTCGCGCCCCTGGGCCGTCGTCGACCACGCGTCAGGTCAGAAGGAGAGCGCCTCAGTGTTGTGGTTTGTGTTGGGCTCAGGTTCGCCGGTGGTTTCGGAGCCCGTGACTACCGTCAGACGGCCGCCGGGGGCAGCAGCGGGGGGTTTGTGGCGCGCGGAGGTCGAAACCAGGTTGGACACGGGGGGAACCGCGGCTTCGGAGGAGGTGGGGGTCTTCGCTGTTGGGCCGCGACGCTCCGGTGACACACTGTTTTTTTAACAGCTCGCCTCTCTGTCGCCTCCTTCAGGTGGATTTGGGAACTTCTACAGCGACGGCTACGGAGGGAACTACTCCCACTCTCAAGTTGACTGGTGGGGCAACTAGGCCTGGTTCACGCACACACACACACACACACACACACGTACTCAGCCCTCTTCTTCTTTGTAACTTCCTGTCCTTGTCTCCAACCCATCTGCCCCTTCAGCCCCTAGAACCTCCATGCATGCAATGAAACTATTTATACTCGTTTATCGCCCCCCCCCCGCCCCGCCCCGCCCCCCGCCCCCAGCTCCTTCACCTCTTCCGTTTCTCCCGTCATCCTTCCCCACCTCCTCCGGGGGTCTTCAGTTGACGTTGGTGTTCTGTTCCTAAACCCTGCACAGATAAGTCAGCTTGCAGCATCCTTTGGTTTCAGTGAGTTTTTCTCCCCTCTGAGGCAAGTATGTGAAGAAAAAGATGACCTTTGACCCCTCTCATATTTACTGTGTGTCGTCGAGACCCAGAGGGAAGTGTTTGTTTGAGGTTTGGCGTCATCGTGTGTGTTTCGCCTTCACATTTGCCCCAAAGCCGGCCCGACGTCCTGTGTCGTCTCTGTAGTTCATGAACGGCCGAAACCTTTTTGTAGACCACCACGGAGCTGGGGAGGGTCTGCACACGTCCACCTGTGGGAACTGACCGAGGACTCCTCCACTCACACATGAAAAAAGGGCCACTCTGTTTGTTTTCTTACACTTTTGTAAAAAGTTGAGGTACTGATTCGAGGAGGAATCGGGGGCAGGGGGGGGGCCGGCAGACCTTGTTGCCCTCTATTAGCACCTGTTCAGTTTTAGTTGTGTATCTACAAACACGTTTTGTTCCTTTGTTTGAAATGTTCAGATGGTCCTTTGGTTTCTGTCCTGTGCCTTCAGAATCGGAACGTCGTCTCTTCTTTTTGTAGTTTTTATGTCCTGAAGTGGCTGCGAGCGTCGGCCCACTGTGACTAAAACGTGTATATTTAACTCATGTATTGGTTCTTACATCCTTTTCTTGATTTCTACTTGGAAGGAAACAAAGTAGGCTTGAACTAAATCAAACCTTGGCAAAAAGAAAAAGAAAACAAAGTGACAAACCGGCGATGAGGCGACAGGAGCGAAGGAGCTGGTTCCTGAGAGCACACGCCCTCGGCCCGAGCCCACCCTCAGCGGCAGCCGCCGAGCCCCTGGCCCCCAGCTTTGGTCACGTCGACTCGACGTGCTTACGGGTGTCAGATACTCTTAGTGTCAGCGTGTGCTTGAGAAACTGGCTCCGCCTCCACCGCCACTACTGAGACCCTCGTGTGCCCAAAGCTGCTTTCAAGGGGAAGCAAAGAGTCCAAATCCCCTCGCTCACTCTGTCCTGGAGAGGAAAACAGGTCATTCCAGTATGGTTCTCACATCTCTTGAGGTCGGGGGGGTGGGGGTGGGGGGTGGGGGGGGACATCTGGCCTGATGTTTCTCAGCAGGGCCGCTTCCAGAGGATGCTCACTCCCAGCACGCACACACACGCCTCCTCACGACCCCAGGCTGTCCGTTTCCTCACGTCAGCCCGACCCCCTCCGTGTCAGGCAGCTGTTCAGCTCCACGTGGGGGGGGGGGGTTTATTTGAACGTGAGCAGCCAGTAGGTCACATGTAGTGTGACGAGTACTGGTCCAGTCAGCAGTCCGAGAGCCTCCACACGGCTTTCTTTTGTAAATCCATGGGGGGGAAATGTACAGATCTGCCGGGGGGGGGGGCCTTCTCTGATCGTCCACTGGCTCTGTCCGACGACACAGCTGGACGGAGACGATGAAACGTAGCTTCTCCATCCATTAGTGCAGCAGGCTCGTCACGTGGGTCCGTCTGTGGAGGACAGACGAGAGCAGAAAACCAGTGTGTCTGCAGGTGAAACCACGGGGGGGCAGGGGGGGGCGTTTGTTGTTGAAGGGCACGATAGATCCAGCTGCAAGCGACAATCAGTCATGGAAGGTTTGGAACTCCTCCGGCTCCACGCGTAGCCTTGTTCTCCAGCTGTTTCCGTTCATTTTCAATTATCGTCATAGCAACCAGCGACTTCCCCCAAATTGTTCATTTTCAGGCTGCAACACGGCGGGACCACCCCGGCCCAGGTGGGACCTGGTTGATCCCAGACCAGTTTCCCAGTTTCCTTCAGCATCGTCAGTAAACGGGGAACGTACGGCGGACGTCGCTGTGCCTTCGGGGGTTTGACGGGGTGACGGACCCGTTGACCGGGGGGCTTCCAGGTGTCTGGAGCTGCTTACCTCACTGTGTGTGGGGGGGTTGTCTGTAGACCTTTTTTTGTTTTTTTTGGATCAGAGTTCAGCACATAAATATGCAAATGTCTTGAGGTGGTCCTCTGGTGGTCTTCTGTCTGAAGCAGTAGGACGAGCGTGCAGCTGGGGGCTGGGTGGGCTCCAACCACAGGGGGAGACTCAGCCCAGGAATGGCCCCCGCGGTCATCGCTGCCAGTGGGGACGGTCCGGAGTGGAGGTCTTAGTCTCCCTCTCACTGTGCAGCTGGAAACAGACGTGTTCCATCGACGGGAGACGTCGGTGTGGAGCTCGGGCTGTTTCAGTAGTAGTCTCGGTCTTATTTGCCACCTGGTGGTGACAGGTGGTATCACACCGCCCCACATCGTCGTCGTCGTCGTTTTGTCTTTTCACCACCTTTCGATGCCTTAAATTCAAGCGATACCCAGTCCTAATAGAGCCAAAGGGGAAGTGACTTCAGACATACCAACAGCGTTGCCATGGCAGTTGATCCTGCGCCACGCGGTAACGAACCTACCGGGGGTGTTGCAGTTGTAAGTGAACAATTAACGGTGCTATGGTCCCATTGCTGCGGCCTGCAGGCCTTCTGTTTGTAGAAAGACTGAAAATCCTTCCAGCTTGTACACAAGTGATTGGTTCGACTGTCCTCTGTAGCACAGGTCCCTCAGAACCTGGGTGGGTGGGTGGGTGGGTGGGTGGGTGTGGCAGGTTTCAGAAGGATTTCTCCACAGGTGTGTGTGTGTGTGTGCGTGCGTGGGAAAGGTTCTTCCAGATGTGAAGCTCGTGTCGGAGCCTGGTGAAGTTAAAATTCCTCAGCAGCAGCAGCAGGATTCAGCAGTTTGCACAGAGTTGTCGAGTCTCCTTCTGCTGCTCGTACGTGTAACTTATCAAGCATTTCTGAGAATATTTATTTTTCTAAGTCGAATACAACAAGTTGATATTATAGAGAAGAGACCTGACCAAAAGTGAACAAACACACTGGCACTTGAATGTTGAATGTCATTGGTGTGAGTGAAAATTTCTATTTTTCTGGGGTAGTGTGAGCTTTTTAACGTGAACCATGCAACAGGGGGCCGGGGTTTCTCCTGAGGATGTCACAGCACATCTCTGGATCGGGAGCTGTCCAGCGTTGGAGGGTCCGTCCATGACGGTCTGCAGCCGCCTGCTTTCTTCTGTACCCCGCGGTGCGTCCCAGTCCCGTAGGATGACACGCACACGACCGAGAAACCAGCAGCGTCTCCCAAGTACAAACACGCAGCTTCTGAGAAGCTGCCTAATTAAATCGGGGGGGGGGGGGTCATTCCGTGAGCGGGCGCCCCCGGTCTGTTAACCGCAGAGAAACGAATCTATGAATCTAACAATGAAAACAGAAGCGCTCGGCGCCGTGTGCAGCTGGAGAGCGAAGCAGCGGCGGCGTGCCTGTGACATGTCGAGAGAAACCCCCCGCACACATTCCCTTCAACGTCACATGGACTCGATCGGATCCACCGTCGCTTTCAATTGGCAGATGAGATTTGACACACCACCTCCAAATATGCCAAGGTTTGGATTAAACCCAATTCAACAGCGATCAAAGACCATTTTGTACAAACAGAAACACGCAGAACAAAAAAGATTCTCTTCAAGTGGGTTTTTCTTTGGTTTCGGTCTTTTCCTTCCCCTAAAAACCCCTTTGTGTGAATGTAAACCAGTGGAGTTCTTCTTAACACAGTGAACTGTGCTTCTAGCGCTACGTTGTTGTGATTTGCATCCTGCCAGGCGTCGGTGGTCTCACCCTGGAGCTTCTGGCCAGTCACAGGCGCTCCAACGCAGAGGAACGGCCCCCCGGCCCTGGTCAGACGCCCCCTGTGTGTCTGTGTGTGTGTGTGTGTGTGTGTGTGTGTGTGAAGCAGCGCTAGCTCCCGTTAGCTTGTAGTTGTGCTTCTGCGTCAGAATCTGATCCCGTCAGTAGTCAGGACCCCCAGTGTTCACTGGGGCTGCGTGGAGACCCTCCGGACTGGCCAGATGCTTCGTGTGGACACACGCATGCGCACACACACGCACACACACACACACACTGGCCTGGTAGTTAGTATTTGCTTTATGTATTAGTTTAGCAGTTGTGCACGAAATGGAACACTGCACTCTGGAAACGAGGACTGTGCATCCATTCTGATTTTACCACAATTAAAGGTTTGAATTTGCAAATGTACCCAGTGTGTGTTGATTTATTGTCCCAGTAGTAATTAGCTTCCTGCTGCCTGTGAACGGGCGAAGGCGAATCAAACGCTCCCATTCAAACTTGTCATTAAACAGAGAAAAGTGCATTTCATCATCGTTACATGGCTTTGGCCTGAGGGGGGCGCCACCTTCCTGCTCGATGGCACTTGGAGGTCTGTAGGTCCCGTACAACAATGACCTGTCCCCTCCAGGTGTGTGCTCCGTGCGTCGAGCTGCAGGGGTCACAGCCTCAGCTGGCAGCAGCCTTCTCGAGCTGCCGTCTGATTGGTCCTCGGCCCCCCGCTGACCAAAAGTCCGGGTTGTCCTGGTACCACTTGACTGATGGACACACACAGAGCAGCGCTGACGCATGTGGCCTTCACGTCGGGGGGGTTGGGGGGGTGTGTGTGTCCCTACCTGTCTGCCTGATGCCCTCAGCCCAGGACACCTCAGCCCTCCAGCCCAGCTGCTGCAGCTTCTCACAGGTGATGGGGTAGCGCAGGTCGACCTGCGGCCTGCAGAGCAGCAGCGCTGTTCAACTGCTCGTCTGGGTCAGGGGTCAGGGGTCAGGGGCCGGGGTCAGCTGGTTCAACTTCCTGACTCACCTGTCGGGAACAAACTCCAGCCAGTCGTTCAGCTCCGCGTCGGGCACGTTTTTCACCTGTCGACGAGGGTTCGGATGAGTCACCAGATGTTTTGGGGGGTTTTATCGTGTTAACAGCTCGACCCACCATCTTCACCAGCTCCCTGGCCAGTTGGACGATGGGAATCTCACAGTTTGTGCCCACGTTGTAGACTTCCCCCACAGACCCCTTCTCCAGAACCAGCAGGAAGGCGCTGACGGCGTCGTCCACAAACAGGAAGTGGCGAGATTTGGGACGGGTTCCCTGGATGGTGCTGCAGTCGAGGAGGAGACGACCTGAGCTCTGGATTCACAAGCTCCCAAAGTAACACGGGGTCTTCTTACCACTTCTTGTTCCTTTCCAGGAGGGAGAGGAACCGTGGGATGACCTGGAAGCGTGAGAAGAAGACAGCTCGGCTCTGCACATGCAGTTCAAGGGAAGTTCAAAGGTCGTCAGTAACCTTCTCCGTGTACTGCCTGGGCCCGTAGATGTTGTTACTCCTGGTGATGATGACCGGAAACTGGGGGGGGGCGAGAGTGGGACCGTGTCAGAGTGTCGGAGAGAAACCAAGCAGGAGTGGACCCTCGACCCCCCCCGCACCTGGAACTCGTCCCAGTAGGATCTGACCAGGAACTCGGCGGCTGCCTTGGTGGCTGCGTACGGGTTGGACGGCCTCAGAGGACTCGTCTCGTCAAACACCTGCGGACGAACGTCAGACTCCGTCACACCTGTGAACAGCCGCCTGGCGAAGCGGGGGCCGAAGCGGAGGCCGAAGCGGGGGCCGAAGCGGGGGCCGAAGCGGGGGCCGGCTGACCTCGTCCTCTCCGGGCCCGTACACTTCGTCGGTGCTGACGTAGATGAGGCGCTGCGGCCGGTGACGGGCCTGATGGGCGGCCCCCAGGACCACCCTGGTCCCGTCCACGTTGACCCGCTGGAAGCTTGCCGGGCTTTGGAACGAGGCCTCTGGAGGGGGGGGCGACACACACACGCAGTGACCTCACGTGCCTGCAGACAAACCCACCGTCCGTCCTCTGAGGAACCTCACCGACGTGTGTGTGCGCCGCCAGGTGCAAGACCACGTCGATGTTCTCTGTGTCGAAGATGTGGTTCACGAGCAGCGAGTCACACACGTCCCCCTGGTGGAGACGTCAGAAAACACAGCGCGCGTCAGCGGCGGTCGGACAACGTCCGCATCCGCTGCTGGAAGTACCTGGAAGAAGGTGTAGTTGTCTCTGCCTTCGACGCTCTCCAGGCTCCTGGGGCTGCAGCAGTAGTCCAGCTGGAGGAGAACACGTCAGGCAGATGTTCGGGTTCGGGTCCGGACCCCCCCCGGGGGGAAACCTACCTTATCGAGGTTGATGATCCTCCAGTCAGGGTGACTTTCCACCAGTGAACACACGAGATGGGAGCCGCTGGACGGAGAGACCACAACAACAACCCTTTGGGTTCTACCGAACGGATTCGCGACATTTTCACTTTTTTTTACTTTAAATTGTCTTTTGAACTCACATAAATCCAGAGCCTCCGGTGACCAGGACAGTCCTGTTGAAGTCCATCGGGTCATTCCACCGCCGTCTCAGCTCCGGTTTCGCTTCTCCTCGGAGCGACAGCAGCGACTAGATATTGCGACGGCCGCTGTGTGTTTTACGGCAGTGTTGACACGTTGAAATTGGGCGGGACACGTCGCAGACGGACTTGATGGTGCTCTATGATTGGTTGGTGGATGTGACGTACAGGAGGAAGTGGTGTGTGAATGGAGGGTTTCCGAATCAATCAAACTGTCTCCTGTCGACAACAGAGTCAGGTTTGCTAAAGCCGTTTCCATAAATAGTACGAGGTCCGGTTTAATTTTCAAAATAGGAGTATGCCAAATACCTAAAATACGTACAAAAGAATTGGCACATGCACCGTGTATACACGGATAAATAATGGATATTTATCCCTCGTGCTCGCGTTTCGATTAATCCGCCCTCGCGATTACTTTACGTACGTCACGTGATTTTGACACTGGTTTGTGTCGAATATCGTTCGCGAATGACGTCGGTTTATCTGCGCTGACGACCAGGACGCGGTCACTTCCGGCCCCGTCCTGCATCGCTGTGGGCAACTTGACGCAGCTGGTCGACTTCTGCCTTCGTGGCTCATTGAATCGACTAACGACCGTTTATTTGTGTAAAACTGCTTTCGGGGGGGACATGTCGTGCGCGTTGGCCATGGTTGTCGCCGCGGTGCTGCTCTGTCCGGGGGCTTTGGCCAAAACGGTGACGGGACTTTTTAAGAGCGGAGTGGCGAGACAAGACAACGGCCAGTTCATCTCGAGATTCATGTACCAAGGTAAGAGCTGCGGCTGCTCCTCACCCTCCTGGGATGATGGAAGTACCACTGTCCGTGTGCGTGTGTGCGCGCGTGCAGGTCAGGACGGGCTGGTGGTCTGCCGGCTGGACAACCCCTCCCTGGCTGTGGAGAAGGAGTCCAGGTTGCTGCTGTACCAGGACATGGATCCAGACCTGGACGACCTCAGCTGCTCCACCAAGCTGTCCAGAGCCCAGTTCAGCAGTGAGAGGCAGCGCGTCCGTCTGCGTCACGCCATGGCTTGTTGGAGATGTTGTCCTTCACTTTGTGTTCCTCTTCCTCCTCCCGCTGCTTCAGTTCCACTCAGTGGAGAAGAACAGAACCAAACGATCCCCCGCCAGTCGTCGCCGACACCCTGGCAGCTCCTGTATGCCGACAGATACACGTGTCAGGTGAGGTTCGGGTTCTCTCACCGACCTTCTGGGGGTTCCAAGGAGGGTTGACCTCGTTCTCCTGCCTGCAGGAAGGAGCAGCGGTTCCGTCCCATGCTGACCTCCAGTTTACGGTGCTGCTGCTCAACGCCGACTCGGCAGGAAACCCTCTGGAGCACTTCAGTGCAGAGGAGGCAGGTCAGACACGTCCAGTGCTCCGTCGGCGCTCGTTGGTCGGGGTCACTCAGGACGCTCCTTCTCTCCCAGGTCTCCACAGCTTCTTCTTCCTCCTGCTGTTGTCCTACTTCATCGCCTGCTGCATCTACGTCCAGCCCCTGTACCAGGCTCTGAGGAAAGGAGGTCCCATGCACACCGTCCTCAAAGTCCTCACCGCAGCTCTGGCCTTACAGGGCTGCTCCGCTCTCTGCAACTACGTTCACCTGTCCAGGTAGGGGTCCGCCAACACGTCAGCCCCCGACTGTGGCAGCCTTCCAAACTGTCGCCCGGCGTGCAGGTACTCCAGGGACGGCGTCGGTATCCCCGTGATGGGCGGCCTGGCAGAGTGTACGTCCTCATCGCGTCTCGTTGTTTAGGAGCGTTAACACTCGTTCTGGCTCTGACCCCTGTCCCCTCTCCCCTCTCCCCTCTCCCCTCTCCCCTCTCGGGCTTCCGGCCCCCCTGCAGTCTGGGACATGGTGTCCCAGGTGTCCATGCTGTACACTCTGCTCAGTCTGTGTGTGGGCTGGACTCTGAGTCGAGGCCGCAAGCCCCAGTCCAGACCCCTCCAGTGGGAGCAGTCTCGGGCCTCCAAGGCCGTCGCCGTCGGAGGAGTCGTCACGCAGGTGGGTTCGAGTCGGAGCTGGTGTCTCGGCGAGGCAAAGGAATTCACGCGGGCCCCCCTGTTGTCCTGTAGGGGGCGCTGCTGCTGTGGGAGCAGCTTTCGGAGGCGGAGCGTGAACATCACAGCTACCACAGCCAGCAGAGCGTGGCGGGGCTCCTGCTCATGGCGCTGAGGGTGGCTCTGGCCGTCCTGCTGGCCTCCGTCCTCTACCAGATCATCACCACCGAGAGGAGCACCCTCAAGAGAGACTTCTACCTCTGCTTCGCCAAGGTGACCCGCCTTGTCTGCGCGCGCCGCTTCCTCCAGGCTCGACCCTCACCAACCCCTCGTCTCTCCTCAGGGATGCTTCCTGTGGTTCCTGTGTCACCCTGTCCTCGTTCTCGTGTCCACCGTCTTCAACGAGCACCAGCAGGAGAAGGTGTGACCCCCAGTGATGTTCCAGTGCAACAGTCTGATGTGAACCGGAACGAGGCGTCGCAGTGGAAACAGTGTTTTGTGACGACATGTGTGTCCCTCTCCGTCAGGTGGTGACTATCGGCGTGATCCTCTGTCAGTCCATCTCCATGGTGATCCTCTACCAGCTCTTCCTGTCGCGCTCGCTCTACTGGGAAGTCTCGTCTCTGTCCTCCGTGTCTCTACCTCTCACCATGTCCAGGGCAAACCACAGGGGGCGCTACTGAGCACGTCTCCTGGCTCGGACTCATCCTCGTTGCTGCGACACAGGGGCGTCATCTTCTCAGAGGAACGGAGGGTGGTGTCACACTGTGAGACTCTTCCCCGAGGTACAACGGGCGCAAGGCTGCTTGGAAGCCAGGTTGCTATGGAAACCATCGTACAGGTCGGATGGTGACCAGGGGATATTTACAACGCCTGACCTCTAGTAACTGTGATTGGAACCGTCGGTGGACGGTTTGCTGAGCAGGAGGAACTGGTGCCGTCCCGGTAGTCCGCTCACTCATCATTTCCTCCGTAATGACCCCCCCCACCACCACCACCACTGTCTGGAAGTCGCCACACGCTGCAGCTCCTGCGTCTGAAGGCGGAACCAAACCAGATCAGACGCTGTAAATATGAAGCTTGTCGATTTCACTCTCACTTTGGACTTGAAACACTTTTCACAAGCCGGACAATGACGTTTACATATTTATTCACTATGTATTTATTACACAGGTTCCATTCCTCTGGTGATGAACACTCATTTTTCTCATTGAACGACACAGAACATGTGAGGACAGAGCCGACGATTGACCGCATCATTCAGCTGAAGGTCACTGTCAGATGTGGGTCAGAACGAGGACAGAAATCTCGACGGTCCTGACCGATGCTTGAATACCAATGGGTTTTCCGTCAGTCACTTGTTGTAAATTAGAGCGATAGGCAGGGACATGGTGTTCGTCTCTGACTGGACCTGTGGCGATGACACTTGTAATTCAGTAACTGTGATAAAGTTCGTTTTAAACTGAAGTGTGACAGGATGACTGGTGATTTCGTGCTGTTGTATGGACACACCGACAGGGCGTCCTTACAGATGACGTGTCAGGAATGTGCTGACAAAAATCACAAACGTAATCCTGTCACGAACAGTATGTGAAAAATGCGCACCAGACTGCCATTGGAACTGGTAAACTTTTACTTTGAAAGTATCTACCGGACGCGGCTGCGTGACTTGCGCATGCGCAGTAGGTTAAAACCGACAGCAGGATAGCGGAGTTTGTTGCCTGCTAGCCGAGTGTTGTTAGCCAAAGAAACGGAAAGAAAACGCGTGAGGAATGTTCCAGAGGAAGCTGACAGCTCTGGACTACCACAATCCAGATGGTTTCGACTGCACAGGTGAGGAAACGGTCCTGTTCGACGTGGTGCGTTAGGGGTTTTTTTTCCAGGAGGTTCCAGGTCACCAACAAGTTGTGCGTCATTTCATTCAGACTCTGAAGCAAAAAACAGTCGTACATTCACAATAATAAGTACTAAGCTATGTTTGTGTATTAGCAGTAGTAGTATACCACTAGTCACTACTACACACTGACTATATACATGTATATACTAGAAGTACGAATCAGTGTGTGCAGCAGTATATACTACGTGTATTCGTGTGTGTGTGTGTGTGTGTGTGTGGGGGGGGGTCGTAGTACACCACGTGGACAAATCAGTGCGTGTAAAACCGTACCCAGAATGTGATGACATGTGTCCACAGATGAGACACAGTTCAGGAACTGCATCGTGTGGCTGGAGGATCAGAAGATCCGTCACTACAAGATCGAAGACCGAGGGAATCTCAGAAACATCCCCAGCTCCGACTGGCCCAAGTCCTACCAGCAGGTGGCGCCACCTTACTAGCTAACGGTGCTGTCAGTGCATAGACTCAGTCACATTGGCTGTGTGCGTGTGCGTGCGTGCGTGCAGTACCTGCAGGATGTCAGCTGTCCGTTTGCAGTGGAGCAGAGGCAGGAGGCCGTCGACTGGCTGC
The DNA here is from genome assembly GCA_037832705.1 of Centriscus cristatus. NCBI lineage: Eukaryota > Metazoa > Chordata > Actinopteri > Syngnathiformes > Centriscidae > Centriscus > Centriscus cristatus. The sequence continues at coordinate 3,221,393 of JBBMJM010000001.1, read as the reverse complement.
TGGGTCTGGCTGTGAGATACGAATATGGCGACAACGGTACGGGGCTGACACGTGCACGAACCACTGTGGACAACACATTCCCTCCGTCCAGGTGCTTGAGTTACGTCCGGTCCAGGACAAAGACCCCTTGCGACGTCCCGTGAACTGTCGGAGGGACCGTATCAGCACCATGACGTTATCGTGTCTTTCAATGTGCGATGAACATTTATTGTTCTTATTAGTGTTTTAGACCAAAAGACAAAAGAGTTGTTAGGGTATTAACGGAGTGTGTGTGTGTGTGTGTGTGTGTGTGTGTGTGTGTGTGTGTGTGTGTGTGTGTGTGTGTGTGTGTGTGTGT
>JBBMJM010000001.1:3080699-3111940 GCA_037832705.1 Centriscus cristatus | reverse complement strand
CTCAGACTCGTCTTGTCAGAGACGAGTCCCAAATTAAAAAAAAATCATACAGTGTGTGTGTGTGTGTGTGTGTGTGTGTGTGTGTGTGTGTGTGTGTGTGTGTGTGTGTAGTATTATTGGAACAAGGGAGCTGATCGACATATTTGTAAGATACAAGAGTTCACAGAAGACCATGAAATTCATCAGCTTGGTAAAAGGACTGATGCAGCCTCAACAACCAACAAGTCGCAATTGCAGAACCTCTTCACGTCCTTCAACTAATCACAGCACTGTGGAGGGCAAATTTCTTTTTGTTACCATGTAAAACCACAAATGAAGCTTTCAAGGTCCAGGCTCAAAAGGTTTAGGCCTTTCTGGGAAAAAAAAAACAAGTGAGTTAGCAAATATTTTACAAAGAATGTTAAATGTTCTTCTGAACTTCTGCTTTGGAATGTCAGACATGCCTGAAATGCCGAAACAGAGACTCATTATTATAAAAGTGAAAGTAAAGTGGTAGAAGTGATTGAAGATGAAATCACACGTAGTGTCAGTGCCATTGTTTCAATGTGACTGAGGAATTCACTTTTCTGGTCACGTTCAAATATTCATCTGATTTTTGCTGATCCTGTGCTACCATGTAAGACCCAGCGTGGAATGTTGGAAGCTCATTGCCAAAAACACAACAAGAAAACAAGCACTTATCAGTTTCTGGAAAGAAAAGAGAAAAAAAGCCTCTGAGTTTTCGGCATTCTTTCCATTTTTTCACTAAAGCTGGGCATTCAAAATGTAATCTTGTGGCAAAGAATTTAAGAGAACAGATGTGAAATATGAAGGTCTGCTTTCAGGACAAGGATGTGACTCCCCCTCAAGTTCGCTTCATCGCTCAAAAAGCAAAGTCTGTAATCTTAAAGTACGTGGAAATCTGGAGGCGGAGGGGGCGGGGGGACGTGAAGAGAAGTATCTTTGTCATCTTACATTTTCTCGGCCACGTCTCAATCAGATTGGCTTCCTCTCATGCAGTGAAAAGAAAGGGGCATCAATTAACATTCCAGGTCTTAGGTTGTGTATGCTCCGTAAATCACTGACGCCTCACCTCTCCTACACACTCACACTCCTTCTCCTTCATTCTACTGTAGGCATAATGACAGAGCGAGACACAGAGCAAAGACCGCGCCAACCCTCTTTGGTCCTCCTGACTTCTCTGGGTGCACAGTGGCTTTCTTATTTCCATGGGAAGACGTGACCTCGTGCATCCCGTGTAAAACAACCACAGACAGTCGCTTTGTAGCATCGTGTTTTAAAGATGAAGAAGTTGTGCACAGCTGCTTTCCCTCTGGGTCAGCTGCATTCGATTGTCACCAACTGCTCCGAGTGTTTTCCAATACTAATGACAGGTACTGCTCCACTGTCCACCAAACGTTTCCAAACGTGAGATCCCCCTTGTTCCACCCATCTGTGTGGATTGTGTTCTTGATGGATACAAACAAAAAACCTATTGTTCTTAAAATTCAGGGAACCATAGAGCCGTAGAGGCAACCCAAAGTTTTTCAGCCTGTTGCTATTTCAATACGTTCTAATATTCGACTCCCTGTTAGAGCGAGAACAACTGTCTGACAACAGCATTTCAGTCAAGACAGCACTTTGATTTCTGCACACCGCAATTACACGCGTCAGCCCTCAGTCATACTTCCTATGCCTGCACTGTAATAAATACATGAACGCGCATCCAACTAATCAAACCAAATTTTTCCTTACCAAGACAGACATATTTAAGCAAACAACATGCCTCACAATTCCCTCTGTGGCACACCAGAATTGAACCCAGGTGCTGCGGCTCTGAACAACAATGCGAGACAACACTTCTTTCAAAAGGATAATGTAAGAAACGCCTCTATGCTTCTTTCTTGAGCATGAAAACAAGATGTCCAAACACATAACTACCCACCAGGGAACAGTCAGGCGCATCAAGGCAGAGTTGAGGCCAAGATATTTGAAGAACAAATACGTCCCATGATGTCTGTGGTGTGCACTATTTCAGCAGCTTGAACTTCAGCAGTTTAATTTAGCAAAATACTGACATCTCTTGGCGGCTGGGCGTACTGCAGCCGATGAGACAGTGGCCTGTGGATCGAAAGGATGCAAGTCAGTAAAAAACAAAAAAGCAAACAAAAAACACCACCACCACACACCCAGAATGATGGACCATTTAATGATCTTCAAAAGTAAGTTAAACAACCATTTATTTTACAGTTTAAAATGTCCTCATGGAGGAACGGCAAAATACACTTAAAATGAAGATTGATCAAAAGACAGTTTTCATATTAATCACTGATTTTTTTTCTTCGTCTTCTTGTATTTAATTCTCATTTGTTTATCAAAAAATGATAAGTGCTTTCAACATAACCATGATCACATTCAGCTTGCAGTAAGAAATATTTGCACCACAAAACTGAAAAACATGGTTTTACTTTCAGCATCGGTTTCGCACACCACCTGTCCCGTCTCTTTCAGACCGCTTTGTTTTGTTGCACAAAACAAAAATAAGGACCCTGAAGAAAGACTATTATAAAGGGGGCAAATACACAGGAGCACAGATTAAGGACGTCAGTATTTACAAGCTTGGCTCAATGATACATTTAAGGGGAGGAATGGAGACAGACGATCAACACATCCATTAGCGGCATGATGTCAAGTTCAAGTCACATTCATTGCCTTTATGATTACCCTTTAAGAATTAAAAAAAGAGCATGCTATAGCACGTCAGTTGTGAAGTCACAGCTTAAATGATTTCAGGACACAGCTGTTACATATGAGGAGACGACTTTCAGACAACAGGGGGCAGTAAAGGACCGTATCTATCAGGGGTAAAGAAACCAGGCCGAGAAACAGAAGTCACCCCTACAATTCAATGGTTACTTCAAAATGTAAATGCACTGTTGTAATAAGAGTCGGACAGATGTACAATACCAAAATAATGGAAATACACCCGCTGCGTGGCAAAATACAAAGTCACATATGAAAATAGGTTCTGATCCTCGTTTGTTTTAGATGCATTGTGTATGTTGACGTTTTGAAAAAGACATTTTGGCACATAATCAATTTAAAAATAGTTTTGTGAATATCAGTCTGGATCCTGCACAGATCCTTCTCATCAATACCAGTTTTGCCCTTGCCCAAAGACAGAAAAAAAAAGAAAAAGAGAAGGAAAAAAAAATCAAAGAAATAAACATTGCGATTTTATAATCTGTCTTGTAAAAGAACTCACTTGGTCTCGCCACATTGTTTACAGTCTTTGAATACTTACAATATTTACAGTGTCACAATTGTCACAATACCCATCAGTTTAAAGAAAATGCAGACAAAAATAAACAAATCAAATATCTTCAGAGTCCCCTGTTGAGGCATTGAGTGTAAACTCTACAACTCTAAACGTATCCCTCATGAGTTCCTGGGGCCGGGAACACTTCGGGATGGAGAGTTGAGTCTAGAAATGAAGTAGACGTTGGCTGATGGCGAATGAGCAAAACACATAGTATGACTGATCGGGTTGATATGATTCTTGATCATTTCCCAGGCAATGACTTTTCTTTGTCTTGAACAAGCATGGCAGAAAGTCATTCGACCATATGTATCGTTCTACTTACCGAGTTCACAACTTTTCTATAATATAGTGCAATAACTTATCACGTTTTTCTCTTAAAAATGAAAACAAAACAGCACAATCACTTTTCTGAAGGTAAAAAAAAATATACTCAAGAAGAAGGTAAGGTATTGTTCTACAGCGACATGAATGCTATGAATCAGACAAGGCTGTGAACGACACCTCCAAAAATGGCAATAATGAAATGGCCGTCAAAAATCCTGCTTGAACCTTTGCATCCTCTTCATAACAGGTATTGTTTCTGGAATTCAACGTTAGTAGACTTGGATTAAGGACTTGGTGAGGTGAGAGAGGAAAGTTAATTAAATGCTGAGAATGCAAAATTTTCCAAAAAGTCAAACCCAAAAATATGAGGCAATTCCAGTTTACAAAACTGGGAAAGTCCCAGGGGGGGCTGGTGTTGGCTTTCTTAAGTAACGTAATGGAGGTAATCACACAGAGGCTATGACAATCATGAGGTGAGGGGAAATGCTGGAGATGCTGTTGAGAAGGTCCGGCGCCAGACGTGAAAGGTGGCTCTCCGAGAACTCACACGGTGGGAAAATCTGCACCACATAGGCGGGCTGACGAAATCCAAAAAGGGAATTATGATGAGTTGGTATGCCACTTTTCATGACATTTCATTACGACAAACAAAAGAGATGAAAGGTCAAAGCCCAACTAACCTGATTGGAGCCAGGATTGGGAACATTGATTATGCCAGCTGCCTGTTTTGCCTGTAGATAGGTGATGAAGCCACTCTTCAAGGCCTGGGTTTGACTGAGGACGTCATCTTGGTCTCGACCACAGGGCAGAGCCAGTAGCAAACAGTAGTCATTCTCCACCTGCCAAGGATGGATATGTTCACATGAAATCTACAGCAAAGAATTTCAATCCATGATTTTTCGATTAATTCACTGTAAATTTCCAAGTCCGATTAGTCATTTACAAACAAATATTAGAAACGCTTGACAAAGTACTCACAGTCATTCTGCGTGCCACGCTATCCAGTTGGGAGGCCTCAAGTCTCATCCTCTGAACAATACGGAGAAGAGGACCTCCCTCTGGGGGTGGAAGGGAACGCTGGGCCAGGATGGTGTTGCCAGAAACAAAATGCAGCTGGACAGCCGCCTGGTCATTCTTCAGTGCCAAGAGACCTTGCCATACAATAGGATATTTCTGTACAAAGACATCCGAGAAGAGGTTTCAAAAATATATTATTCTGAAAGAAAAATTGCATATTCTTAATAAAATGTTTTTGTAAGATGGTTTTCCTCGGTCAGTCTCTCTTCCTACCGTCAAAAGCTGCACCATGTCAATGGAACGGTGTCCTGAATGTTCCAGCGTGGCATCAGAACGTGGCTGCAGTGAACTTGCTGGGGGTACTGCTGGCAGAGGTTTTGTTAAGAAGGTGGAAGGGCTTTTCTGTAAGGACAGATCTGGCTTGTGGGTGAGACTCATCGGGGCAGTCATAGGAGACTGGTATGAGGGTGAGACGATATCCCCTGCTATTCTAGACATGTGGGAGATGTTGGACGAGGTAGCGTGGCGGAGATGGGAACTGTCAGGCTCACTTCCTCGCCCATGTGCTTGAGATAGTTTAGCCCTGTGACCCAGATCAGGCTCTGAGGAAACCTGATGAACAAATAGAATAAATGGAATAGATGCACATGAATAAGATCTATCGTTGGAAAATGCTTCAATACTTTTTGCAAATATAATAAGATGATAATTTCAGTAACCTGTGCGGATGTGATGCCTTGGTTCGCCAGGTTGTGTCCCGATGGAGGATGTCCAGGAAACTGAGATGGAAAGCCCCTCATGTCACGATAAACCGGAAAGGATCCTGCCTGATGCATCAGCGGAACCCCATGGGAGTGAGGGGACACCATGACAGGACTGGACGTGTGAACCCCCCTGATTCTACTCTCGTTGGCAAATGGAGAGTGTAGAGATTCTTTTGCCGAAAGTTCTATGCTCTTCCTGACGATAGGACTCTTGGAGGGCCCGGAGATGTTGCTTGAAGAGGACGTTCCAGTTTCCGAGGTGCGGGACTGTCTTGTTTCCACAGTGACCTCCCCCAGTTGCTGGTGTGTGAGAATGCGTGGGTCTATGTCTCTGTACTGGTCCATGTGTATACTTGGGTGGAGTCCTCTGTGATCACTGTGAATCAACATCACATCTGGCTGCAGCTGGGGCACAGAAGATCTACTGAGAGGTGGGTTAAAGTGTCTGGTGTCCTCTTCACTTAAACTGCTGCTGTTGGTGCCACCTGACACCGACCCCTGGGGACTTGAATGAGATTGCAACACCATATCTCTGACGACATTTGGCTGTGAAGTGTTTGAGCGCTGAGCAGGACCTGGGAGGGACGACGGAAGGGAGTCACCTCTTCTACCATAGTTCATCCCAGAGATTGGTGGCGTGTTCATCCTACTTTCGTGTGCCATTGACTGAGAAACACTGTGGGGTTGAATGATGACAGACGACTGCTCTGAGTGTGGGTGATGCATAGTAGAATGATATGTAGATATTGAAGGCATACTATGACTCAGACCAACCGACGTTCCGATAGGCGAACTGCTCAGAGGACAAGCTTTGACAAAGGGTGAGGGAGAATGGACGGGTGTTTGTGGTGACTGGGGGTCTTTTTTCAGGTGCAGAGCTGACCGATCAGTTGGGATAGCAGGGCTGGTGCTCTTGTGGGTTCCAGATATCGATGTGTGGTGTGGACTTATGACTGGGCTAAGATTGGACTGCTGAACAGCTTTGACAGTGTCCATCTTCTTCGGCACAGCTTCCATTTCCAGACCTCTCTTTGCATGCTGTTGTATCACTGCTTGGTTGTACATTAACACTTGAGGAGAACTAACTGGCTGTTGGAACATCTTAACTACACTTCCCTGGGAAGATGTATGATACAAAGTTTCAGGCTTCTCACCCCCATGACCCTCCTGCTTGGTACTGGAAATGACAGGTGGGGAGTTATAGGATTGGCCAGTCAGCAGAACGCCTGTGTGACCATAGGCTGTGGGAGCAGGGCCGACCTTTGGGTTAGACAACTGGGACAATGTGATCAGTGGTTCTTGCTTTATCTGAGATTTGGAAACAGATTGCTGAAACTCTATGTCTCCAGCACAAGCTTGAGGAATTTGGCTTATTTTGGCTCTCATTCGATGTGGCCCTTCGGTTTTCTGCCCTGAATAGCTCAGAACAACCACACCCTCTGACGTATTGACTCTTAGACCAGAACTACAGCCTGTATTGTGAGAAGTGGGATCTACAACAGACCGCCCTCTTGTCCCGTCTTCAACCGTGTCTATCCCACGGTAAGGATTATTCTCATTAGAGTCTGATCTATATTTTTGTTTTGGAAGAGACAGTCCAACGTTCCGGTTACTTAGGGAAATTCGAGGAGTTTCTTCTGTATCATAAGGCATTGGAATTCGACTTATTACTGAGGTAGTTGGAGAAATAACTGTATGCTGAGTTTTTTCTCCACAGTTCTGTTGAGTCTCCGTCAATGGAGAAGGTTTGTGGTGTACAGACTGGAGAGGCAAAGATGACCTTTCTTCTAGATGCAACTGTCTTGAACCCATTACATCAGAGGGATTTTCATTCTCTGACACCCGTGTGGGATCTGATAGTGCCGACGTCACCAAAGTGGTAGGTATGGAATTGCTGTTTGATGCAGACACATACTTAGGTTCCATTAGGATTTTTCTCAAGGTACTGGAACTAGGGTCAATATCTGAGGCCTTGGTATCAGGAGGCATCGGAGGGTTTATTGAAGAGGTTCCATGTGCAGGTGATACTGGTACAGAAGGTGTTACCATTGTCACGTGACATGATCTCGCAATAAAGATTCTACTTTCTTCAGATCTAGGAGGCCAGTCTGGGGAAGGGGGCAGTTTGGCCGATCTCAACTGGGGTACACTAAACTGAGAGGCAGGTTGTGGACGGGCAGGCACATGGGCCAGACTTGGGGTAAAGGGCTCTGCTGCCTGCGGATGCTTTTTGGAACTGGTGGTGGAGTTGTTGCTTGTGCCTGAATGAAAGGCAGATTCTTTCGGTACAGGCTGTTCAACCTCAGGTTGTTCTGCCTCTTTGGGTGTGTCTACCGCAATAGCACTTGTAACATCACGTCTACAAGTAGCAACAGCGGTGACCAAAGAGGCTGCAGCGGTTGCTCCTGCTGTAACAGCAGCTGCTTTTGTATTTATGGTTTCTATGTCTTCTGGAATTGACTCGGGTAATTTCATGGGTGAGGGCTCCAGTAGTGAAACCTCCTCGGCAATATTCCCTTTCTTGCTAGCGGCACCTTTCCGAGTCCTTGACTTTTTTTGTGTTTTGGCTCTAATTTTCCCTGGTTTCTTGGGGGCTTCGATAGTTGTTGTCACCTCAGCAGCCTTACTTTCTGCTCTGGGCTCATTTGGACTAGGTGTCAGAGGACCATCATCTGAGTCTGCAGCAAGAATGTTGTTGATCACCATGTGTGTTTCAGGTTCCATAATCTCATTGGAGGAGGTAGATATCAATGAGTCTGGGGTGGGGATGAGTGCGGTGTAAGTAGGAGGAGCTGTGAATCCATCCGCCTCGGCACATGTTTCTTCAGCTGTGATGGAATCAATTGCAGCTGCAAGTTCAGTTTCACTTGAAGGGTTCGCTCGCTTTTCCTCTTCAACCTCACCCTCGGGCTCCACTACCACAGGAGGCAATGTGGTGGGCAGTCCCGAAGGTGGTTCCTTATAGGGCCGAGGAGGCTGCTCAACTGTAAGTTTGGCAATATTTTCAACTGCCTGCTCAAGTTCCATTTGACGTGCTAAGAGAGCAGCAGCTGGATCTGCGGGAAGTTCCGATTCAGATAAAGAGTCTTCTTGTCCTTGTGCATCAAGCTCTTTTGGAGAGGTTACGATCTTTACATTGTCATCCTCTTGAACAACTGCCTTAGGTTTTGTAATGCTTGTATTTTCAAATGACTCAGGCTCATTATCTCCCGAACGAAGTAAACCTTTGACATCATCGATGCTCACACGGATTTCAAGATTTCTTAAACTGTGAGATTTGTCTTCAGGGACCTGCTTGGTGTTTCTTTTCAGTCGTTGTGTTTTCATTTTAACATTCTTTTCAGGCAGTTTCCTCTCAGGGGAGCTTGTGTCAATCACTTCCATGTCAACATCAGCAGGGGTCTTTCCACTTGAATCTTTGAATTCTTTCTCCTTTTTGTTGACTTGAGATTTGGCATTTTCTGCCTTTTCCACAAACTTTTCCAATAACTCAGAATCAGCTTTTGATTTAAGCTCTGATTCATTATGACTTCCTAGATCAGATATTTCAGTAAGTACTGCAGTGCTTCCAGGCTGTTTGTCTGATCGGCTTACTTTCCTGTTACCTGGAGAAGTTACTTGTGTTTGTTGCATTTTCAGTGTGCGCGGGGATCTCCATCCCTCAGTGGCTTTCACTTCTGTAGCCGTTGAGGTTTCTCTGGCTTCTGCGTTGTCTTCCAGTGTTTTCTGCTGATCCAGTTTTAGCGGTGATACGTCCTCGCTCCGTTTGACACCTCTTTTAGGCGGACGCCCTCGTCTCGCGATCGTAGATGGAATTGGAACATCTTGCTGGAGCGGTTCTTTGTCCGCTCCACGTTTTCGCATGGAGCGTGATGGCTCAGCTGCATCTTTGCCAGCTTGGTCTCCTTCGTGTAGCGTTGCGTAGACTGATCTGACGTTCCTGCGACTTGTTCTTTTGTGGATCACATGTGACTCTGTGTTAGGTTCCGAATCTGAGGAATTAATTGGGGATTTGGACGTGGTTTTAGGCTCAAGTGCTGCTTTTGGTATTTCCACTCGTGGAGATGAGCTCCGTTTGAGCTTTTCTTTGTCAATACGCTCACTCTTTCGGGTTGCGGTCTTCTCCGTGGTAACATTTTGGGAAGACTGTGAAGTGCGTAATACTGACAGTGATTTTGCCCTTTTATTCTTGGGCTGTCTGCGATTTAATGGTTTGACTTCAGACTCTAGTTCCGGCATGAACGCCTCGCTTTCTGTGTCACTTTTCTGAGATTCCTCAAGGTTTTTTGGTTCTGGGTCTTCATTTTTAGGTTGTTTGTTAATGTCAGATTCTTCTTTGGTCTTTGTGAAGTGAGAGTAAGTGAATTCTGTACTCTCCCTTTCAAAATCTTTCAGGGTACCACCAGGAGTGGGAGGCTTGTCCTCCACAACAGAGTTATTCTCCACTGACAAACTATCTCCAGCTTTTTCTTTGAGCTCATTTAACTCTACTTTTGTTTCAATTTCATGTTCTGGCTCTGAAATGACAATTGGCGGTGTTATGGTGAGCTTAGGACCAATCATTTTTACTTCTTTCACAAGAGGAGAATGAGGAGGAGAATGTAACGTGGATACCTCCTTAATTGGCTCCACTTTTTGTTCCTGCTGAGATAGCAGGTGTTTATCTGGCAGTGGAGTTAGCACTTCTTTCTTTTCAGGTGGAGACATATCTTTGGGGCACTGAACAAATGGGGTAACCGTCACAGGTGAATGGGGCCTGACAGAATTGCCATCAGCCTTAGGAACTGGGTCCGGTTTCTTATCAGAAAGCAAAACATCACAATTCTGTATATCATCGTCTTTAGGTTCAACCACTATAGAATCGTTCTCAGTGTCAGGTGGGGGATGGTCCTTATCCTTTTGTTGTTGAAGTTCCATAAATCGACTATGGAACAGTACTATGGGCTCTTGCGAGACGCTGCTAGATGTGGGCTGTACCTCAGTGGCACCAGGTTTTGCGAAAGACATACTGACGCCGGTCTGTAAGTCTTGGTCTTTACGTTCAAGGTGCTTCAAACGTCGGGAATCCTGTTCAAATATCGAGCTGTGCAGGAAGCGAGAAGCAAACAACTCCTGACGCTCTTGGTCCTGGGGCTTATGTTCCTCCTTTTTATCATGCAACTTGTCATCCGAGTTTGTACGAATCTTTTTCTTTTTCATATACCAAGAAGGTATGGGTCGAGGAGTTAGCGCTACCTTGTCCTTGTCTGAACAGCTGTGGGAGGCTGGGAAGCGTGAGGGAAGAAAGGACCAGTTATCTTCCCTGGAGGAATAAAGTGTTTTGGCTCTTTCAAGAAGTGCTTTTGTATCAGGGGTTATAGTTTTATCTAACGCAAAAGAATAAAATTTATTTTTTTCCAACGAACCAGAGAGTTTCAGGTCTGCCATCCTCTCGTCACGCTCTCTGAGGACACAGGAGAAGGAACTGTTGGACTTTGGAGAGGCATGTTTATTTTCTCCATCATCATCTGAATCCGACTGCACTTCACCAGGTTCCAAATCCTGTCGCAGGCATTTGTGGATATTTTCATGTTTTGTAAGATCCCCTGGGAAATTCATTTCCATTCTTAGTGGATCAGACTTTATCCTTCTTTCCCAACAATGCTTTAACTCCTCCTTACCAGGCAGGAATGTCTTCAGTTTCTGAGGCTCGGTGTCAGATGGTTGGAAAAGTCTTGATGTCAGACCTAAACTGCCTTTCAATGACTCTGCATGTGAAAATGGGTCTTTAGGTGGAGAGGACTTTTTGTCTTTGCTAATAACGGGCATGGAAATCTGGGCACTTTCATCTTCCTCGTTTGAAGAAAACGTAGCACCCACTGTTGACGTTGTGACACTATGATAAATGTCCTTTTGAGAAGTAGTCGAGTTCTGTTCTCTTTTTCCTTTGTCCGTGTCAAAGTCAAAATGCTCTACCTTTTTGCGTTTACAAGAAGAGAAGTTATCATTGGTCACGTCCTGAATTGATTTTCCAACATCATGCAAGATATAATCCTTTTCAGGCTCATGACTGGGTGGGCTAACATACTTGACAAACTTGTCAAGATCTGAGAATTTGGGTCGAAGCCATCTGCTCTGTTCATTTTGTTTTGTGCAAATGGTCGTCTGGTCAATGCATACTACATGTTCTTCTCCATCGTCTCCATCTCTGCACTGGCCTCTCCCCTGTTCGTTTTCAGACGAAACGTCTTGCTGCTCTTTCATGTCATCAAAATCAAGATTGACCTCGTCAGACATCTTTGTGAGACTGGAGCAGTTCTCACCTTTTGGCCTTTCTGGTTCCGTTTTAAGGAAGGGAAAGCCTAACTGAGCTGAAGAATTGCCAGATGGCTCCTCGAGCTGTGACTGTTGCTCAGGAGAGAAGCCAATAGAGTGGACTTCACAGTCTTGTCCATCTTTAGGACTATTAACAGAAACCATGCGGATGCATTTGTCCCTGTGATGCTCTTTCTTATGAATTCCTTTATACAAAATGTTTTTATCCAACTCTGTGTCCTTAGGATGGTTCCATATATTTTGGAACCCCGATCTACCGAGGTCCTCCTCGCTCACTCTCTTCTGTCGATCTGTTTTCCCACAGTCTTCAAAACGCCTTTTCCTTGCAGCTAAACGGTCAGTGTCCACAGAAATACCACTCTCAAATCCCATTTCCAATTTCCCATGTTTTTTAGACTTTTTTGCATCTTTGTCAGTAATTTCCACCACATTGTGCAAACTCTTCTCCCTGGGCACCTTTCCATGCTTAGAAATATCACATTTTAATGGTTCTGCACGGAATGGAGGACTCCTCTGGTCCGCCGTAGGTGATGCCAGTCTGGGACTGTCACTCCCGACCCTCAGTATTTGTTTTTCCTGGACAGCATGGCCAATCAGTTTTCCTTCTTTTTCTTTAACGCGTGTTAACTGCACAACACAAGGAAGAAGGTCTAACCTTCCTTTGCTTGAGCTCGAGTCCTTTTGAACCTTACAATTTTTACTTCGAGGGACACACTCTGGGCTGGCATCTCGTTCAAGATCAGGCTCTATTTCACAGGTCTGGGTAATAGGTGATGCGACTTTGATCTTCTTAAGCCTTTGTTTCTCACTTTTGTCCTTATCTCCTCGATCTTTGCGTCCAATACGCTTTTCCTTCTCCACCAAGTTCACTCTGTCAACTTCAAAAGCACGATCCTTTTCAAGTTTCTCACTTTTAATGTACCTTTCAGAGCGTGTCTTTTCAAGTTTCTCAAATCTGGGTGGAGAAATAGAACTACAGCTACCGCTTCTTTCAGAGGATCGGCAACAAATTCTGCGGTCTGAGTCACTCGGCACCCTTTCAGAGTGTGAAGGAGATGCAGTGGGGCTAGCAGGACGGCGAGAGGCAATGTGAGATGGGCTTTGGCTGCGCTCAACAGTCCTTCTCCCATGATCTCGTCCACGTTCCGTTTCAAAGCGCTCCCGCTCTCTTTCACGCTCCCGTTGCAAATAACTGTACTTGCGTATGTCCTGCTCATAAGGGTCAGCTCTGTACTCCCGATATTCCCGGGGGTCTTCAAAGTATTGTGTATCATAGTAATCTCCCTGATACGGGTCCCAGTCAGCATAGAACTCCCGGCTTCTGGTGGGGTATTTACGACGCGGATCTTCGGTGTATGCTCCTGGTGTTCGTACATTTTCATAATATTGTCTTTCGGTTTGAAACTCATATTGAGTACGTCGGTCATCCCTGTCGAGAAATAAACACGAGAGTGTGATCATTTTAATCGCCATTTGTAATCGCTGACGTCAAATGTACAACTTGAAATTATAACCATGAAAATTATCATTGTACTTTTACAAAACACACACCTTCTTTCAGAGAGAATATCATAGAAATCACGAATATCCTGGCCAGATGCTTGCATGGAACGATAGAAAGCCATCTGACTTTCTTGATTGGCAAAGTCCACCTTGAAAAAATGTGGAGATGCTCTTATGGCCGGTCTCACGATGAAACCACAAATGTGAGAGAAACGTTTTATGTCATTTACCTTTATTTTGCTGCCCCCTATCTTCCACCCCTTTGTGTCCTTTACAGCAGCTTGGGCATATTCAATGTTGTTGTACAGAATAAGAGCCATTCCTTTCATTCTGTCAAATACAACCTGCAGAAGATGAAGAAAGAGTCACAAAGGTGTCCAAATTAAGCCATGGGTAAGGAACAAAGGGGAAAAAACCTTGACAACGTGTCCATAACGGCAGAAGTGACGGGTGAGAAATTGCTCAGTTGTGTTTGACGCCAGTCCATCCAACCAAACACAAGTCGTGGGCATACTCTTTCCAAAACCCAGCTGAAACGGTCAAAACATATCAGCGTCAGATAGATTCACAGCATGAACTAGTCTATTAAATTCCAAATTAAAACGACACAATTCTCACCTTTAGTCTGTTGTTGCCAAGATACTCGCCATCCATCTTCTTTATAGCTTTACAGACACTCGCAATGTCGCAGTACTGAAGAAAGGCATACTGAGGGGCTCCATTCACTTTCTTTATGTCGATATCCTTTGTACGTGCGGAGAAACAGAAAAGAACGCCGTCAGTGTGCTGTTACCAATGGTAACATGGAATAATGCCTGTGTTTCATGCAGCTGTACCACTATTTCTCCAAAACGCTGAAAGATGTTCAGCAGGTCGTGGTACGTGGTGGTTTTCTCCAGGTTTCCAATGAATAATGTCCGTGTGGCCTTCGGATGAAATTCATCTATCCTTTCATCCAAAGGCCGAAACTCGTTCTCACTTTCAGTCTCTGGAAAAGAGGTGATCGGGTGAACCCTTCTGCATTTTAAAGACCATACAGTCTCCCCAACAAATTTAAGATCAGAACATACCAGGCCCATTCCAAGCAGTTACATCAATTTGCATTCCAAAGAAAAGCTTCCCCTTTGATGCTCCCAGTGCTTTTTCTTGGTCTTCTTGCTGCCGAAAAAACACAAGTCCATAGCGCTCCTCTGAGGCTCCGTGGATCTGCACAGACGTGACCTTTCCATGTTTTTTAAATTCATGGAACAGTCCATCCTTCAGACTTGTATCTGCGACGGACAGGTTAAATACTTAAATAAGTGCACATAATGAAAAAGTTGTCTCACAGAAGCTGAACACATTTGTTAATAAATCTTTTTGTGCTCATATACAACAACTGACAACTGACCTGTCGAGCGTACAGGAAGATTTTGGACCTTGATGCCAAAGCTTTTACGTGGTTCATCCTTGTCAAGAGAGGATAAAGGAAGTGCTGAGGGTGCCGGGACAGCAGCAGACTGCACTGAACGTGCTGGGGATTCATCACTTGAGCTACTGCTAGAATCACTGCAGTTAATAACAAACAAATGTGAAAAAAAACATGGACTTAGATGAATTTGCAAGTCTCAAGGTCGTTTGTTGTAATATAAAACATTCATGTAAAATAGAACAGTGATGATACCCCCTGCATACTAACCCTCCCTCAAATACGTCTATAATTCGTTACTTTTCCACTTGCATTGCTTCATACGAGAAGTTTGGCCAAATTCATCCACAGAGGGAGAAGATTATCTGGGTTCACTTTTGAAGGCTGCTATACGTTTCTTATGGCACTTGTGTGAATTAGTGTTGACATTGCAGAATAATGCAATTTGTCAATGAAGTGAGACCTCAAAGAGACATTTACAGCGTTTAAGGAAAGAGAAGAAGAACACATTCAGAGGTTTGTTACAATAACATTACAGACGAAAGCGTAGATGTGCAGAAGAAGCTGGCAGAATATGTGGCTGCTCTGGCCAAGATACAAAAATTCTTGAAATACTGTGCATTGGGTTTAATATGCGTCATGGTGGATAAAAGGACACGCAACAAATAATAGTGAATGTGACCTGCATGGGAATATGACGGCTCACGTCTGACAGAAGAAAGGTTCTGTCTCTCGAGTCATCGTCATGCTGAGATGGACGTACACGTCTGCATCGTACACGGTTTTCCTCCAACCATTCCCATGCCTGTCTGCTTTCTGCGGGTTTTTTTTGTTTTTTTTTTCCTTTTTCCCCCCTTCTCACTTTCCCCTCCTGCGCTCAGACACTCCCGGAAGTGCTGCTGACAGAGCCTGTGGGAGTGGGCAGACAGCCAGCACTGGCCAGAAATTTCCAGTTCCAACTGGATCTCACGGAGGGGGGGGGCATTACCCATGCACAGAGGTAGGCAGTGAGAAAAATATACCAGCCGTCTCCTGAAATTCTCCCGTAGCACTACCTCATCAGACCGCATGTGTCGCTCAGTGCTAGAGCGCTGTGTTCAAAGCTCAGGAGGGGTGAGGTGAATTCAGGGTTTTCATAGGACCAGAAAGGATTAGGTAGCTTCTGCATTTCATGTTTGCAGGTGTCTTAAGTACCTCTGATCAAGGGTCCAGTTTTATTGGATTGACGAACATCAAAACGCATCAGTATCATCTCATATCATCACATTTTTAAATATGTGATTCTCATTTCTTCCTTGAACACACATTATAACCACAAAATCCCAGCAGTGATGGGCCAGCATGTGAGCGGGTTAGTAGGTTTACTTACAACGCAGTTATGTGTGAGTGTTTTGTTTCACTGCCCTCATCACTGTGCATCCTTACATACGTGTTAAATATGTGATTTATTGGAAAAATCTCTTAACATTTCCACAACTTCCATAAATCCTAATATTATCATTAAAAAAGGGACTAGTGACAATATAAAATGGATAATAACATCAAGAATCCTATAAACATACATGTAAAATAAAAGATTATTGTCCCTGTACTCTGTGTTGAACACAGCGACAGCTTTCGCACAAGAAAAGAACAGAACATCTGGCTGCTCTGGCCAAGATGCAGCATAAGAACTGTGAATTGTTGAAATAATGCGCATCCACCTCAGAGTATATGTATGATATGCATTGCAAGCATGCATGAATATAACTCTGTAATAAATGGAATTGGAGCGGTGCACCCTCGACACTGCTTTAGTATCCTAATTAATTTATGAATCACTTTAAACTGCTCTAATTCATCAAAAAGACACATTGAAGAGAACTATCGATCACTGAGTATTTGTAATACTCCAATACTTCTTGAAACACTTTGATTGTCCTTGAACACAACATGTATATGCCGAGTCTGCATAACAAATATTCACCATGAGCAACTAAACTGGATTTATAACCAGTTTCCCTTCAGAGCAGCTTCAGTGTGTCTCTGAAAATGCCCCCAGCCCAGCACACATGCACACAGCAGCTATGGCCAAGAGAAGAACGACAGCAAACTGAGCTTTACTCACCTGCCACTCGTGCTACTGCTGGTACTGCTGACCGAGTCTGAACTGGAAGAGCGGCTGTGAGAGCCTGAGCCGCTGTGGGAACGTGGGGGACGTGTAGCCTGGCTTGCCAGTCTTTGGGGGGAGGGATTTCGTGAATGTGTTGAATGTGGGGACCGGCTACGACTGTGTCGATAAGACCGCTCCCCGCGCCGACCCCTGTCCTCCCGGTAAAGGTCCCTGTGAACCACACTGGCCAAAGTAAAAGGTTCCCGAATGGTTCGAGACTCGTAACGAGACTCCGGTGTCTCAAAGCGACATGGGCTCCTGCTGTGGGAGCGATAGAAGCTGACCCCGCTGGATGTAGATCCTCCACTTCCTCCTGTTGGGGCACCTGCTGAGCCACTTGTTCCTGTGCTGCCAGACACGGCGCTTACGATACTTCCGCCAACCACAGAGGACACAGCTGCACCACTTGCACTGGAGGCGCCCGACCCGGTCCCAGCTGTGCTCAGAGTCCTCTCTCTTGTATCGCGGTAATAGTCTGTTTCATAGTGCCGCTGGCGATCAAAACCGCTGCCAGGACGCTCATGATGTCCATAGGCACTGTGATCGTACGCCCGCTCCCGACTATCAGTCGTCCTAACAAGCAGGAAGAGAGAGAAGCCATCACTTAACTGTCCCATTTAAAGGAAAGCACAGTTTTCAGGTGTGTCTGCTGGGTTTTTCCTAATTAGACACACGGGACAAGAGGGGATACTAAAGTGTTTGGAGGAGTGTCGTTTTTCTTTTTCATCTACAAATACACAAGCACACAAGACAGTTTCATTGATTTTGACCATAGTGATTTTATCCAGGAGATGAATACAAATCTATCTATCGATCTATCTATCTATCGAAAACAACTAGATTAAATAAATTACATCTGAATTTTATTTTTTCTTTAGGTCTCTGAGCACGTTGTCTTTTTTCTTTGTATAGCTTTTTTTTGTTTTTTGTTTTTTTTTTTTTAGCTCTTTGCCCTATTATATTTAATATTTTATTATTTATTTCATTTCGGTTGAAAGCTATTTTCTCTTTTTTTTCTAGCCTTCCTTGTAACTTCACTTAGAGAGCTGGCACAGGTTCCGATGTGCCTTTTCTTTTCGAACCTTGAAAATTCCCTCTCAGCGTATGTCCTGCAGAGGGAGATATTGACAACATAACTAATGTCTTTAATTAAAAGAAATTGAAAGAAAAGAAAGGCTATCTACAAATCCTGACTGCAGGATAATGCTGCACACAGATCATTTTGTCCAACCACTATTAGAAACGAACAAACTACATTTATCTGATGTACTTCTTCTTTCAGCGGGGAAAAAGGATCTATGAAGAAAAATACTACTACTACTACTACAACTACTACTACTATTACTACTACTAATAATAATAATAACAATTTGAAAATGTGACTCCTGTGCAATTAACACTGACATTTACCCAACATTTCTGGTTCCCAATGTCTGAATTCAGGTCGAAATATAATCAGAAAAATGTCCATGATGTCCCAACAGAGGAACATATTTTTTTCATTCCATGTCCAGGATGGAAAAACATTTGGGATATAATCAGATTTGAACTGTTGGCATAGGAAACTGTTTGTCCGGGATGACTTGTCTTTTTAATACATGTTTCCATAGTTTCAATGAGTGATGCTGGACAGTACTGTAAAACTGTACATAGGGCAAAACGATGTATATATTCTATATATACTATGTATTAATCACTACACATATTCTGCTGTGAGTTCCTAAATGTGGCGTTCTAGCCTGATATGTTAACATGGTTGAGCCAGCCTATGTGCTTGTGTGTGCATGTGCGTGGGTGTATGAGTGGACAACATGATTTGATTTCAATTTTTGAGTCTTTTCTCTCTCATTCTTTCCACACCCTCGCTATCTCCCACAGTCTCTAGTGTTAACGGTACAAAAAAAGATACGGATCGACTGAAATCTCTGTTAAACTATTAATCAATCTTTCATCAGATCTAAACGCTCCGTCTTTATTCTGGCTAGAAGGAATTGTACTTGTAATTGTTACATGTGAGAAATGTGCCTGAGAGGTTTTTGAAAAATGTCATTGCTGGTATAATAATGGAGGCATTCAGATCTTCTGATTTCTGATTCCCTCTGACTATTACTAACGTTTTCATCTGGTGAAATGGTTGTATCTTAACTAGAAATAAATGACTAAAACCTTGGATATAGATGTAGTCTAAATATAACATAACTTCATGATTATCTATCAGGACTTTTTTATTATTATTATCATTACTGTAGACGAGGTACATCTTTATTTCACTGCACTACAGTCTATGAGCACCAGGGGTCAGAGGCAAAGGCTGTTTCACCCAATCTGCATCTGTATGCAGGTATCATGGAAAACATGTGTGGCATACAGATGGGTACCCCCCCACACACACACCCCTACATGCTCTCAGAAATGCTAATGCGGAGACAGCTGAGCAGGTTCACGGCTCCAAAGAGAATCTTCAATTTCATGACACAATCCCCTTCTACATTATTCATGGAGATTATAAACAATCAAGTTAGACGTTCTGGGCAGAATTTCCATCAGTTTCCATCGTTATTACGGCACTATGACTGAGTTATGAACAGCTGATTGTCAGTTTCCCTTCAGTGATGCCCATATGTATACATATTTGTTTGTTTATATATATAATATTAATAATAAAAACTAATATGGCACACAAAAGATCTTTAAAATATCTTTCAAGTAATTCATTATTTTTGTATTTCAGTTGTGTGTTGCTTTTTGATGTTGATTGATTGATATGTCAATGGCACAAAGCTCCTTATCAGTGTGAAAATAAATATGTTTAGTACTTAACATTTACTTATATTTTCTTGTTGGTTACTTTAGTATAATAACGTCAATATACTTTGACAAAACTGATTATACAAAGAAAACACATTAATTATGTATCATATGCTATGTTTCACATATAGACATTGTAAGATATTCCATTTATTGAGGAGTTAACACTAGTAACAACGGGTTTCTCTCATGGTCGATGCTCAGTTCCTCACTGTGCACCTCATCTCATGACAGGTGACGATGATGCAAATACTTTAAAAACTTGTGAGTAAGAGACGGAAAGATTGTCCAATTACAACTGAGAACTGTTTATTGTTTTGAATGAAATACTATTCTAATGTGTTTGGAAACATTTTTTAAGATATTGTGTTTTTTGGGTCGATTTCAAAAATGATGTAGGCGCATCTCTTCTTTAAAACCGTCAACATGTTACATTTAATCTTCTATGAAGTGACTCAAGTAAGACTTCCTAAAAATGTTATCTCAAGGCTTTGAAAGCAAATCATTTCACGTCGGCAACACACTCATTCATACAGGATTCCAGAGCCTGATCGTGTTGTATTTCAAAATTATTTTTTTTCCCCTACTTTGATCATTGGCCATGGCAAACATGTTGAATATTATTGATCTATTCAGTGTGAGGAAAGCAGGGAAAGGAGCTGGAGGTGGGTTGTGGAAGAGAAAGGAAAATAAAAATACGAGGTACAGATATCTGCATGTAGGCAAGTAGGCAGCGCTAACTACACAGCAGCTTACTGTGGTTAGTGGGGGAAATGGAGAGACAGGGGTTCAAACTAGGGGGTTAGAGAGGACAGCTAAAATACACAGGGCAGGACATACCAACCTTTTGAGAGAGTGGTAAGTTGACCTATAATTCCGAATACAATATAGGGAGATAGAACTTTGTGAGCAGAAAAAATGGGCAAAAATGTTCAGTGGAGGGGAAAAATGGGGGGCAAATTGTTCATGGTAAAAAATATGTATATAATCCTTATCTTCACAGCGGCAGATTTCGTGTGTGGATGAGTTGCAGTGTCTGTCAAGTAGTGAGAACAAGTATGGATGGATCCAGTTTGAGTGTCTTCAGTCCATATATCCATCAAACACGGGTTGTATCCAGGAGTCGATCTTCATGGAAACACAGCACTGCTGAGTGAGTTCCCATTAAAGGGACAGACGGAAAAATGTGAAAACTGCATCTTCATCTGCGAAGTCCCGCAGTTCATTCCAGTTTACACGAGGAAAAGAATTCCTTTGGTAGGGAAGGAAATTTGGCCGCGGCAGATGAAGGAATCAAGATGCTTGTGCTGGCATTCATTCCCAGCAGGCATCGTGGAGAAGATGTTCATGTCAGCTGTCTGTCTGCGACTCCCCTGTACGAGCAGTCCGACCTGCACGTAGTCCAAAACTCAGATCGCCAGAAGAACATACTGCTCTGACTGTGTCTATGATTGTATCCAGGGTTTCCTTATAGTTCCGCAGAGGGGAAAGTTGGAGGTAATCCACAGACATGAGGTCTTTTTTTTTTTTATCTCCAATGGCAAAGGATGGTTCACAGTTCCAGTTCCAGCTGCCATCAGGTTTCCTTCAACTGTACGATCCAAACATAGTCCGTGTCTGTCCACAGCGATACTCATCGTTGAGAAAAAAAAAATTGGAAAAATAATCTCCACAAACAAACAAAAATTGGGCAGGAAAAAAAAAAGGTATGTGCTCACTTGTTTCTGTTGGTGCTAATGAGTTGTGGACCACCAGCAGATGTCTCCCAAAACTCAAATTGTAATGCCCTGATTTCAGATATAATCCCAAATCATACAACAACAACAACAAAAAAAAGAAAGCAACCCATACCTTTAGCATGATCCTTTAGGTAATCCAAGAGTGGGGAAATAAGTATCCTGTGTAGGTTATCCACATGACTCCAGCCCACGAGAGAAGTAAAACACCTCCGTGAGTTTGGGCACAACTGAGCCAAATTACACTAATCCAGACAATGGAGTCTTAGGGATATAATGTACGCCCTGGTTGTTTGGTTACATGTGGGAAAAAAGGGTGAGATTAATCCACCAGGCAGGGCCCGTAACTCCAGATTAGGGGAGGGATCCCAGGGACGGCTGATGGACCACTCTCTCTTTTTTTCTCCTCTCTCTCTCTCTTTCTAGCAATATCCATTGATCCCGGGAATTTTTCAAGATGTCCAATCTTTGCCCCGCATTTCCCGCATCATGGTACATCCACCTCACAGAGATGCTTTAACTCACACTATTCTTTTTTGAAGCCATGGAGACACTCGGTAACGAGCGTGCTCTCATATCTCAGCGTCTACCTGCAGGATGAATCCAGGAGCGCTGACTTTAAAGGGGATCCCTATGAGGTTTCCCTCTCTTTATCCTCTTTAACCCCCGAACATGTCAAATGAACAGATGGTGGGAAAGATGCTTGGAGGTAAAAATGTTTACCAGAAACCACGGTTCCCCCTGCCTTCAGAGAAACTTTGTCCACTTACCCGTCTAGTCTGCGTTCATAGCGTCCATCTCTGCTGTGGAGCGACGCGGGGGGGCCATAGACGCCCCCCCCTGCCGCCCTCGTGAACCCTGATACATCCCGGCTACGAGAGCTTAAGGACAGACTATCGTCCAGCCCCCTCGCTGCACTAGGTATGGTGCCCGGTTCATTGTAATCAGTGCGCAGGTCTCTGTCTCCCATCTTGTTGACGGCATTGTGAGCTTTCTGAGCACTTTTAATGTCCACAAAATCCACAAAGGCTGCAACTCCGCCTTCGGAACCCCGTTTAGGCAGGACCTTGACACTTTCCACACGTCCATATCTGAAGAGACAAAAATGGTGTGGGGGGGGATTGATTACTAAGACGGTGCAGAATGAATCACTATCGTTGTGTTCTTGACTTACATTGTGGTGACAGTTATATATGCACCCACTCATCATTTATTCACACCGACTTGTGCAGTTTAGAGTAAGGACATCGCTTAGGGTTAGGATAGGGTATGTTTTGATAGCTGAAGCGACAGAAACACAACTCTGTGGCAGGGTGTGTGTGTGCACGCATGTCTGAGTAGGGATGGGAGGTGACTGCGACTCGGATCTTCTGCACAGGGCAACAGTAGCCCAGCAACGAGACCTGAAACATTGGAACTTTGCTAGTTAATAAATGCATGTGCTCCTGGCATTAATGTAGATCCTAGTTTGAAGGAAGAGCTCATCTAATGCTGGAATGAAAACAACCGATATGTCCTGATGCACACAAACAAAATAAAAGCGTATACTCTGCATGTAAACAAATGTTAACATAGTCGTACTTGTTATCGGACAAATATTGAGTTGGGCATTTCGCTCATGTAACAGATGTACGGTACGTGGGGGCGATTGTCCCCTTGACAAGCCTGCAAATGACTATAAATCTGTCTATCATCTATGAATGAGCCGATGGGAAAAGCCAGCTACTGGAAATGCGCAAGTGTTGAATCACAACTGTTTGCCGTTATCTCGCTGCCTCGCGCGCCCCGCCCCTCGGATGGAGACAGTGAGGTGCCCATAAATTTATTGGCATGCAAGTTCCCAACATTTAACAGCCTCAGACGCCATTTTAGAGAAGCTGTTCACACTGCTTACTCATTCTGCCCCCCCCCCCAATCTTCAGTGACTCCTATCACACGTCCAGCTGTCATGCACCTGCAGAGATCAGCACCTCTGGGTGCAGGCTGGGAGCTCGGGACACTTCGGGCGACACTTTCTGCGCCGTTATGGCAAAGAACGCGCTCCCAGTCACCCTCCAGCAAACGGAACACATCGCAAAAGGTTCATGTGAATGCACGATGTGCCGATAACTGTTCGATCCGCGCGGCTGCATCATTTGTCTCGCGCCTGACGGGCATCCGTCCAGCGGCCCATTTCAAGGGTTGTTACCCTGTGGCAACTTGTATCAGACGGACATGTGTGATTTATGCAGGTAATTGTGCAGCTTTGTCCAGATAGACGTCGCCTACACATTACAAAAAAAAAAAAAAAAAAAGCAGCTCATATGGGGAGAGATGGTCTTCAGCAGGCGGCTCCTGTGCACATACGGACGGACAGGGGGCTGCTATTTCCTTGACAGCCGACAAGCGAGGCGACAGCGCGGGGTGCAGCCGATCAACCCGCCCGGGGCACCGATGAAATAGGAAATACAAAAAAAAAGAAAAAAGAAAAAAACAAGGCAACGAAGACGCCTGCGTGCATTTGTTCTCTTCGTCGAGCCCCCCAAAAAGCGGAGTCGGGGGGCACAAATAAGAGTTAAATTGCAGCATCATGCTTCGGAAATCAACGGGCTGTCTACGGAACGACACAAAAAGTAGACAGACACACGTTCGCCGTCTCATCCGCCGCACAATGTCGCAGCTGCCGCGTCACCTTCCAGCGTTCTGCGCCCCCCCGTCAAACACAAGAGGGGCTCGGGCAAAAGCACCCGGTGGGCTCAAAAAGGGGGACTTCGTGGGAGCGGGGTACCTGACACGGACCGACTCGATGAGAGACTCGAAACGCACGTTACGCTCGCGTTAGAAACGCAAAAAACGCTGCGGTTTGTTTACACTGACGACGGCCAGGTGCTCCGTGAAACGTGAATCGGAGAGCAGAGTTTATCACACAGGTCCCACGTACAAGTCGGGGTCCAAATGGTCAAAGCATATGTTAGGTCTCTGAGGGGGCTGCGAGCCGTTGTTTTTTGTTTTTGTTTTTTTTCTAAAATCACGTTGATGCTCGCGGAAAGCTGACAGCACAGATGCCAAATGGGACTTGGCTGCTCAGGAGGAACCTCCTGCTTCATCCCGACTTCACTAAATGTGACACAACAGAGAGATGCTGGCCGCGCACTTCCATTACAAACCACGCACACACACTCACATGGCTTATCGGTGTTTCTACTCACCGCTTGAAGTGCTCAATGATTTTCTCCTCTCGCACGTTTTCGGGTAAATTTCCCACCCATAGATGTCTGGTTTCCCGGACCATAATGCGTGCTCCTGCTCCGCGATCATACAGATGAGTTTGCTCTGGCCGTTTATTCCGTGCAAAAGGTGTCGATTTGCAAAACAAACACCGGGCTGAGAATTACACGGCGCAAATCATTGACTGGTCGTGGTGACCCAACGCAAACCATCGGGGTTGGATCCCTGCACGCTGTTTGATACGCTCCACTGTTAGACGCGCGACCTTGCACCTCGTGAACGCGCGCGAGAAACGTTCCCGTGACTAGGCGCGTCCCTGACACCATGCGACCTTTGGGTGTCGAAAGAAAGCATGTAGCTTCCTAAAAAGATGCAGCAACTTGTAATGGGAGGGGGAGAGGGGGGGGGGGGGCGTACGCCGCGCAGGCGTGGCTTTGTGTGTGAACTACTTTTTTTTTTTTTCCAATCCGATGAGATCGTCGTCTGCCAGTGCGCATGCGCGAGAAAAGCCCTGGTTGAAGATCTGCTACTTTGACATGTGAAGCTTGAAAGCAGGAGGGTCCATCTGTGGTGCTTCATGCACTCAACAGTGAACCCAAGTGTGAGCTCGTATACGCTGAAAATGTTTCAAAAACCCACCGTTGTTTAGTGTTAGACTGTACATTATTCATAATAATGAACACACAGTGAAAATAGATGGAGAGGTGTTACTACCAACAGAATAGTGACACTATTTGTGTGTAGCACACCCGTTTTACCTGCAGATATTTGGTTGCACCAGTAGTGGGGCTTTGGTGAGTTCACACCTTTACATTTTAGTCTCAGATTGTGGTTAAGACGAAGCGGAAACTCGCAGGAAACAGGAAGCTATGATCGTGCTGTTGGCAACTATAAATGATAAGAGGATCTTAGTTTGTAATAAATGTCAGCAGTCATATGATGGGACTTAAAAAAAAAAAAAAACGACACTTGCACGGTTCTGAGTAAAGATGGAGCTCAGTTGAAGAAGCTCCGTGATAACTGAGGGAATGAATGTTCATGAGAATATTTATTTAAATCAGCAACTCTGCTCTGTATTAACATTTAAATATGTTTTATATTATCTATTAACCACAGGACTAATGTGCTAAACATGCACTTGGCGAAAGACACACTGTCCTGCCTGTGCTAAATTTATCATTTCAAGGTGGATTGTGTGGATTGACGTCATGGAAACATTTGCATTTTCGGTGTCCGACCTCCAGATCAAAACAACACAGAATTGTGCTCAACTATAAAGAGATATAAACCTGCCCAATGGTTAATGATCTCTGTTAATGTCCACTGAATGTTCCACCGTACACTATAGGTCTACTAATATCATTCTGTCGTCTGCATTTTGGTGTAATACCTGGGTAATCATCAACGATTTCACTTCTACTAAAAGGAGCAGAGGACTCTGACCTGGTTTGAGCTCTGCTAATAAGTAACATGAGCAAAATCCAAAGGTCCAAGAGACCGATGTGGACAAGCAACATGAGGTTTAAATAAAGAACACACGTCATCAATGCATTGACAAGGGTGTCTGGTGTTTGTGTGGCAAGATTTGTTTTTTCTTCTTATGTTTTCTTTGTGTGTAATTTATTTAAGTCATTCAGCTTCTGTAAATTCAAAGATGCTCGTTCCGTTTTACTTAAACTCCTGCTGAAATATACGCGAATTAAAGAATTACAATAAGTAGTTGGGAAGTAGCTACGCTCTGTTACCATACACCGGCGTTGTTCTGCTTTGTTACTATTTTAAGCCTCCGTATCAAGGCAGGACTGAGCACCGCGCTGACAGGGGACACGCGAACCGGCTTTGCGCATGCGCGCGGCGCGCCTATCAGATTCTCAGAGAACAGTCTGGAAGTCTCTCGCGGAGCGGAGGAGGCGTCAGTCAGTGGTTCGGTCCGCGGGCTCGACGTTCACCGTTTGGCTGCGCACGGTGGGCTTCGTCTCCGGGTCCGCCGAGTCCGTCCTGATGTGGAGCCCTATTCAGTGAAATCTAATAAACCTTTGGGAGTACAATTGCAAATACTGGTGGATTGACAAGGCACCAAATCTCAGTATGGTGGTTCTCAGACCTGGATTATCCTGGAAAGTGGACCGGCCAGGCCAACGATAGTTCAGTGTAATTCCACACGCCTTTTCGACACGGGAGTCACGGAAGGGACAGATGTACAATAAAGTTTCTCATGGATTATGCTTCTTTCGTTCCACAGATTTCAATTAAGACACGAGCAATGGGCGCCTAGATGTGGATATAATTGGATGTGGTTGTGAGAGAACTCCGAAACAGTCGCTAAGATGTGCTGCTTTGCGTGAAGGTCTTTGTGGAGACACATGTAAAGACGTGAACCGCAAATGTTTACAATGACCTCTCGGTTAGCTAAACAGCGACTAGAGTGTTAGTAAATCAATAATTGACAATCTTACGTGTTTCTTCGTTGTTCTGTCGGAGATAAACCCACCAGAGCTCAGTCTGCCTTTTTCTTTGTCTAACGCCATTTTGTTGGATTTGTAAGCGAAGGCGTCGTCAGCCATTTTGCCCTTTCTTCTCTAGCAGCAGGCGAATATCAACTACACAGACAGGGTGACAGTGTCTGTCACTGTTGTCGTGACTCTTTAGGTTTGGTGTATTTCGTGAGATAATTAGAAGCTCCTCCAGCTGTAACCGTCGTTTTGTCATTCGACTGTTCACTGTAGACAGAGGAGGAAAGGCCCAGTTGGCTTTAACAAGTCAGTGAATGCAACACCAGGCTCACAGAACAGGATACAGTAATGGAATGCAGCAGTCATAAATTCCACCTGTGTTTTTTCATGCGTGTGCCGGTCAAAGTGTACGCTGAGCTCAACGGGTCACGCAAACTGATCATCATCTGATAAGTCATAATGACAATATTCGTTTGTGACTCCAGAAGGGTGATGCATTACATACAGTGCTTTGTAATTGGTAGTTTGATGTATCTGTGAAGGGCAACACTGCCCTTTATAGAAAACATGAGGTAGGTTGAAGACAATATCTTACAAGAATATACAGAATATCATTTTCATCATCAGAATATGATTTATGACACATTTCATGAAAAAAAAAAAACATATGTAAAAAGCATGAACTATTGATAACGCCTTTATAGGACTGCCAGAATCCCGTTACAAATAAAAACCAATTGCATTTTGTCACAATGACAATCACTGATGCTTCTTTTCTTGGGCTCTTGGTCTTGTCTGACGATTTCCTTTCATATCGTCTGTATGATCCTCTTCATCCTGTACACACACACACACGTCACATGACAGGATGAAAGGATGAATATGATGTTAGATGAACACGGTGGTTAACTAATCCTCTCACACCGAATCAGTACAATTGTCACAGTTTACTAAAAAAAAAAACAAAAAAACATTGTAATGCATTCAAACATTTGTGGTGAGTATATGCTGGGGTTTTAATGAGGCCGTAATTCAAATCTCTTACTTAACCGTCATCAGTGTGTGTGTGTTGTTGCTTCAGTTTGAGTTTTGTAGGACGGTAGGCTCACTGTGAAATTGTCACATACAACTTCGACCTGAATCTGTCTAGAGGGTCTCAAGCCTCCTCTTGTGAGCTTCTGTCTCATCTGTTGGGACCGAGTCTAATGAACACATGAATATTCTGCCCCAGTTTGAGGTCTCCCACAGGACTAATAGTTTCAGAACCAGCATGCTGCAGGGACACTGACCTCTACAGAGGTTTGATCCAGCAGATCCATGGTGGGAATCAGACAGCTGGCCTCACCCAGGAAACACATGAGGATGTGGAGCACATCAGCCCAGCGGCCGACAGTCAGCATCAGGACCATCAACCCCCCGAGACGCACAACCACTGAGTTCAGCACAGCCTGGCTGGCACGCAGACGGTGCTGTTCTTCTGCTTAAACCAA
This sequence comes from Centriscus cristatus, assembly GCA_037832705.1. Taxonomy (NCBI): domain Eukaryota; kingdom Metazoa; phylum Chordata; class Actinopteri; order Syngnathiformes; family Centriscidae; genus Centriscus; species Centriscus cristatus. The sequence continues at coordinate 3,083,462 of JBBMJM010000001.1, read as the reverse complement.
TATTAGAGGCATTTTGGTAAAATTCACTCGAGTTGCTCAAACAGTGTAACGTTAAGTAAAGATGCGTTCACAGACACTCCTAGAACAGCAGCGTCACCGTACGTACTTTTTGACATTTCTGTGATGATTTCCACATTCTGTTTCTTACCCTGCATGTACACCACCAGCAGCGTGTAACAGATTGTCAGTGGCGTCCAAAACCTGAGAGCCTCTGTTGCAGAGAGAAAGTGTTGATTGATGATCGATACGGCCGCGAGCGCTGCCACAGAGAAAGTAATGGCCAGTGTTCTGCACAGCATGGGGAGCAGGCAGCGTCCCGACGTGAGCAGACTGATGCAAATGCCGCAGTAGCGCTGTGAGCTGTGGAGATTATACAGAGACAGGACATGGTGCAGCAAGCTTGTGGCCTGTCTGGCCAGGAACCAGCTGAGTGATGCTGCCAGCAGCAAGCACAGCCAACGCTGGGACGCCCCCTCGTGGAGAAAGTGCAAACCGCAACTCAGTGCACAACCCAGGGAGAACTGGCTTTGAACCAACAGCTTCTGCAAACATTTCTGGGAGTCCTGGTGAATAAAGAAGCACAACAAAGATTATACCTTCATTGAAAAAAAAAAAAAATATATATATATGTAATCATCATACTAAACCAATGTCAATCAGATAACACAGAGGCATGTATTTGATTTAAGTTGTGTCTTACTGGTCCACGTGTCACCCATCCAGAGACGGCTCGAAGACAAAACTCCAGCATCACCAGTGAGGCCACACGGGGGCCTACTACAGCCAACATCCCAGTTACAAAGAAAAACTGGAGCATCTCAGCCAGTCCCCATTTGCTTCTCCTTGGATGACTGGTTGCCTTCTGGCTCGATTCATCTTTATCGCTCCAGCTGGGAGTAACACAGAAGGTGAGGTAATTGAACCAGCATTGAGATATTGACAATGTGTTTATCAAGAGGCGTTTTACTCACCTGTGCTCTTCTAAAAATAAACAGACTCTCAGAATGGAGCATAGTATAGAAATCCCACACGCACCGACCAGTCCTGTGGGTCAGACGACTGTTAACACGCTGAAGATAATTCGAATACAAACTGTGTGTAGCTGACGTAAGAATCTCACCTTGAAGGAAACTGTGAAGAGGGTTTGTGTCCAGAATCAACCACTCCGGTAAGAAGTAGGACGTTGGAAAAAGCGACCAGATGAAGGAGAACATAACACGACCTTTGGCAAAGTCAATTTAATTGCAACACATAGAGAAATATCCAACTGGAGTCGAGACTCTGTCCTGAATCATACTTTGTTTTTAGAGCAGATCAGTCAACAGCTCAGCTCTGCTGTTGAATGTGTCTGTCACTTCAGCGCTGAGCTTTGACACGTTCCAAAGGTCATCTGAGGTTCGTCGAGCAGCAGGACCTCAGCAGCCTGACTCAGAAAAAGATAGCGGAAGTTGTTGCGCCATGTAAGTTCACACTCCTACATGAAGTCGCGTCCTTGCAATTCTTGTTCTGACTGATCTTTTCAAAATACTTTGTTTGGAAGTATTGAATATGATCCCAAATCTTGGAAGACCCCGTGCGCCTTACAATCTGACATTCTCCAACACACATTACGTCAAAGGAAGTCATTTCAATTGATCACCATTTTTGGTGCTTTGAGCATTTTTTTTTTTTTTTAGAAAAAGCATCACAATGACAAATTCTCCCAAAAACATCTGCAAACAATCTGTCGACTGAGCAAAAAATGTTTGTTTTTTTCTTTTTTCTTTTTTAACGGATTTGAAACCCACTGCTTGTCTAGTCAGCGGAACCCAGTCGACTTTCTGTGGCTCATGAACGGATGCGAACAACACATTTATGTAATTACAGAAAATCTACAACAGATGATCTGGCCGCATTCCACACTACTGTTTGTCATCCTGTTCCATGACACTATAAGACCATTAGCGGTGGGCTTTTGTATATGGCATCAAAATAATCCGGAGTAGAAAATGAGTACACAAGTTCGACCAAGGCAGTGGAAACAAATACACACAAGTTGGTGTGGATCTTTGTCGAATGGGCACTAACCAAATGAGTTGAAGCTGAACGCTTCAGTGGGTACAACAGATATTAAGTTGCGGTTTTATGACACACTAACTTTATGGCTCGGTGAACTATGACCACGGTCTCATACCATACCCATGTTGCAAGGTTCTCTCATGCTGAGATGTGACTCTAAGAGCTTGGCCGAGCAGGTTGTCAAACTCAGGTGAGACCAGTGTGTATTTAGCATTTTTGCTTTGGAACGAGAACAATCATGAAACGCCGGATGAATCTGCTTGTTTCACTCATGTGATTGGATTTCGGTGCCGTTTACGGCGTATGTGAATGTTTGCAGAAGAACAGAAATCGCTGGCTGAGCAGTGAAACATGAGCAGACTGTGAATTCCTGGTCTCCAGACGACAGGACAACCATCAGAAATGGACACAAACAGCGGCGGCAGCGTTCAGTATGATCGCTGGAACGAGAACAACATCAACATGAACGTGGAGGCATCACAGTCCACTATGATGAGGTGACAAAGTGCTTTTCCAGCAATTCTACCTGTAGCTGTGGTGTTTGCCTGTGGTCAAATGACTCCTTGATTATGTTTTTTCTGTAATTTCCATCTTTCTCCATCATGATCACAAGCCCCTGCACGTTCACTGGAGCTTCCGGGACGACTGTCGTCTGTCTTCTCTGTCTGAATCAATGAATAATAACGTCTCTGTCTCTGTCTCTTC
>JBBMJM010000001.1:3058085-3068725 GCA_037832705.1 Centriscus cristatus | reverse complement strand
GAGCGGGAGAGAAGTGTGAGGTGGGAATCAAAAGTGTGCATCCATATCCATATCCCAGCCGTGCAGAGTTCAGTGTGATTCTGGTTATTATATTTAAGCACTGTAACAGCCTAAGGTAGGCGACAGGTGTCAACTGTAGCAACTATAAAGAACTATATTCAATTTGACCTGTTTTTTGATCTAATACATCGAATACATCGTGTTTGTGATTCTGTCCTCAGATATTTCTTTGCCCATTGGATGGCAGAGCTGATACCTCAGTGCCTCAATTTGCAGACAAAGACCTGCCTCTATGTGCCACAGTTGAACTCCAAACTTTCACACCAGGCAAGGAATCATGGCAAATGACACCTGAGGAAAAATGGGAGTGGGTGAAGTCACACAAAGACAGAGGGGGCCTGAGATTCAGAAGTGGGGAAGTGTGGGGAGCAGCAGACAGCTACAGTCGGGCCCTGAAACTCCTCATCACGCTACACAGTCACATCCAAGAGGCTGAGAAAAAGGAGCACGGGACAGAAGGACAAAGAGACACAAGCCCGGGCGATGAGAGACAAAACCTTCCAACAGCTGATGAATTCAGAAAGGTCAAAGCAGACCTCCACTCCAACCTGTCTTTGTGCCAGCTGAAACTGAACCAACCAGAGCGGGCTAAGGCCAGTGCTGTTAAGGCCACTCAGCTGGAACCAGGTGGAGCTAAAGCCTGGTACCGACTGGGCCAGGCCTGCCAGAGGGTGAATGAACTGGAGGAGGCCAGACATGCATTTAGGAAACTGCTGAAGATCCAGCCAGACTCACCTTCTGCATTGAAGGCACTCAAAGACATAGCAGCGAAAGAGAAAGAGACAAACACAAAGTTGGGACAAAGACTTAGCAGGATGTTTAACAAGGACTAAAATGTTTGTATCTTTTTCATGAGCTACCACTGATTAAATGACAACCTCTGAGACATTATTTGGTGGATACCTTCTCTTCCTCCTGTCGGAACATACACTTGTACAGTTGTAAGCCCTCTTACCAAAATGCTGTTCTATTCCTCGCCCACAAGGTGTCGCTCTTCAACTTTTACAGTACAGCTGATCCATAGTGCTGCAGTGCGCTGCAGCAAAATGCCGAAACCCGGGATCGAACCAGGGACCTTTAGATCTTCAGTCTAACGCTCTCCCAACTGAGCTATTTCGGCAGCACGTGTGGTACGGGAGCGGTATTGTATACATATATACAACCACACGGCGTGGTTTGTCATACGTATATCAGAAATTACACGCCATTGAGAACAACTTTATTTCAGTCCTCTCCAGTTACTTTTATTTCAGTCCTCTCCAGTTACTAATTCTTCGTTGTTTTATGACAATTATTAGGTATTCAGACTTATGAGATGACAGTGCTTGCTGATGATCGATACTTTGTTTCATCTCCAGAGAGCAATTCAATTCAGTTCAATTCAGACACTATTCAACATCGGTCCAGCTCTGAACAGTCTCCTTCACCAGTTCTAGGTGATTCCCTCCTCCTGTGGCATGTTTTCTTGTTTCCCTCGATCTACTGTCCTCTTCCTTATTTCCTCTTGGACTTGTGAAACTTGGCGACGTCTGTATGAGCCTGCGCTGATGACAGATGTCTCCATGCGTCCACGATGAGCGTCAGTGGTATGATGACCCACAGCGCATTCAGGGACACAAAGTAGAACCAGAAGTAGATGGGGTGTCCCAGCTCGCTGTGGGAGTAGCCATCTCTGTGCTCTGTGGAGAAGTAAAGCACTGCCCCATACAGCTGACCTGGAATCAGGTTACACAACAAGCCAAACAGTTCAGACACCGTCGATTTGCTGGATTCTGCACTTTCTGGCCTAATGAAATCCACTTCACTTCCTCACCTAATGAAATGATGAGTTGCAGAACAAATCTGTATGGCTTGTTAGTTAGGAAGGCGAACACCGCCCACAAGCTCAACGGTCCCCATAACCACGCAGTCACAGTCTCCATACATACAGTGAAGTTATCAGCTCTAGGTTGGAAATACGCAGTACATGTCACAACTTTGTTCCACAACGTTTTGGAATATTATACAAACTCACATGACATATCGACTGTCTCCCTTGGAGTACTCTTTCCCTGGTGGAGAGAAATAGAACGATTTAAGGGTTACGCCAAGGGTTAAACACTTGTATCATGTTTTTCTTGTCTCTACTTACACAATTGTGATAGGAAGCTCTGGTCTCCTGGAATAATGTCATAATAGAGTGAGAACCAGCCCTCAATCACCCCGTGGATAAAACCACAAACGGCGAACCAGCAAACAGAGAGACGCCTCCACGTGCCCAGCCTGCTACTGCCCCTTTTTCTGCCGGTGATCAGCCAAGTCACAACAAGAAACACCCCGGACACAGAGAACAGGAAGGCCAGGATCTCTGACATTGATCGACTGTTGGCCACATAGTTGGGAATGAAAAGGTCCCGTGGCCAGTAAGGATGAAGCGCTCTTGTTTCTGAGGTGGTGTCCATCTCCTGGACACACAGGAAGAAACACAGGAAGAAACACAGGACTGCAGCAGGACCACACGTATTCAAGGCGACATGACAGTGAGTGTAATTGGTCTGTCAGTGCATCAATTCATTCAATCTTGTAATGATAAAACACACAGCAAGTGTCCTTACCAGTGATAGAACCCGAAAAATATGGCTAAAAATGCAAACAAAAATAGAAATCAATAAACGTTCACAAGTTGGTAAATAAACAACATCAAAAACCGTTGAGATCACTGCTGCCACACTGGCTCTGTCACCAAAAAGACAGACGGTTCGTTGGGGCGGATACTTGTTCTTACAACAACCAATCACACAACTGCATGTTCACTGCACGTGCGATATACTGTCTCGTCGATTGGTGATCGGTCTCGGATCATAGTTGTCGTCATCACTATCAACCAATGAAAATAAACCTTTAACTTCCAGCAACCAGCAACACCCGAGTAATGAATTGACCCAAGTTGAATTAACTAATATTTTCAGGAGCGATTTGTCATTCACTTTGAATTAATCTTCGTAAATATAGGTTATAAGTTTTAATTTTCATTCATTTTAGAATTCCTTTGCCTTTACATCAAACGTGGTTTAAACTGAAAACAATAAAAACAACTCCCAAGCCGTGTCAGGGATTTTCACCCTGCCGTGACCCGGATTCGAACCGGGGTTGCTGCGGCCACAACGCAGAGTACTAACCACTATACGATCACGGCGAGCTACCGGGAGGTACGAATGATAACAGCATAGGAGGGGTCAAGAAGGTATGCACACTGCACAGTCTAGCTTCTGGTTAGGCACTTTTTATCCACCCAAGTTTTTAACTTGAAAATGAACAATGCTTGTTTAGAAAGCTATTTTAGTCAAAATGATCAAAAGACAGAACATGAAGAATATTGTGTGTACTGTATACTGATTGCATTCTGGTAGAATACTACATTATTTCACTGTGTTAAAGTGGCAAAATGACATCATTCAATATAGAACCTGTTTTAATGCATTTAAAACAGCTTTCTATGAAAGCTACAAACTTTGAAGGCTAAAGTCAAGTTTTTATCTTAGCATATCTTCAGCTTCTTGAATCATAGTGGAGTGGGAAATCACAATTATATGGTGAAGTTACATCGGTAGACGCCAATTCCCATATGGTCTAGCGGTTAGGATTCCTGGTTTTCACCCAGGCGGCCCGGGTTCGACTCCCGGTATGGGAACAGCCTTTTTTTTTGACGCTGGTAAACCTTCTCATTCGTTATACGATAGATATATACTTTTTATATCAATTAAATCCATGTTCCATATGAAATATGAAGTCATTACTCCGTATTTCCGTGTTATAATCCTCATCCGTAAAATCTGATCTGGTCACGTGGGGATATCACGTGACGTAGTATGGCTGTATGACGCTACACGGAAGCTATGAAGTCGGATGCTATGTCGAGCATTTTTACAGTAACAACTGTGTCGAAGAAGTCGAACTAGGCAGCTAATTTAAGTCGTATATAAAAGCGGTTATATAAAAGGAGATATGGGTGTTTCGGAGCTGCATGAATCGTCTCTGTTACTGGATGAAAAGCTTCTCGGATTCATGGACCAGTTGGAATTACTGGAGGAGAAAAGATCCGCTCTGAACTCTCTCATCGAGCAGGTAGACACATGAAACTGCTGCTTTTATCTCGTACTGTCACGCTTGTCACGTGTCCTGGCTCAGTTATCTCTTCAGACAAAAGCATAATTTAATGTCCCTGTAATTTCCCAGGAAAATGATGAGTTAAGATGTTTACAGAGTTATTTTATGGATGGTTTGTCTACGGAACAGTTACATTTAATACATCACTTTTAGTCGTTCCTAACTATTGAAAAACCGAACATTAACAAACCTATAACGCACAGTCACAGTCATGTTAGTTGAGTTTCCTTTCTGTATCTCTCCATCTTCAACACTAAACCGACCTCGTATGTTCCCGTGTCCCTGAAATGTAAGATAAACCTGTAGTGTTCTCTGCAGGGATGGTTTTCCATGTCAAAGGCGCGGTATTCCATGGGAAACAAGCAGGTCTCTGCTCTTCAGCACGCAAATGAGATGGAGCCACTGGTCCGTGTTAAAGCAAGGTGAGGAATAACATACGCACGAAAATCAATTATCCCTGGTGTTGATGCCACCACAATGTATACCACGTGTATTTATTTACTTTACAGAATTCTGGAAAATGGTGAGATGGAGTTCTGCACAGAAAGAGACTCACAAAACTCATGTGATAAGTTCAGAACTGATGCTACGCCAGTTGAGGATATTGGCCCCAAAGAAAAAGGTGAATTTTTTTTCTTTTTTTTTTCTTTTTTTTAAATTTTACATCTACCTTAACACATCTACCTCAAACACTTCATCATTTATGTGTTTATTTCTCAGCTGTGAGGAGACGGATACAATCAAAAAAGGATATCACTGAGAAAACAGAAAGCAAAGAACCCGAAAATGAACGGGACACTCCTGCTGTTCAAAAAAGGGACCAGAATCCTCAGCAAGACCCTATTAAATGGTTTGGAATTTTGGTGCCACAATCTCTTAAACAAGCACAGTCGTCTTTCAAGCAAGGTACGATGTTACTTCTGAGAGTTTACTTTGTGGGCTTCAGAGATGATCCAATGATATGTTATATAATTCCATGTGACATCACAGAAACTGATTTTTGCAGTTTTTTTCTCTTAGTTGTCTATGAACCATTTAACAATTTGTTTAGTTAATTTAATGCCTGAAGACTATCTGTATAGTGTCTTACCTATAGTTGTAATTCATTAATTAGTTGTAACTGTATACTTTCTTGGCTGGGGCTCTTGAAATGAGGGAATTGTAAAAATAATTCTGATTTAGTTTCAGCATTTGAATTCATGTTTATCTATTTTTTTTTTTTTTTTTTTTAAATGCCCTCTCCGTTATTTTGAAAGGTAGAATTTTAAATACATTCAGCACTATGAAGCGACCCCATTCCCCATTTTCACCATCTGGCCTTGACATTCCAGTTATAGAACTCTCTGCTGAGGTCGCAAGTCTTCAGGCCGCAGTTTTGAAAACCAGACAGGAGCTGAAGCACCTTCTTCAGAAGAGAGCGCCAGCGGCAGCAGAATGAAACACTGCGGAGTCTGGAATGGATCAAAGAATCCAGCATCTGATGGCTGGATGGAAACTGATGGATTTTCAAATGATCATTGTTTTTTTTCCTGCTTTGACTGTGACTGATACATGTGTTGTAGGTGTGATTGATCCAGAAACATCTGTGATGTACTTCAACAGTTATTTTCCTTGAACATAAATAAAACCTATTTGCATCCTGTAAGTCGCACTAGATAAAGGGTTGTTTTTTTTTCATTTCGTCTTCTCTCAATCCTGTGAGCTGTCACAGGAAAAACTGTCTCCTCTTGTTTACGCGGAGTGGAGAGTAATCGAGTCTCAGCCCGGTTTAGCTGGGGGGGGGGGGGCAGAGGATTACCGGCCACTGTCGACACAGGAAACGAAAGTCCCGTTTCTTTCCACTTCCTGGTCCGTTGTGTGACCGCCTGAACGCATCACCCCCCCTTGCGTCTGAGCGGCGGATGGAGCCGAGAGACGGCGGATGTAGTCCCTCTATTCCGTTATAGATTTCCCGGACGTGTTCGGCGGACGTCGGAGCATCTGTTGTTATTTTGCCGTCGATCTCGAGATCTCGAACGCCCCCGCTGGAAATGAAACGTCTTTGTCCGCACGCGTTCGACAGTGTTTAGTGGACGTGCGATCGGGGAAGTAAACACGCCGGCCTGCGCTCCCGAGAAGAGGCGAGGTGAGACCGATGCATCCGGCTGAGATAGTGTCCTTGATCCCAGGTTGATTCCACTCGAGCGGAGGAACTGGCCGCTCCGATGGCGTCAGTCCCGAAGGTGTCTATTCTGGATTACTTTAATATTGTGTTTGAAGGTGAAAATGGCAAAATCGAGTCCAACTGCAAAGCTTGTGGCACGCGAATCCAGGCGAAGAGAAGCGTCACGTCCAACTTCGTAACGCATCTGAAGGTAACTGCTGCCGAGCCCGACGTGCACACACGGCACGGGGAGAAGCTTCTGGATCCTGAACAGTCGCTCGTGTGTTAAGATTCAGTTAGAAACCCGACAGTCTGTTGCTTCTGTCTGATGACTTAACCCATTCTGTTCCACAAACATCGAGACAAAGCATATCACATCCCACATCACATCCCATATCACATCCCATATCACATCTCACATCACTTCCCATATCACATCTCACATCACTTCCCATATCACATCCCACATCACATCCCACATCACATCCCATATCACATCCCACATCACATCCCACATCACATCCCACATCACATCCCATATCACTTCCCATATCACATCACAGAGAACCAAGTCTTCTGCTTCTCAGCCAGTAATGCCGCCACCCCCCCCCCCCCTCTCTGATTCTCTCCCATTCAGCGTAAGCATCAGGCGATGTATGATGACTTTGTGAAAAGGAAAGACATGAAGAGGGAGGGTTACTCGTCCAGCGCCCTGCACAGCTTCAGCACCAATGGAGGGACGACCCGCTACACTGCCCCCGTCAGCAGGCCTGCTGGAGCTGGAGGAGGAGGTGTTGGAGGGATAGGAACTCTGGAGGGAGGGGTAGGAGCAGCCTCTGGAGCAGGGGTGACCAAGTTTGGCAGACATGACCCACGTCAGGTGTGCTCTCAAGTCCCTCAAGCTGCCACATGTCAGTGATTAGTTACGTTTTACGTGAAGTCCTCGTCTGTAAAGAGTCATTTGTTTTGTAGGTTCTGATCTCCGAAGCGATCACTAAGATGATCGTGCAAGATCTGCAGCCAGTGTCTGTGGTAGAAAATCCCGGCTTCAGAGAGCTGCTTCAGCTCTTGGAGCCGCGCTACACTCCAGAGCCCCAGCACTACATCCAGAGCCAGCTCCTCCCAGCTTACGCCTACCAGGCCCAGCTGGCGATCCGCCAGGCCCTGGCGTCGGCACACGCCCTCAGCGTCAGCTTGGATGTCTGGAGGGGTTCGACCGGAGCCACAGCAGGGTAACGGGAGAAGAAACTGTCCATGGTCACTTGGGTTCGTTCATGAGATCACGCCTCGCTTTCTTTCTGCAGGTACGTCGGCGTCACCTGCCACTTCCTGACATGTGACTGGCAGATGCGTTCGTCCCTCCTGGCGTGCCTTCCCCTGACCGGTCCCATCTCCGGGAATCGAGTTATTTCCGATTTTAATGACGTGTGTCACTCTCATGGCGTGTCGGGACGAGCCTTCCGTGTTGTCGCCGACCCTTCTCTTGTCTCGACCGCCATGAAGCCATGTTGTCTTCCTGGCTTTGTGCTTTTGTCGCCTCTTGTTAATGGGCTAGATGAAGAGATGGAGAATGGCAATAATGTGGAAGAGGGCGTTAGGAACGGCCACGACGTCAAGGAGGAGGAAGCAGCATGGGAAGACTCGTGGGAGCGCGGTTTGGGCACGTGCCGTGTGGACTGCTTCGCTCGCTCTCTAGGACAGTGTGTCAGAGAGGGGTTGCACTCGTGCCCACAGATCTCCTCCGCTCTGGCCAAGGCTGCTTCTTTCTATAACTACATCACCTCGGCTGTTCCACCGGAGAAACTCAACCAGGTGTTTGAGGGCCCTGGTACGCCGACGGGGGGCCAAGGAAACACCACCACACCGCCGTTAAGGGACTGGGCTTCTCAACTGAAGGTATGTCCGTTCTGGGAATACCCCAAAGTGTCTCGTGATTGATCCCATAGCTGCGTCTCATTTCAGTCTTGTGACTAAGACCAGTTGGCCTGTGGAATTAGAAGCAGCGTGTTTAAACCGGATCTCGTTGGGATGCAGGTACTTCGGCGGTTGCTCGACTCAGTGGAGTTCTTGGAGGAGATGAGCGGTCCGGGGGAACTAGCGCTGGGGGTTTCGGAGAGAACCCTGCTGAGGGAGCTCACTGACACTCTGGAGCCCTTCACCGAGGCCTGGGACATGATCCACGGAGAGCAACCGGCCGACTCGCCAGCAGACCGACACGTGTCCATCAGTCTGGCTCTTCCGTGCGTTCTGGGCCTACGCAAGCATCTGTCTGAGACATCAGCCCCACACTGCCCCTCCCTTCTGGTGGACCTCGGCCAGGCTGTAGAGCGACGGTTGGCCCAGATCCTGGAGGACCCCCTCTACATCACCGCCACCACTCTGGACCCCCAGTTCAAGCTCACATGGAGCAGCAGCCCTGACTGGCACAGACACGTTCTGATCGAGGAGCTATCCAAACACTGCTCAGCGTCCGGCCCCGTAGACTCCAACACAGACCTGCATCCTCATCCCCACACGCCGCCAGCCCCGGCTCCGTCACCCGTCACCTCACTGTCACGGCCCTGCAAGCTGTTCTCCTTCATCAAGCAGAGACCCATGACACAGGCCAAGAGCCTGGAGCAGGAGCTGGCCATCTACCTGCGGGAGGAACCCACCGATGAAGAGGCTCTGCATTACTGGCGGCGTAAAGAAATTGACTTCCCTCTTCTTGCCCAGGTGGCCAGGAAGACGTTTACCGTACCTGCTTGTGGTACAGCGGTAGAAAGCGTCTTCACCAACGTCGGCCATTGTTTTCTGCCACAGAGAGGCAACGTGTTCCCAAAGAACCTGGAGATGCTCATCTACCTCAAAGCCAACTACAGATTATTATGGACCTAAGGGGTTGTACCGTCTGAGGTCTGCACCGAAACTGAGGAGGTGAATTAACACCGACGTCAACAGACAGTTGATGGGAGAACTTGTGTTCCTCCGTTTAACCAGACAGCAGTTTGCTTTTGACCTTGTAGCCACCCTACAGACGATCATCAGTGAAGCCTTTGACTTTCATTCTTCTACCTGAAGTCAGTGGAAGACAAACCCTCCGCTGTCTTAAAACAACCGTTAACAAACGAGCATACCGACGATAACCCAATAATTAGTCGTTGCATAATGTAGCGTACAGTTTCTTTTTACTGACATTCACTGGCCCTAAACCTTATTAATTCAACTCCACATCATTCACTTCTCCTTTTTCTATGTATGTGTCACATTACAGGAAAATAGAATAAATGAGTTTCACTCAGCCAACGAGTGCATTTCTAATAGAAGAACAACTCTCGGTCTCATTTTCTTTTCCACAACTCATTTGTGGTTTCCTATTCATGCTCTGTCGGGGTGACAGTGATAATATCCTTCTTCAGTTTCACAGAAAACTAGCAGAAGATGTTTACAAAGGAGGCGTTTGTGTGACTTATGGGATCATAAGTCTCCATCACCTTGGATAAGAGATGCACTCGCTGTGGTTGGTGCCACCTGGGGACTGGTCTCGTGTCTCAGTCTTAAACTTAAACTCATTTTGATGATGACTGCTCGAGTAGGATCTGCAAAAGTTCTGACAACTTGGAGGATTATGTATCTTGTTCAGTATGTGTGAACACAAAAACCTCCATCATAGCTCATACTTACCAAGAACTGCTACGGTGGTCCTATTATCCCCGCAGGATGTCCCTTTGGATTGACAGGTGTTTCTTGAAATACGCCTGAATGTGTCCGTATGTTTATTTGTGAAAAGTCGATTTATTTGCCCCATTTTTTCTTCCTCCTCATCACACCTTCTACCCCCCCTGCAGCCCCCAATCTCCCTTCCAACAACTTGTGTTTAATTGCGTGTCATGATGAAATCTCATTTGATGTGGAACAATCCTCCGCCGCATAATCAAATTAACTAAGTCCTCCTTTGATTTTCAATTATCTGCCAGCGACCGTCTCCTCACATCTACACGGGGAACAGGGATCACACCAGCGCACCACAGCTGAAACGTGCACCATGGAACGTGGACTAGAAAACGTGCACTATGGAACATGGACTAGGAAACGTGCACTATGGAACATGGACTAAGAAATGTGCACGATGGAATGTGGACTAGGAAACGTGCACTATGGAACGCGGACTAGGAGAAGTGCACTATGGAACATGGACTAGGAAACGTGCGCTATGGAACATGGACTAGGAAACATGCGCTATGGAACATGGACTAGGAAACGTGAACTATGGAACATGGACTAAGAAACGTGCACTATGGAACGTGGACTA
>JBBMJM010000001.1:3038539-3051582 GCA_037832705.1 Centriscus cristatus | reverse complement strand
TACAGACCACCCCACTGCCTCAGACCACTCCTCTGCTACAGACCACCCACTGCTACAGACCACTCCTCTGCTACAGACCACTCCTCTGCTACAGACCACTCCTCTGCTACAGACCACCCCACTGCCTCAGACCACTCCACTAGATGGCGTCACATCTTTCCAGTGAGGCAACTGCATGATCATCTGATTAAAATATTTTTGATGTCTTTAATTAAGTAATTGATTATTTTAATTCAAATTTGATCAAATTACTGCTGTTTTATCTTGACCTTACTCACCATGACATAACCCTTGTGTTGTTGCCTTTAGTCCTGTTAGTACTGTTTATCAGGCAACTAAGTCATAAAGTAACTCTTCTACGTGTGTGTGTTCATGTTGTTTTTCCTTCTCTTGACTTAACTTAGACAAATAAATTTGTCAGTCCAACAAGGTCAGATGAAAATATTTCACAAAGGAAACTGTTATTTAAATCCGAGATGGAAACCTTAAATTAAACTCCTTAAATAAGACAAACATCACTCGTTTATCACACTCCAAATGCTTGAGATCTGTCCCCGAACATTTCTACTTCAATCAAATACATTTACTTGTAACCAGAATAGTGCTGATCCACCGTCAGTCTGTCCATCTGAGAAAGTGGAAATGAGTCACTGTGCGTCAAACGTGCGTACGCAGACTGCTTTGTACAGACTCAATGAGGCCCCATGTCTTCCCGTGCGGCTGCGTTGGAAAGCGAGAATGTACACGAGGGTCTCGCTGTGACTATATTTGTCCTCCCCTCCGTCTCCCTTTTGCAAAGGGACAGGAGAGTCAAGAGCTGGACAGCTGCCAAAAGGGGCCGTCCTGCTGTGCAGCTGAAACTTTTACAAGCCAAAGCAGGAAGAGACCGAGAGAGGATTGAAAAAGAAAAGGAGGACAAAAAAAAGTGTGTGTGTGTGTGTGTGTGTGTGTGTGTGTGTGTGTGTGTGTGTGTGTGAGAGAGAGAGAGAGAGACATCTGATCTCCTTACTGTCTCCTGAGTGTGTCTCTCTCGTCTTACTTCCTGTTCAAGCCATACTGTATTTGCCCGCCTTCGTTGGCAGCGGGTAAGTACAGGGCTGGAGGACAGGACGGGAGGGAAGGGGGCAGGGGGGGCCTTTGGGTTCAGAGAGTTCAGTTGAGGAGAGAAATAAATTCATAAACAACAAAGGAGACGTGACGTCAGCTTGAGGGCTGTCCAAGTTGTCTCCAGAGCCTCCACGGAACAACCGGATTGTTTGCACCACACGTGTAAATGCCCGAGTACAGTACGAGTGTGTGTGTGAGTGTGTGTGTGTGTGTGTGTGTGTGTGTGTGTGTGTGTGTGTGAGTGTGTGTGTGTTTGTGTGTGTGTTATCTTCAAGAAAGGACTCATATGGAGCTTGAGCTGAGAAACTGGACTATTGTGGTGTGTTTTGTCTCTGCGGTGAGTGGCTGAGGACTGGAGGAACCCTCCGAAAACGTGTGTGTGTGTGTGTGTGTGTGTGTGTGTGTGTGTGTGTGTGTGTGTGTCTTCTGTTGTTAGAATCCTGTTCAAACTGACGTCCCCTCAGTGGCGAGCTCAGTTCAGAACAGACACTGAAATGCCAGTGATTGGTTCCGGAGAAGGACAGACATTTCTGAACAGACAGATTTGTGTGTCCGCTCCTCCTGACTGAGGTCACCTGTCGTCTGCTCGCTGATCTGCATCGGTGTTTGACTGTCTTAGTGGTGTGAGAGAGCAAAGGGGGTCCCGGGAAAGACGCCAGATGCTAAAACAAACAAACAAAACAAAACAAAAAAAAGATCTCTGAAATATCCAGCTCCCTCGCTCATTGATTCATTCAGCTGAATCCGCTCAAAGCCCCCCCAGAGGGACGGAGGGGACGAGACGAGGGGAAAGATGGAGTGAGACAAGTTTTATTTGTCTTCAACTTGTCAACGGACGTCCCAGTCGAACCAACGACTGCTGATGTCAACATGTGGAACAATATGGCAGAAGTCTCGGGATCCGTTGGTCTCTCTTGCCATCTGTCTGCTGCTGTACGGTACCGTACGGCGTATTTGGAACGCTCTCAGCTGCTGCCCCCCCCCACACACACACACACACACGCCGTTGTGTCACTGTACGTTACAACAATTCACGTATGGTCTGTTTCTTGTCTTTCTGTCTCACTCTTTCTTGACTCTTTCATGCAGACTCCTCCCCTCTCTGTTCCCCGTCTCTCTCACTACAGCCTGTCCCTCCCTTCCTCTTTCTGTGTCTCTACACCCCCCTCCCTCCTTCCCTCTTGGCAGCAGTACCAAAGTGGGCAGGCAGACGGAGGCAAACAGCACAGGGCAGAGCAGCGGCTGATCTAACAGGCTGGCGAAATGATAATGTGCACGTTTGTGTTGTGAACTGTCGTACGTCTGTGATATCTGTGTTTGTGTGAAACGCGACTGAAGCGCGAGCGCGTTGTGAAACGAACTGGAACCGTTCCTCTTCCTCTGTGCCTGCGTTTGATACTCTGGCTTGTGTGCACGTTGGATGTGTGTTATAGGGCTGTGCGAGCAGACGTCCCTCTGTCACCATGTGCACGAACAGACGCACTCACGCCAGTAGGAGGGGATTGTGGGAAGGGGGTGTAGCTCTCAGAGGGTGTGCTCTACTCCTCTCTTTTCCCTTCTTCCCGCCATCACGGCCCTCTTCTCCTCCAGTCCTTCGGCCCAGCCCGCCGCTCACATACAGGCTCCAGGTATTTTTCCTTTTTCTCCTGAAACACCTCTTCCTGTATATTTCTATGCCCTATAATCTTCCTCGTGTACTTCCCTGCGCCCTGCTCTCTGTCCTTCATGGTCTTCCTCCTGTAAACGTGTCTGTCGTCGTCGGTTGCCACGCCGCACTCCGCCATTTTGGCTCGATGGACAAAACGGGAGAAACTTTTCCAGTGCTTGGAGGGACGTCTTGACTCCCTGGTGGTTATCCTGCGTTCATAGCGTCCTTTAACTCTTTCTCTGTGTCCTGGTCCTCCTCCTCCTCCTCCTCCTCCTCCTCCTCCTCTCCCTCTCTGCTCCTGGACAGCAGGCTCTGACAGGGTGGTAAACAGTTTCTGTGGCTTTGATGAATGAACAGGTGTCGTGTTATACACTGGTAGGACATATCGGACCTAAAAGGGTCGACTGGGACGTAGAGCCGTCGTCGCGCTCAGGTCAGTTGACTTCTGACCAGTGTTGAACACACAGAACGGTCGAGACACTTCACGGGGGTCTTCTGATCCAGAGCCGTTAGGACACACTTTTTACTTGTTTTATTCCAGTCACGTGCTGCATCATGCCAACATAGCGATGTGACTGTAAAACAGGAGCACACATGCACAATCTTATCTGTTAATGATTTTGAAGGGGGGGGGGGACACGCTCGTTAATGTCAGAAACGAAAACGAATCAGGTCAAACGAAGATGACGCCGTTTGTAAAGGAAAAGAGACGATCGATAGTCGTTTTAACGTCTTACCAGAGAGATCGAACATTTACCAGGACTCACTGGACTTGTATCTAACATGAGTGCGGGAAAATAATCTCATCATTAGCCACTAAACAGCAAGTTACACTTTGGAGTTTAAACAGAACAAATTTGTGAAACTTTCATGAGTTCATGTGTATAAGTCACAGACGTTCTCTATTGTGTGTACAATGCACTTATTGTTGTTATTGTTACCGGTACTTTCTGTATTCAAATCGAGAGAGGGTTCGAGTTAAGATGGCGCCTTCATGCCACGTGTTTAAGAAACAGTGAATATAGACCCTCTCAACACACCCCTCCAAATTCTACCACATACTACCTCTAATTCTGTTGCGTCAGACTCGATCATTGCAAATCTCTCAGCTTTGGCACTGAGATGCAAAGTCATACATTGGAGATGAAAATGAGAGACACTGACATGTGAGAGTGATGAGAGGAACATGTAAAGTAAGATGAAGCTGAAGAAAAAGAGAGAGGAGAAGGGTTCCAGAGACAGACCAAGAGGTAGGAGGGAAGAGTTCTTGCCCCGCCCCCTCACTTATCCTCAGATGAACTTATCATGTTTCCTCATAATGAGTTTTTCTTCTAGAGGCGGTCAAGCTAACTTCCTGCATTCAGATGATTGGTAGATATCTTGGCTTACCGACCGCGGTTTGCAGCAAGGCAACAGGAAGTGTCTCTTGTCTGCAGGAAACTACAACTTTCGTCCTGATACACACCACTTAGAGAACTTTCATGTGACTCTTGACAAAGGGTGCTCATAGATGCTGTACGTGTGCATGTGCGGCATTCGAACGCTACAACACGTGGGCGTGTAATAACATGCCAGACCAGGCATCTGTGCTATCAGAGAAACATTCGAAACCATGGAAACGACACAACTCATCAGCACATTAGCAAACACACAAACAAGTGGATAAGAAGAGGTGACAGGGAGGAGATGAAGTGGTTGGAGCAGATACACACCAGCCATCTGGGTGCTCTTACTTCAACGGCTAATACGTTTTCTTTTGAAGTCGCACATTCATCAGTGTCCTGACAAATAACATTTGTTTAGTTTGTTGCCAACAAAAATTGTCCATTATTGATCTTGTATGTGTCTTAACCTGTTTGAAACGATGAGGTGATCGGTGTGAAATTCAGCACAATGGTTGTTGTCTACCCCAACATTATCTGGATCAAAATATCCTCTCAGCAGACTCGTTGCCACAGATGTTTATGTGCCTCTTACTCCTGTTGGTGTCTGCGCAACAATCTGTTCCCCTGAAAAACAGGGGAGTCCATAACAAAGGCCGAAAAGGTTTTTCCATTTCAGTAACGTTTAGCACGTTCCTCTGTGTGGGGCTGAGCTTCAATACTGTTTGCATGATCACTTGTCAGCGGAGTCTTTATGCCTGGTTAAGGGGGATATGAAGGAAACAGGAGCAGGTGCTGTGTCAAGAGAGCGCCGAGGAAGCTCGGTTCTCACTTTCCTGTCATATATTCTTTCACTGAGGGAAACCCAAAGAAGAAGAAAGCACCAGAAGCACAAGTCTCTGTAAAGGATAAGTCCTCTCCCTTGGATCTGTCAGATCCTTTACGACTCTGCAGTAAGACTAGACATTAAAGACCGACACGTCTGTTTCCATCATTCTAGCTGTGGGAATTATTTTTTCTTCCATTTATTCTGTGGCATTGCTCCTCTGCCAGTGCCAGCTCCTCCATCCCCACCTCCCCCCTCCGCTCCCCCCCTTTGCCCAACATATTCACCTCCTTCCTCCCTTATTGAAATTCTGCCTGGCACACAGACACTGCCCATACTTGGCACAGAGCTCAGAAGGAAAGAGAGCAAAACACACACAAACCTTTACTAGTGGTCTGGTGCCCCCTCCATTGTGTTCACGCCAAGAGTTAATCACGTCTCACGGGCTGAAGGACCAGGCAGTCTAATAGGTATTTCCCTGCTTCCTGCACAATCCTGCTCCAAGACTTTGGTGGGCATCTCTGTGTTGAGGGATTCGCTAATTAATTTGTATGTTTACATCATTGTCATTCTGTGAGGAATTGTGCTTCCTCTCACAGGGAAGAAACAGCTGAAGTCGGATTTGATTCCAGAATATATTTCACTTTGACTTTCATGCTTTTTGAATTGTGAGAAATTACTGCTGCTTATTGGTCAGGTACAGTTAATAACAAAGCGGATATAGGATCATGCTGGAAGACAGTTTATATAATTAACATCTTACACACTATCACCTGAGTTTATTTCCCACCATGTAGCCATAATTCTGCTGTGACATGAACAGTGTGTTCAACAGGCAGATGAGTGAACCTCAACAGGCCACATTTGTTTCGGTGTCTTCTTTTTTTTCCTCTAAAAATCCTCTCAGTTGCTCTGTCGGCTTGGCACACATGTATGTTGGAGATGTTGACAGTGAAAATGATTTGTCCCAGCAGAGCCACACTTGCCCCTTTGCGTGCCACACACACGAATCCATGATCTTAGCACTCTAGAAAGCTCACATGACTTTTTTTGGCCTCAGAGTTTCCAAAACAGTTTGGAATTGTTCATGTAATGAATGAGATGCCCATTTCAGCAGTTAACTCAAAAATGTAGCATTGTGGAGTAAACATTAAATATGTAGACCTTTGTCCGCCCTCCACAACCAGATAAAAAATCCTCCTCAAAGTCGTGAGCAAAAATATCAATTAAATTACACAAAATGGAGAAATGCACTGAAACAATCATACATGTGATCATACATATGCAAAGTCATAGAACCCTACACATTTCTAAACAAATGTTCATAGTTTCTGTGAAATTGTAAATAATCACTGTCAGTTACCGCTAGTTAGCACTGCTAATTTACATAATAAACAAACTAAACAGCGACTGTACTCGTATTTTAGCTAAATGTCGATCTAAAGTGATCCCACATCGAGGGAGGTACACTAACAGTACCGTAACAGGTCCTGCATCTATCTTATCTCCTCCAAGTGCCTTGAACAGTGTCCTGGTAGTTCCTGTTGTATCCTGCTAACTGCTAATGTCTGCTGGACACAGGTTATTCACACCGTCACTCTTCATCTATTCTTTCTAAGCCAGTCATACAAAGTCCCCGTACTCGATGTCATATCAATATTAGCCCGCTCCTCTCTTCCTCTGAATATAGCAGCTACCAGGGGACCTTTCTTGGCAGCCAAACGGAGCTTGTAGATCTTTCATTGGCATGGTGGCAGGGGGGGTAGGCATCATGCCAAGACCCCCCAGCCCGCCTTCAGTCTGTCTGGTTTTAATCAAACCAGCAGGGTCCGCTGCATGTTAACTATGGGCTAGTCTCGGGTAGGGAGACTATGTTAATTTATGCAAGTGGCGTACCTTCTGTGTCTATCTGAGGACCAGGTCTGGAGTCTGGTTCTCATTAACCCCTACCCACCCTGGACCATCCGCACCTTTGTCCTGTCTGAGTGAAAGGACTATCAAGGTACTTCTCGGTGAAATTAATGAGAGAAAGTCAAAGAAAAACACGCTTTCATTTCAGTGCCGGAGTTACATATTTCTGACGGAACCACAACCTGGATGTGCTTTATCTCTTTCTGAACTTGCCGTCTGCTGCCTGATGTGATGGTAGATGTTCTCCTCCACTCAGCAGCACTGATAGTGCCTGCATCTGTTGGCTTTGTCTCAGCTTGGATCAAGATCGATCTCTCTGGACCTAACCGCCATTCTTCCCTCATTAACAGACAGAAACGTGACGATTTTAAGCAGGAACGTAAAATGGCCGATGAGAAAGACGCCATTTTGTTTCCTTGTTGTGTTTTGCGAGGCAGGATCGCAGCCTCGCATTCATCACAGGCAGCTGGTGGCAGCCATGTTTGCAGGCATCTGGGACTGTACCTTCGTCTGAGAAGCAGCAGCCTGCCTACACAGGGATAGCCCACTGGAATGAGCTCAGATTTTGGCAAAATGCGGAAATGAATTCCTGGCACAGAGGCGAGAGAGGCGTTTTTTTTTTTTTTTCTTTTTTGATCACATGCCAGAATCTCAAGAAGCCAGTGAGTTGTTTGTTCGCCTTTCACACATTAGTGCTCAGACTTTTCAATGTGTGTTTACCGTTGAATAATTTTATTTTGTTTAATGATTAAAAAAATATCTTAAACAGATTCACATTCGCACCAACAATGAAGGTCGACTGTGGAACGCAAAATTGCTAGATAAATACCCCCCCCCCCTTTTTAAAAAAATAACTGATAAACATACAACATAAACCTTTGCAGTTGCTAAAGACTCGTCAGGAATCATACAGTTCAGAAATGTATCATAAAATGTCGGTTGGTTTACAATCTTTCAGGAGGTGTACGTATGAACATGTAAGAAATGGGATTCAGAAATATGGTAACGGTTCATGTACAATCCTACAGTCTATTCAACTTTGTCCCTGCATGTTATTTGAAGGTAACTCTCTTTTCTTCTTTGCACCACTGCAGGAGTTTTACCTTTGCGGATCTTTGATGCTGAAGCAACGTGGATGCTATCCTTGGGGCTGAGGTAGTAGATTGAATAGTTGTGGGGTTCTATGACCTCTTTTTGAGATAACTATACAATCTACTGTCTTTCCCAAGGAGACAGCAGAGTCAGCCGCTGACGACCGTCCGTCTCCAGCTGGGCAGTCATGGCGCCCGATCAGAACATGCACGTGTAGGACTCAACACAATGCACGGGGATGTTTGTCATGAAACTTTCTGAACAGGTGACTGTGGGACTGTGGCCTGTTTGCCGTGGCTCTGTCAGGGTGAGGTAGTAGGTTGTATAGTTTGGTGGGTGGGACTGCACCCTGCTGGTGATAACTATACAGTCTATTGCCTTCCTTGACGAGTTCGCTGAGCAAGAAGGAATATTAAAACGCTGCCGAAGTTACATGCCACATTTACTGTTCTGACATCATAGATAAAGTGCAGGTATGAGTTTTGTTGGATTCCTTGTGACATGGCTGACTTCAAACATCTGAATAAAGAGATACTTGATTTGTATCAGTTGGTCGAGATGTTTAGAACTGGAGATTGTTGATCACCTGCTGTGACTCTGACGCCGTGTGGACGACACTGCTGGTCGACAGCCCCCTCTCATGGAGACACAAGAGATCACGTTGAGTTCACATCTACAAAAAGGGGATTGTATGTGCCTGTAATTCCTCAGTCTACACGGGTATCGATGTCATGTTTTTACAATTGGTTTGGAGAGCAAACTGGGTAAGAAGCCCACTCTCTTCTTAGCCACATACATTTGTAGGATTGGCTCAGAGGCCAATAAAGGCCTTCCTATTTGGACTGTAGGTCTTCAGCATCGTCCGGATGAGGTAAGTGTAGGTAACAGCTTTGACAGTTGAGCTGGAATGAGACAATGGAAATTACAATTTGCTACAGTCCTTCCTGTATGTAACGTTGCAATCAAAACAAAAGAGCGATACATGAACTATGCAAATCCATTTTAAAACTCTGCAAAAACAAGAAAAGCTACTCATGTCATGTCACATGTCTGTGACAGAAGAACCACGCAGAGAGCAGGACCTGGATTCAAACACATCAAATGCTTTAGCCTGAAAAGTCCACAATGTTGTGTCTTGTGCTGAAACAGCCATCAGATGTGACACAGTCCAGAGGTCGACCACGAAGGACCATGAGGGCGAAGTGATGAAGAAAGAGGAGGTACATTCTCAGTCGGAGGGATACAGACTGAACTCCTACATGAGGAAAGTATCCAGCGAGATAACATCAAAGCTTCTGCGCTGCAAATCAATATGAGTGTGAATGATAAGATGAAAGATAACAAAGACGTGTATCTAAATATTTCTTCATATAAAGTGGTGTGTCGGGGGCGTAACATACCTGCAACTTGTGTAACTGAGGGGAAGTAGTCAACGACAATAATCTAGTACACAAAGAACGAGACACCACTGAGGAACAATCACAGGTCAAGGGTCGGATTCACTCGGCCCACCACTGCCAAGGACAACAGGAAGCCCAAAGTCGGCTCGTGAAAGGAACCTCGCCTGCCGACACACGCTGCACACGAAGCAATGTGCTGGCAAACAACCGGGTAAAAAACAACGATTCGCTTCACTGTGTAAGTCTCCTACCTGCTCGCAGCCATCAGCCATCAGCCATCAGCGCTGATGGAGCGAAGGCACAAACTAGAAACTTTGATGTTTCGGTTATTTTCAGCTTTTGGCTTCAATTGAAAAAAAAAAAAAAACAGTTACACAGGTTTATATTTGTTACCAAGCTTGAGAACACAAAACAGGTGTCTTAAACCATTAACCCCCCCTCGGAAGACGTCCTTCTAGGTGTTTATAATGTATAACACAAGGAGAAAAAGATAAACTAAAAATAAAAAAAATAATACGTAAGAGATCAGGAGAATCTGGAGATTGATCAGGTCGTCCAATAACCAGCTTGTTGGCGGTTCTAATCCGTGGGGTAGACACTTCACCCACACTGCCCTGTGTGAATGGGAGTGGGCCGTTGGTGTGAACTGGCAGCCACGTTCGAGTCCGTCTGCCCCAGGTCAGACGTATTTTACCACCCCCCAGGTATGAATGTGGAGTGAATGAATAATGTATGTAGGTGTCTAGAAATCAATCTACATAAGATTGATCCATTACCATCATCATCATCATCATCATCATCATTATAAATACTAGTATAATACCTGATATTAGGGTCAAATCAAATCAGAATAACCAACGCAGAGATGGACTGAGGTTCACATTTGGAAACACATACAAATGTTTGATGTATTCTTAACTGCCATACTGCTTTTGGTATTTGCTTGTGTGTTGAGGTGTAATGATCTTAAAAAGAGCAGATATCCTATAAACGAGATAGTGACAGTAAAGCAGTAAAAACAGGCTGAAGAGATGCACTCATTTGACAAACCAGCATTTTAATTGGAATTCCTTGTCCAAAGGGCTACTTCAACATCAACTATCAACTATCAACATCAACTCCTGTAGCTGATCTTACATCTGCAATACAGAATCAGAAAAAAGGTAAACACACACACAGGGACACTTTTATTTGAGGATGTTCTACTTATAAAGTAGATCATATGTGACAACCTATTAGATTTACTGCTGACCTTTCACCTACTGACCTCTGAACTACAACATTTCAACGTCTGGCTTTTCAAATACTCAGTATTCTTTTCGTTTTTTCATGTCATATAATCAGATTCAGCAGAGAGGACATGATGGGCAGAAACATCTCTGTTTCTACTCTTTGAAACATTTTCCCTCATGCATCCAACACAGGATCAGAATGTCCTTGTAGGCCCCTCAGGGTCTTCTCATCAAACCGGTAAGTGAGCTTTCGCTTCACTTTCTGAATTTCACCGGTGCGGGAGTAATTCCTAAGTGCGCGTGCCATTTTTTGGTACGTCATAGTCTTGCGATTACCCTTTCGGCGGCCCCACATCTGCGCTAGGTGCTCCTTGTTTTGGGAGGAAAACTGGAACGTGCCCGAAGAGGATTGTACCCACCATATGCAGCTTCGCATCGATGGTGTCTGGAGCATTTCGAACAGGAACTGGAACAACCGCTCCTTCCTCTTCCCTACCGAGGAGGAAGGGGATGTGAACACGATTATGAGACGACAATGACGCACATATGTGAAAAGGCGTGTAAACATGTGTTCTTTCCGAATAACACGTAAGCAGAACGCTGCAAACAAAGATGTTTGTGTGAGACTCCCAAACAGGAGAGAGCAGGTGTGCGTACCTGAGAGTGGAGCGACCGGCAGCGAGTCTCTGTTCTTCCTGCCTGGTCTGTTCGGGTATGGAGATGGAGAATCACAGTATTCCTGGTACTGGGAGCTGCTGGACTGAGAGTCTGAGTCGATGTATGCAGGTGCCTCGCAGCAGTATGCAACGGGACCCTGGAGCAAACGTTGAAGTCACAAACGAAGTGAGCGCAGTGCCTCACCTCAGCACCGGGCTGACGATGTGGCATTCAGGGATGTGTTACACTGAGCTGTCACGGGGGATTTCAGTGCAAAGTGACTGTGAACGCACCCACTGGTTGTCAGGGGGACGAGGCCATGATGAAGGTGAAGTTTGCTCTTCACATTCTTCGTTTGGGGTGTGGGAGCCACAGTACCATTCATGGCCATGTTGACCCGACCAGTTACTCTCTGTGATGAGATGCAGCCAGAAGAATCATCAGACAGGAGGCGAAAACTGTCATCAACATCTGGATCATTTCCAGGTTCAGGTTTAGTCAAAACCCTGAGCTTGTTAATCCTAAAATGAGGAAAACTATTCAGTAACCCTAAAATCAGGAGGAATCTGCAGACATTTTCCTCATTTCAGGGTGAACAACGTCAGGACCCCCCCCCCCCCCCCCAAAAAAAAAAAAAAACCAAAACAAAAACAGCTTTCTGGAACAGGCCCCAGGTGGAACTAACCAACGATCCTGGTGCTCGGTTGCGGGTGTGCATGCTGTGGCGCAATGTTTAAAGGTGAAGGAGGCGTGTGCGCAGACTGGACCTCCAGTGAATGCTCCTGCAGGTATTCCTCAATGACCTCCAGGTCCACCTCAGGACAGGAGGAGGGAACCACCCCGCTCCAGGACCCTCGACCCCCAATCAGTCTGATCTCAGTCACATAAGCCATCTAGAATACGATGGAATAAGATAGGAAACGGCAGAAACAATTCGCACATTCACATACGTTTAGACACACAGCTCCCACAACTTAGGACATGTTGTTGTGATATTTATCACACATTTGTTTTTTTTGAATTCCAGAACTCATTTATTAACATCAGTTAACTGTACTGTACAATTCAACCTGATCCAAGCTGTTGTTGTGTGTCTGTTTGGCAGATGAGGTACGTGACGTCAATCTGACCATGTGTGTTTTAGTTGACGAGCAAACTTATTGCATCATTAAACCAAAGAGTTCTGACAGACAGACTCTGTATTATTCTCCTTTGTGAGTGTGCTCGTCCACTCTTACAAAGACACAGGTATGAAGACACTGACAGAATAAAACGATGCAGACTCACCATCTCCATGTCAGACAGCAGAGATCAACGATAATCTGGAGAGAGAAAAGAGTCTGATGAGACAACAATGACCCCATCATCAGGGGACTGAGACAAGCTGTGGTTTGTGACAGCAAATGATACAGCAGAGCAGAGCAGAGCATGAAGACAGAAGGACGGGGGGGCAGCACCGTGTCTGGTCCGAGGCGTATTCCTGTGTCCGGAGCAGTGAAGTAGTTATCCTCAGGCAGCAGCAGCAGCTGAAGACACAAGAACATCAACACACCTGTCTGATCCTCCACCTGGGAGTCAGCTCTTATATTGTTTGCATACACGCCCTCTTACACCCCCTCTCTGGCCAAGCCCCTTTCCAAAGTATTTTCAGGGTAGATGTGTGCCTTTTACGCTGAAAACTAGTGGGTCTTAAAACAACAACAACAACAACACAATAATAATAATAATAATAATAATAATAATAATAATAATAATAATAATAATAATAATAATAATAATAATAATAAT
>JBBMJM010000001.1:2992106-3004526 GCA_037832705.1 Centriscus cristatus | reverse complement strand
ACACACACACACACACACACACACACACACACACACACACACACACACACACACACACACACACACACACACGTACGTACGCATACAGATCCAAAATACACTGTGCATATTGAACAACAACCAACAACAGTGCTTGTTTTAAAGGTTGTTGTAAACAAACAAGGAGGGGCTACATTTATTTTTTGTTAGCATAACAGACATCATTTCTCTGGAGAAGATGTTGTCCCTTTTTGTCTCAAATCAACTTAAAAAATGATCTACAGCAGCTGCTACTGATAAAAAAAAATATAGAAAAAGAAACATGCTTATGGCCTCTGAGGATGATGAGTTATAGTATTTTAATTTTGGCTGCAGCAGCCTCCCCGAAAATAACTAAATACTTAATTGATTTCTCTGAACAAAAACCTTGGTGAATAATGTGTAATGTGCCTGAATTAGCAGACCGTGTCTGGATAAAGACGGACAGAGGATTGAGGACCAGTGGAGGTGTGAGGAGTTCTGGCAGTGTCTGAAACACTGTGTCTGAAACTCTGTAACAACAAGGCTCCAAAGATAAAAACCAAAAAAACCAAAGTCAGTCACCAGAGTCACACGTCTATATTCTTCTTTTTAAAACTTCTTCTGCTATCTGTACAATAATACATTTGTATTAAGGAATTAATGTTTTTAATGTTTAATATATATCGTGTTTTTAATAATATGTATCAATATAAAGGGAAAAGAGATGATGAGTAAAGAACTATCTTATGGACTCGACATAAGCCCATGCAGAAGCTGCATTATATATTCAAATTAGAGAAATAAGGTATGAAGATAAATGGGTTTACAGTTTATCTGCAGATAACCAAAGCACCACATCCCACACAACCACAAACCTGTTGCACCCGTGTTGAGAAGGTGTTTTTGTGGGAGGAAGTCCCACAACACTTACCTGTCTTACTTGCCGACGAGATCCCACCAACTTTCCGCCGGTGCTGGTTCACAAAGTTTTGCGCTGCGGGCCGCGCCGGAGGCATCGTTCGCGCGCACCGGAGCCATTGACCGCAGCGGACTGCGCCGACAGCAGGCGCGGTGGAGGTCACCCAGCGGCCAGATGTGGGAGTGATATAACAACAACATGGTTCTCTTTAATTTGGCCAATTCTCCTCTTTGGAGAGAAAAAAAACGGTGTTTTTCTTCGTCCTCAAACAAGGGTTGTGCGTCTGTATCCAGCGAGGGGCGGGGGGATGGAGGGGAGAGACTAAGGAGATTAAAAAGGGTTGTGTCCTGTCCTCTGCCAGGCTGCCTTATGCTCTCTTGACTGCACCACCATGATAGCATTCCCTCCCATTCTCACTTTCACTTTAACAGCTTAACAATGCAATCCCATATGACCCTAAAGAGCTAAAAGCATGTTCAGTCCTTGTTTTTATCCTGGATGTGAACAACTATTCTATTGTAACTGAGGGCAAAATATACAGTTTTTGTTATTTAAAAAAAAAAAAGGGTGGGGTGTGGGGGGTAAAGTGGCTTCAGGACAAATGTGAAGCTCCACGTTTGGTGCATCAGGAGTAGACATTGAATGCATTTGGAAGAGCCACATGCTTTAAAAACTCCTAGTTAATAAGGTATTGGTTTTTTGCAATGAGCCAAAACACATTTTGTTTGGTTGTTCTATGTAAACAGAAGCATTTACATTTTGACTTAAAATGCAAACTGATGGCTGATTGTTTGCACCTCGATTACAAACCAGTACCAAAAGTTGTGCGGGCTTAAATAAAAAAGGCTGTACGGTGGAACGATCCAGTCACTGCAGGGCTGATCTGCCCTTATCACTGTTTAAATGGATGTGTCTGCCACAGATGCTCCTGCTGGCTGACCCTCATGCACTGAGTATGGATTCATAGGGCGACGGGAGGCATCAGCAGAGATACACTGTCCTCTGCAGGCTCCCTGTGGGGCTGCATATCCATCGTTTATCTTCAAATTCACCTTTATCTTTCATGCAGGTCCGATGTGTACGGGATTTTTACTGCTGACTTTGTAACACAGCAACAAACTTTAGCAAAAGTCAATTTCCAGGTGCAGTTGGTAAAAATCCGTGATGGGTATTGATTACACAAGAGTGGCAAACGGTTTCTATCTTGCAACACGTCTTTAGACATCACACACACAAAAAACCCTACAGCAACCATGAAACACTTAACTACTAATGGGGTCCAAACACCTCGCTAATGCATCAGCTACATCTGATACATATTTGATCAATGCACTAAGAGGCATTGGAAGTTTGTTTCCAGTGAGTCTGTGTGTCCACGTTGTGTCGTGTTTGTGGAAATGGAGGATGTGGACAAGAAATCAACTTTAACCCAAGACAACAATAAGAACACAAGTAAAGAGTCACGGAATGTGAAGAACAGAAAGAAGAATGGGGACCAGAAGGGGATATGGAACGTGATTTTTGAGTTAGTGAATTATTTATACGTGTGGGATATTTAAAGACCCCTGTATTATGTCTGTGAGCAATGAGTGGGCGGAGGCATAGAATGGAGGAGAGGACGTGACATATTATGGCTTTTGTCTGATAACTGAAACACAAAGTTTATACATTTTTGTACATCTTATTCTTTAAGGTCTTAACCCAAACACACTTGGCACATCAGACAGTATTGTTTGCCTTTTAGTATAATTGCCTAAGTCATATCTTAAGATTTACAGAATAAATGAATAAAATTGCCTCAAACTGATGGACCATGTGAATTAGGCAGATAACAGAATCCTGTCAGTATTTAAGTCCACTGACAGTCAGCAATAAATCTTTTCCTCTATAATTGACCCAAAAATATTTGAATATTTGAAAATTTCATAAACTGGCTTTTTGTCCCCAGGTGCACAAACATTGTCGGCGGTCATTATTTAAAAAAACAAAAAACAAATGTAAAGATGCAAAGCATTCCACACCAGCCCCCCTGATATTGTCATACCTTCCTATGGACACTAGAGGGCCTACAGGGCAACAGGAAAGGACTGATGGTGTTTTATGGTTAAACAGACACAAAGTGAATCAGACTCGGATAGGCTAAACATTGAATACATGTCTCTGATATCTCAAACATTTTGTGAATTGAAGGGATTATTGAAGTATGTTTTTTTCTCTCCGTTATCATTGTCATATATGTAATTACACTACTTGTGGATTTGGAATATGAACTGTGTCTCTCATACTTCATACTTTGTTCTTTTAATGTTGGATGTCTTTGCCTCTGTAGGTCTTCTCAGGTGTCAGACATTCTGTACGCTGCCTCCAACGGTTTGCTCCATTGTTTATGTTTTACTATGCCAATGTCTCCTCGGCATATCACTGTACTATGTGTTTCATTAAACACCCATGTATTTCTTTTTTTTGCAGGCTGGGATACAGATTGATGAGACAACGGAGGAATAAAGAAAGCCGACTGTAAACAACTTTGACTGACTCACACTATAAACAGACCTGTTATTTTCTGTAAGTAAACATATATGATGGAGAGCAGCCAACAAAATGTAGGTCAAACCCACAAATCAATTCTGCTCATTAAACACATTGACAGACAGGAGCTCCCTCGTGGCATCTTTTTTTCCTAATATACCCACCTCCTTCACTCCACCCGCACACCACCTACATCCTTTCTGATATTCACCCTTTCAACACAGCATCCTTGGAAGCAAATTTTCTTTAAAAAAAAAAAAGAAGAAGCAAAATCTATATTGCTGCTAATATCATAACAAATCATTCATTTCAGTTAGTCAGTTATATGAGAAAAATAATAAAGGTAATAGAAATGTAATGGATATACAGTATTCCCAGTGAAACAGAGGGAAGTTGCTATGTGTGCTATTAATAGATGAAGTGACTACAAAGGGGGGTTTTCCGCTGTGGATGGAAATGATGAAAAAAGGCTCCCTCGACTACATACACACTCACACACATACGCACGCGCACACACACACACACACACACACACACGAACAGCACATACACAGGTTTCCCCTGTGGAAGCCACTCTGCTATAAAGAAAGTTGAGGTTGACAGGCCATTAAGTGGACGGTGTATTAGGTTATAAATCAGCCTTTACTGTGATTGGCTTCTGTTCACAGCATCTCAGGCCTTGTCACGGTCTGTCGAGTACTGCTGTGTACAACATAGAAACACATGTGCACTTGTGTCCAACACATGACTTCAGCTTCAGCTTCAGAATGGAAAAATGAGGGGGCTAATATATTATACATGAAGAAAACCTGAAACCTGGTTCATTTTTGTTGGAGTAGCCAATTAAACAAACCAAATAAACTTACTGAGTAAAACCATACCAGTACAGGTGCAGGAACAGCACTGCATGTACACTGAGACGGGGTCAGTCTCAATGAGTGATCTTGAATAAAGCCCCACAAATCAGTGGATCAATACCCATTGTTTTCTGGAAGGCTGCCTAACTGCTGTCCTTGGCTGGCATCCGCAGTGAACTGAGGCGGCCGGAGAGAACATTATGTCTGAGAGGGAAATCCGATCAAGCACTGCGCATTTAGAGCTGCAAGTGACGCGGCAATGAGTGATAGGACCTTACAAGAGAATGTGTGGGAAAGGAAATGTGAGAGGGGGCAAATAATAGAGCGAGAGCCAACCTCAAGCAGCAATGATGCGAGTAGAACGGTCGGCATCGAGAGGAGAAGACAAACATTCCCAGCGACCGAAGGAAGTGTTTGACACTCCTCAATGGCACCGAGTCAGAGAATGTTTGTACTTGTACCACTCTGTTGAACCAGGAGTCAAGAGCATTTTGCTTTCCTCTCTACCTCACTTTCCCCGTCTGGGGTTTTATAAATAGACCACTTTACTTTCACTGTAAACCACAGAGAGCAGAGGACTCACTTATGAGAAGTATCAGAGAAAACCATTGAGGTCAAGGTCTATTGTCAGCTGAAATCTACTCTGTAATGGACATTAGCTCCAGTGGAGCTTTCCACAGTTCCAGTCACACTGGAAATGGTACTTTCAGGGTCCGTTCCCATGCATTGGTTCTCTGTACATTAGAGCCACGGACTTTATACGCTCAAGTGGGTGAGAGCTATGTTTCACACAGCGGTGGTTTTAAATTCACTCGGGTCGTGCAAACATACAAAGGATTCCGAGATTCACGTGGACATGGCACAAATACCACACAGCATTTTTACATCAAAATCATATATCCATTCACTTTCCGAGGAAGAAGCTTGTCTCTCTGCTCACTTTTCTGTTGTAAAATTGAACATCCAAATGGCAAAGAAACAACAGTAGATTGGGGATATCAAGGTATTACAGCAATAACCTCTGACTCGGTCAGTTTGAACGCCCCTTTGAAGGGTAAATGTTCCACATGTCCCCTTATGTTCCGTTGGAGAAGAAAACGTTTTGATATAGTGTATTGATGACAATGATGAATAACAGCCAAAGAGCTACAGGACACAGTTGTAAGTATCAAACAAGTACATGGGACACAGAGTCTGGTTGCTGGATTTGTATCTAACTTTAGCATGAGACAATGACAGTGATGACATTCATATAAACATATATATATATATACAGAAACATCACTGAAGTCTAATGACACACAGAAGAAACTCAATTTCCTCTTTAGTTTTTTAATGTACTTCCGTTTGTCCCGAGAGCTTTCCAAACACAAGAGACAGTTCAGCTACTTTTGTTGGACTAGTTCAGCAAGCATACACTTGGATTCCCTACGACCCAGGAACCTGTACAAGGCAGAAGCTAACTGTAAAGCTGAAGCTTTAGGCGTTGAAGACATCATCATGGAGAGCAGTTCTTACATACATTTACGTTTCCATGGCTACGTGTGCTGGTCTCCAGCAGTTGGTCCTGGTAACACGTGACTGTAGACATATTTCACTATGTGTGACAGCATGTTTGTGTCTTGACATTTGTGTGAGCACACCAGACGCTGGTCCAGACGATCACTTCAGTGAAGTCACACAAGTGTTCCAGCACACAAAAGTGGCTCTAACAAATACAAGTACACATCAGAGTAAAACGACAAGGAGACTGCGGGCAGTGTTTATGTGCTGGGATACAGATTGATTCATTATTATATCCTTGTCTGCGTTTCACCTGTTTCTCACAAGTCCATAAATACTGGATCTCTACCAGTGAATATTGAATTATTTGCAGTTCTTTTCTGTATACTATGGATGTGCTGAATGCACACACAGAAGAGTTTGGGCATAAGAATAAGAATAACGGGCAGTATGGTCGGAGAGGCAAGGTGCCAGCAAGCATGTTTACTCTCTCCCAGACAAAGACAAGGCCAGTAGCACAAACACTGGGTTCGACAGACCTGTACATCAGAGATAGACACACTCAGGCAGTCGCTCAGAGCATAAGGACACACACAGAGCACACGCTGAGCAAAACGTCTGACTGACCAACTGGTAGCACCTCCCTGTATCCACCCTGCTGGCAGCACATGAAGACTTCCACTGCAGCAGCAGACATATTCATTGGGAGCGAGGTGGGGTGGGCTGGGGTGTTGTATCAGTTCGAGCATTCTGGAGTCAGTGAAGACTCTGATCTGGCTTAACTTCCTGTTCCCTCTCATTTATTACTTTTACATTATTTGTATAACTCCATACTAAGCTTTTCATGGACAGTGAACCCTCTGGGTAGATACCCTCCATGGATTGAGACTCAGCGATACTTTAAATAACAAGCTGCATATGCAAAGCATCACACAGACTTCTAAGGCCAGACAATCCCTTGTATTGCACATAACTCTAGTGCCTATAAATATATAGGAATATGTATTTCAGTGTTTCACTTTTTAGTATTAGTATTATTCATACTAACGCATGCTACAATAATTCTTCATAGGACATGCAGCACTACAACAGCAGACTAGCAATATGCTTGATGAAAAGCGTTTTGAGCCTCTGGGATGACTGTTTCAAGAACACCAAAACTGTCAATAAATAATGGTAAATTGAATATTTTACAATCCAAGATAAGTAGGATTCCCCACATTTTTCTTTGGTAACTAGTTATTATGTGGAACTCAACATATTGCTGTAAAAGTTCAGCTGTGAGAGCGATACATTTTAGTAAGTATAGCAAAGCGTTGTCTGCATATTCTAGAAGCTTGTAATATATTTCAATGCTGACATTGTTTCTTTACAACCAACAAGACTTCATGATACCAAGATGACATTGCTAGTACACCAAATGACCCACTTACATGCTTCCAACTGTCAAAAAAGTGTGAGGGTTAATATGTTAAATTAGTTAGCTGTATATCGAATGCATCGGAAGGAGAATTAAAGAAGAAGATCTAATTTTAGTTTGTACCTAAATCTGGTTTGAGCTACAAACATGGAATGCTATGAAGTCAACAACAGCATCATCTATGCTGGGCAGTGGTTTCAAACTAAACAGCACTTCTGTTAATGTGGACCTGGGTAGCAGCTAAAGAGACACTTAAAGGTCGAGCTAAAAAAGCTGGAGAGAGAGGCACTCACGCTGAACACGACATAGAGGATATTCAGTCTCTCTCCAACACTGAGTGTGAGAGTTGAGACAACCACGTTCATCCTATTATTTCAGAAGCTCACATTAATACCAACAAATAAAATAAATTAAATTACATCCACTCCATTGAGCAACACATTTGTACAGTCCACGTGCCAGCGTGCATTGGCTGGAAACGAAAAAGGCAAAGTCTTGTTGAGCATATGTACTTTATATCCACATTATTGAGGTTAGAAAAAGAAAACGTATATATAATCTTCTGTTCTGGTCCAGAATTATTTGTAGGTCTCTGCAGACTCGACTCAACCATATAACGGCCAAGTGATAATGGTAGTGCACTCAGGTCCTTTGGAGCGGGAGCCTTTTCCTCCAAAGAAGATTCGACAAATGAACACTTGGCCCGTGGGATTTCACTCCCTCTTTCTCTCCCTCTGCTCAGTAGTTGTCAAGAATCACTGTGATATTGGTGGCGTGTTTTCTCTCAGTCAGGGCCGTGGCAGTTTATTCAGCAGGCTGGAGTAGCTTGTTCCACTGATCGGAATAATTATCGACATGCAACTTCTCCTGGTGGCAGTTTGAGCCGGAAGGTAGAATCAGGTGGTCCCTCTGTGCTGTTCATTGTGATCGTTACTGACTATGCTACAATTTGTCTACTTTTGCAAACTGCGACAGCTACTGGAAGTAAGATGAACTGTCCCAAATGAGACGGTTGGCAGTTCTTGTAATAAGCTATAGATCCCTTCGAGAATCGGAGAGCCGTCTGACCTTTTCGCCAAATGCACTTTGGATTCCCCTACTGGACGGCCTACACACCTCAATGCAGGGAGCCATGACTTCATCCAGTCACTGCAGACCCCAGTCTAAGATAACATCTTCAGGCGCTCATGTTATACATCCGTACGCATCTTGGTGATGTTGACATAGTTAGTATTAGCCAGGGTGCAGTTTCCTGTTTTCATGCCCTCTGGTCTGAAGGCCTCTGTGCTGTGGTTCACGGCCTCCTGGATCTCCACATAGTCAGACTTACTGAGAGTGGATCCACTGCCACTGCGACCACTCTTCTTCATATCCTCAGCGGAGCTGGCTTTAGGCACACTGGGGATATTCAGATACTGTGCCTGCTCTTCACCCTCCGTCTCTCTGTGGTAGAAGTAGTTGAAGTTCGACACAATCACTGGTACAGGCAGTGCGATAGTCAGCACACCAGCAATTGCACAGAGAGATCCCACAATCTTTCCACCGATGGTAGTTGGGACCATGTCTCCATAGCCCACCGTTGTCATGGAAACCACTGCCCACCAAAAGGCCTCTGGGATGCTGTTGAACTGGGAATGTGGCTCATCAGCTTCGGCGAAGTACACAGCACTGGAGAAGAGGATCACACCGATGAACAGAAAGAAGATGAGGAGGCCCAACTCACGCATACTGGCCTTCAGAGTCTGTCCTAAGATCTGGAGCCCTTTGGAATGACGCGAGAGTTTGAAAATACGAAACACTCGGACTAGACGAATAACCCGGAGAATAGCCAAGGACATCGCCTGCTGGCCTGCCTCTCGGTCCTCTGGCCTCTCTGCCAGCTCTGTGCCAAGGGTGATGAAGTAAGGAATGATTGCCACAATGTCAATGATATTCATGATGTTGCCAAAAAATCCAGCTTTGCTGGGGCAGGCAAAGAACCTGACAAGGAACTCAAAAGAGAACCAGATAATGCATAGTGTCTCCACAATGAAGAAAGGATCTGTGAAATATGTGGAGCTGTCATAGGTAGATGTGACATTGGACATGGATTGGTAGGGATAATTGTACATCTCCTCATCTTCATTTCGGAAAACTGGCAGTGTCTCCAGACAGAAACTAACAATAGAGATAAGAATGACCATGACGGAGATGATAGCGATGATCCGAGCAGGACCTGAGCTCTCTGGGTACTCAAAGAGCAGCCACACTTGTCTTTGAAACTCATTCTCTGGCAGTGGCCGCTCCTCCTCCTTTATGAAACCTTCATCCTCCCTGAAGATTTCCATAGCCTCTTCACCAAGTTCATAAAACCGAATCTCTTCGGAAAAAATATCCAGCGTAACGTTAACAGGCCGGCGCAGCCTCCCTCCTGATTGGTAATAATACAGAATCGCATCAAAACTTGGTCGATTTCGGTCAAAGAAGTACTCGTTTCGAAGAGGATCAAAATACCTCATCCGTTTCTTGGGATCACCCAGGAGCGTCTCTGGAAACTGGGACAGGGTCTTGAGCTGCGTCTCAAAACGCAAGCCTGAGATGTTGATGACGACCCTCTCGCAGCACTCGTGATCTGGCTCTGTGTCGTATTGGTCATGAGGCTGTCCGGGATGAGCTGCTGCTTCATCTGCAGGGTCGCTGGTCGCCACCGTCATGCTGAACGGCGATGGAACCTGCTGCAGCTTGTATACAGAGTGGAACCGCACTGGGCCACAGGGAGGTGCAAGCTCCACACGCTTGGAGGTATGTTCACCTACGGGGAGATGCCAGTGACGAGCTAAAGGACAGAATAAGAAGAAAGGCTGTGAGTCTGATGCCATGATTACCATGAAATCATTGGCTGGTACAGAGAACAGAAAGAAAAGATAAAATCATGTACTGGTTAGATCAGCTGTTTGTTTTTCTATAGGAGAATCTCTAAAGCACAGACATTCTATTGTTTTCCTCACTTTTTCATGGAAATGTACTAATGTTTGTCTAAGTAGAATGTAATAACTTCGACTGTCTGGAAAAAAAATGTTTTTGATGATTCTGTTGGCAGTTTCATTCCTTTAGTTGGATGCACATTTAAAAAGCATGAGCACAATGATCTCTGATTATAATGCCCATCAGGTGTTGAATGAGAAGGATATTTCAAAGAACTGGTGTTATTTCAGGAGCTTGCAGA
Organism: Centriscus cristatus; assembly: GCA_037832705.1. NCBI lineage: Eukaryota > Metazoa > Chordata > Actinopteri > Syngnathiformes > Centriscidae > Centriscus > Centriscus cristatus. The sequence continues at coordinate 2,994,093 of JBBMJM010000001.1, read as the reverse complement.
CAGCACAGGACAGGACAGTTCAAAGTAAAATATGTGTGCGCGTGTCGGGGGGTGGGTGGGTGGGGTAGAGCCATTTGAGCACATTGGCTCCATTGTGTCTATGGGTATTAGGTTATGAGTTCTCTCTCATATGGGCACACTGCAGGATCAATATGCTGGCCAGTAATACTCTATCAGCTCTCACAGGGCGCAATTTCAACAAACAGATCTGATTAGATGCTGAGTGCTCCATACCATCTCAGAGATGCGGCTTCCCTGTAAGTGAGATGACAAACATTCCCCCAAAAGCCAACAGAAACCTGTGTAACATGCAGTGAAAAAGAACTGCACCTTTGATCAGTCTGGTACTTGTAAGGCTTTTCCGGATCTTTCTGTATGGTGGTAGGGGCCAGCTGTCCAAAGTCAGCAGCTCCTCTCAGCCAGCCATATATCACCCAAAGCCCTGGCTCTGCAGTAACAGCATGGGAGAGAGGGAGAGGGAAGAAGGTGTGAGGATGCTGGAGGATGCTGGAGTTACATGACTGCATCTGCCTCGGGATGTTGGGATGCGGCCACAGGTTGAAGACGTGCTGCACTGATGGGAAACAACAGTGACGTTCAAATGTTGACGTGCTGCCGCCATCAAAGTGTGACATTTCCAACTGGGAGCATCATGCCAGGGGATGCAGCAGAGATCATCCTCAATCAGCTGGAGGCTGCTGTCACCTCTGTTCGGATGTATACGCAGAGACAAAATCACCTGTTTGATCGTAGAGGGGATTTATGTAAAATAAAATAAAAAAATGTTTATGTGGATATGAACAGAACAGACCAGTGATGCGCATCATCAACATGAAGGTTGAGGACCCAGTAGACGGAACAAGGCGGTCGTCAGGGGGCGTATTCAATTGATGAGAAATAATGTATTGGTTCATTTGATTTCATGCACCGGGCTGTTTCAGCATGAAATGGCAACGATGTGGCAGTTTGACAAGCGCTAGTGAGTTAGTTTGAAGGTGCCGTACATGCTCATTGCAGCCCCGTGTGGATCAGCCACAGCAGATACTCCATGCACTAACAAAGCAGCCATCACAGCCTTATCTGCCGGTCTACAGCATTATTTTCAGATAACGGCATGCAGGAAGTCACCCTGGTTCTCTTGGTGCGCAGCCGCATGTGTTCTTATCCAGTTTGTCGCCTCTTAAAATGCGCCTTGAGGTCGTGAGTCCTGTCCATCATCTCTGTCCTTCTTCACTTATCTGAGTGACGTGTCAGCGGTTGTGTCATCTCATCACGGCCAACTGTCTCGGAGCTCCTCCTGTGCCTCTCATGTTTCACCAAAAGTCACCACAGCGGAGCTGTGTGGGCTGCAGTTGGCCATCGCGGCGCATACTAAAAGGGCTACTGGCGCGCCTCGCCCCGCTCCTCCTCTGCGCTCCCCCTTTCCCGACACATGTTCTCCAGCTCCACGTTAAAGGGGAAGCGTCGCAGGTTGGAAACTTGTTTCCACCAAACACCTCTCTGATCTCATGTGGCGTTTTCCCTAAAACATACCTGTATGTGTGTTCGAGGTTCTGCTTTCGATCCTCACGTGAGACCCAGGTCAGGTCTGGGACGTTCGTTACTTATTATTTTCCAATGTGCTTCTGGTGGCTTGATTGTTTAAGCAGCTGGAGTTGACCAAAGTCTGTTTTAAAGGAAAATGCCGAAAGTTGATGACATTATCCAAAAAACTCGGCAGTAGTAGTAGTCCTAGCAGTAGTTGTAGGATACGACATAATATCAATGCTTGAGCTGCTGCTGAAGCTCCGATTATTTACAGACCAGTTTCCTGAATCACAGCCCACCAATTAAGGCCCAATCCTGTTCAGGACGCGCACCCCCCCCCGCCACACACACACACACACACACACACACACACACACACACAAACAAAGAGAGAGAGAGAGAGAGATAGAGAGAGAGAGACACAATAAAACACAAACACAAACACACACACACACAAACA
>JBBMJM010000001.1:2955614-2971833 GCA_037832705.1 Centriscus cristatus | reverse complement strand
AATAAGTAACAGCCATAAACCTCTTTTCTCTTTTCACATATGATTCCCAGGAGCTGAAGGTATTGTAGTTCATTACGATGAAGAGTGGAAGAACAGAGCATGTATGGGAATTCACATTCAGTCTGGCATGATACAATAACAAAACATCTTTTTTTCATGGCTGAACATCTTGGAAGAATTAGATGAAAATGAATTGAAGGGGTTTTAAGTCACGTAGTCAATAATGACTGGTGCGTCGGGGAAAGTCTGTCAGCCTTCAGATGTATAGATCATACTTTGGCTGGTGAATGTCTCCTCATGAGCTCTGTTCCTCCCTGCTGTAACACTGCCTGACCCAGAAGAGATCCATCCACACTGCCCCACTTTGCCTCATTAGAGGAGAGTTAGATGTTCAAAGTGGCCCGCTCTGCTCCTTTCCTCCTCCTCATCTGCATCAGTATCGGGAAAATAGATGTTACGTTTAAGATACATGTAGATAAGGAGAGTGAAATGGAAAGGATGTGAGGGATGTGGGCCACTGCCACTGGCTATTAAATTGTAATAATTTAAACTTTCAGGCCCTCCGTCATTCCTCCTACTTAAATCCTGGCTCATTGTCCCCATTCTCTACCCGAATGTTACGTGCAAGTCATACTCAATGCTGAAACAAGCTGCTCAGTCAAGCCATATTTTAATCATGTCTTGTGTCAAAATGGCTTCTCACTTCCAGAGAATCAAATCCCTGGTTTGGAAAAAAAAATGTCTAAGTTCTCACACTTTCCTTTACTCCCTAGCGTTTGTGGACCAAAAGACTAAAAGAAGTTAGATGAGCCTACAAGTGACTGAGATGGCCACTTACATGCTCGCCTACCTTTTTTCAGTCATGGTGCAAACAAGGAGAAAAGAATGAGTCTTGACAGTGATTTCAACCAGGGTACAATGCGCCAAATCCTCCAGGAAGTCAATAAAACTCACACGAGCCACATCTCAGAGCTAATTTCTTGACACATGTTGTCAAATGTCTGTCTTCAAAGCTCCTCTATGCTTTACAACAAACATAGTGGGGTTTTTTTTCTTTTAGGAAAACAAGTCGTTATCTTGCAAAATGCTACACACATGAAACTTGATTTCTCTTTTATTCTTCCGTCCTCCTCTTTGCCTCTCACTGTTTTGCAGAAAGCGATCCGAGTCACCACCTTCATGCAAAGACTGAAGAATTCCGAGGCACTGATTGACAGTTCAGCTGGGTTACAAAGCAGCGAAGAGGCAGGAGAAGGGGGGGTTTCACAGGGTACAAGTGACGAGGGAGACAAGGGGGCCAGTGACGGAGGGGTGACATCCAGTAGTGTGTCTTTAGAGGTCATGGTTGAAAATAGGCCAGCAGGTATGGACCAGGATGTAGAAACGCTTGAGGAGGTACAGACGGGTCTCGGCCCATCTGTTGTAACTTCCCCATCTGGTATTCAAGAGTCTTCATGCCAATTAAACTCATCACCTAAACTTGTACAGGAAGAGTCTAATAAGCTTGGTACAAAGAAGGTAGCAGCTGATGGAACCAGAAAAATGGCCGCCAATTTGGGTCAAAATAAAGTTGCTCCAAAGACCCTCGAATCCGTCAAGCTGTCAGACAGTATTCCAGGAACAAATCTTGACAGGAAACAGACATCCGCCTCCCCTAATTCTGGCGGCAAGTGTACGATGGCCGCAACACTCCGTGGCTATCCACCCACAGCGTCTGCTGCTGGAACGGGCTCACTTGAGAGGAGGCCCACAACACCGAAGGAGCTGAGGGATGAGACTGACGGAAGCTGGTGTCAGACCCAACTCCCTGAGGCAGTTGCAGAAAGTACAGTGGGAGAGTCTACCCCTCCTGCATTAGGGCCAGGAGTTGGGGTGGACTTAGGCCTGGGAGTTAGGTTAAGGGGTGATGGAAGCCCTGTAGTTAGAAGGGACAGGGATGCCAGGAAAACAGACAGATATAGTGCAGAGTTTAGTACAGCAACAGGTCCTGCGACAGGCCAGGGATGCTATGCAGTAGGTAGTTCTGCTAGTTTGGGTCGTCATGCCACACCCTACAACATCGACATTGGGACGGTAGGCATGGGGATGGCAGGGAGCTATGGGAGTCCTTACAGTACACTATATACCAGTGGAGGCGCAGTTGGGATGTATGGGACGGGCCTACACCACGTGGGAGGAGGAAGTAGCACTACAAGCGACTGGCAAATGGACAGTGTGATTGAACAGATAGAAAAGCAAATGGCTGCTGTGCTCGAAAAGATTGAGGGAGACATGCCCTCACTGCTGGAGCAAATCAGTGACTGTCCCCCTGGACCACCACGTGTTCGCAGTGCACATGCCTCGCCGGCCACGTCTCGTGCACTCACCTCACAGCACTCTTCAACTGAGACCTCGGCCACTCCTCCACCTCTTCCCACCTCTCCAAGGCCTGCGCTGCCTACTCTCCCTCATCTTACTATTCCTCCTCCTTCCTACCCCCCACCCTCACCACCCACACCAGCCTCAGCTCAGGTTGCAGCCGGGCAGGAAGACAGGGATGGACAAAGGAGCACTGCTCATTCCAACCAGTCGCCCAGAACTGGGATGGGCAGGGGGCTTTGAAGCAGGTGTGCATGATGGAACACACAACACCTTGAACACTGGAAAAGGGGACAGATGAATCTTGCTCATTCTTGATCTTGATTTAGTTTCCCCGCCACACCAACATGAATAATCTACTCGATCTCACAGGAGATGGTGTGTTGTTTGTGTTTTCACATTGACATGACTGGACAGGAAATGTCCCTGTAAGACTAGTGTGTAGGAGGAAAACACTAAGAAAGCTGCAAAGAGCAAGATTCCCCTCCTCATATTGGGATCTAAGCATTACAGTTTGAAAATGTTTAATGTGCACCAGTAGGAAGAGCATGGTACAATTTTTCGCCAATACAGGATGTATAATGATTTGCATTATTACAAAGTGTAAATACATACAAGGAAAGGGTTCCTTATTTTTGCTCTGCTCCCATATTGTAAGCATCCCTGTCTTAACACATTTGTGTTGTTCATATCAGCTCATTCATCAGTTTCACTTCCTTTTATTTATTTGTGTAACTGTTGATTCAATGGTGAAGTGTATTTAATTTTAATGGGGAGTCATTCCATGATGGAGCGCTGATGGACATTTAAATGCAAGGTGCAAATACTTCACAAATGTACATAGTACTTAGGTTTTCCCGAGTTTTTGTTGTTGCTGTTGTTTTTTTTCAACTTACATACATTTTGTCCCATTGGACAGTGATGTCAGGTCGCTCCTCTGTAGATTCAAGAATGTAAAAAAAAACAGGCCATTTGTATCCCATTCTGCTTTTTGGTATATGTACCATGACGTTATGTGCGCTCTCTCTCTCTCTCTCTCCTTGAACAAGTCTAGACACTTCCCCTATGTATGTGAACTGTTAGCTGCAAGTCTTGTAATAAATACATGTCTGAAATTAAGATAAACATTGTTGTTTTGTTGATTGCCATTATTGCACGAACGTTGGTCACACATAACTTTCTATCGACACGAATCTCTGAAAAAATAATGCTGCCAGGTGGAAAATGTAGGATTATTGTATCCATCCAAGACTTGAAACGATCGTACGCTCAAGGTGACCGAAATAGCTAAAGATGAATGTGTCTTTTCATGTTGAGGATTTGAAGCTGTATCGAGTAATTCAGGAAGAAGCTTGTGAAGTTTGTGAAGCTTGTATCGTGGACCTACGTTGTGAAGTTGTTGTACCTAGTGCTGGGCGTCTGACACCGACGCTCTGACACAAAATTGTGTTCTATGACGGAGCAGCATTCCCTGTGAAGCACTGCTTCAAAGCTTGCTTTGATGCGCAAAAAGGCACGTGACCGATGCCGTATGAAGCATTAACTGCTTGGGTCTCTTGAGTAACTGGTGCAACCCTACAGTCGCGGAATGATCAAGTTATCGTACGTTTGACATTTTGGAGAATTTTTCGCCGGACATCGTGGAGGGCCAAATTATCGTACAAATACGATAATTATTGTACACCTGACAACGCTGGTAAGAAAGTCATCTCTCCTGTTTAGTGCAGGGGTCATTAAGACGCTCGTTGCCCGCAGGGGCCTGTGAGGTGCCTGCCGGCCTGTTCTAAAAATGGCATTTGAAAAGGAAACTATTCCAGAAATTGGGAGGAATTATGTGTTGCATTGAAACTTTGCAACTCCCTCCCTTGTTGGATCACTGTTAATGATAATTAACGTTAATTGGGGTTAAATCGTAAATTTTCAGAAGCGCGTATCATTAGCCTTTGGATGACTCACAGTAACACGCAGTTTCAAAAGGGCTGGTGACCCCTGGTTTCGTGCTTTCGCGCTTCACCTACAACTCCCATGAGCCAGCGCGGGAAGCTCGGAGTAGTCCATCATTGTGAATGCACGGGTATGACAAAAAACATTAATGTTCGACATTCAAGAGCTTTGAGCGTAAACCACACAACGTAGACATTGATACGTATTTAAATTTGTAGCACTTTGTTGGAAGATTATGAATGAATGGTCGAATGTGAGCACGTCCAGGCACGTTGTTTTCAGTGAACACCCTGGGCCATGGCGATGGTTGCGCCTGTAACGTGCACATGTTGCTGCTTTGGTTTGCTTTCTACTGAAATAGAGTGAGGGGAATCGGTCCGAGTACAGCTCGGCAGGCAGCGGTCCAGCGGAAAAAAACTCACTCAGAGCCCGCCAGCCTGACACAGTTTCACGGTTGCCGTCAACGGCATTGTTAAATTCTCAAGTTGTTAGGTCTTTTTGCTTATATACAAGCCGATTTTAAGACTACAGATCAGGCCGAGTAATATCGGATGTGGTAAGTTCTGCACACTTCTGGAAGCTATCGAATTGGTAAAGCTAACCCTAGCTAGTTGGCTAACTAACGCTAGCTGGTGAGCTAACATAGCGGCACCACCACCACTACAAGAAAAAAAGTCGTTGGGTGGCTCGATAGCTGGAAAGCTAGCTGTACACAAGCTAACAACTACGCAGTCGTTTGATCTGCATTAGTGGTCGTCTTTAGCCTTAGTTCCTATTGGCTATTTGTGTTTTTTCATTAAACCAACACACCTAGCCGTAGCAGTGAAGAGACTGCAACGTGACTGTTAACGTTATATTAGCATTTGCACATTTATGTGCACGAGAATACTGTGTTAATTGATGTCCTGTGATGGACAGGGCTGGCTGGAAGCTTTACAATAGGTTGGACGTAATAGAACTTGTATCACGCAACATGCTAGAATGTGCTGGTAAATTTTGCCCTGATTGTTGTAAAATATTTTGTTAGATTTATGTGGCGTTTATGGGTCAATCGATGTTACAAGGTACACAACAGTTGTTAGGTAGTGTTATCATTTCAGCTTGCGAAGTAATGCAACGCGTTGACGTGACATCAGTGGTTAACATACGCCTGAACTTCGATAGAAATGTGAAAGAAATATAATTCGACTTTAAGAAGGTGAGACTGGGGAGCCCATCGACATTTGTACCCGACAGTGTGCGGCCCACACTTTTCCTGGGCCTTTGTCATTTACGAGGCACCCCCTCCCCCAATAGTCCTCATCTTCAAGGAATGCTTCACCCCCTAACCTCAATGTGACTGAGGGTTCAGACGCCCAGCATCACTACGAGCCAGCAAGTAGACCTATCCACCGCCGCAGCGTTTACCGGGGTCATTTGCCATTTAAGGAATATGGGTGATGTGTAGGCTTTGTGGAACTCTGTCAAAACGCTTTGTCTTGAAGATACAATGTGCACAACATTAATCTGCAGTGAAATGGAAACAGTGTTGCAAAACGTGGCCTTTCACAATGCATTGGTGCACGTCCGGTGTAAGCTTTGTACGTGCAGAGTTCCACAAAGAGATGACTTGCTGGCCTTACACTGAAACAGCGGCGCAGTCCTTCAGAGACTCCGCTTTTCAAAGTAGTCTAAACTTAGTGGGATAATAATAATAATGCATGCTGATTATTTACAAGTATTTGCAAAGTAAGGTTGGTGTGTAATCTGAGGTGCTGCAGTACATTGTACAGTAAATACACAGCGTGCATTCTCTGGTAGAAGAGGCGGGATTAATGAGCGCTGGCTGATGAGCCAATCAGCGGCCGGCGTGGCTGATCAGCGTGCTCGCGACCGGCCTCTGCTGTTGAATATTTGAGCCCCTGCGTCACAGCTCCCCGCCCCACTCTCCCCATCTGCCATTTTGGTTTTGTTCCCGTCTGCAGTCTCAAAGCGAACAACGCAATTGCATCGGAGAGACTCGCAGCACAGCGACGTAGTGACTCGACAATATAGTATAGGCCTTCTTAATCCCGCTTCTTTTCTTCGTCCCACTCGTCGAAATTACAAACATCGTTATCGCTGACATCGAGACACTGCGGGAGAGGAGCGGGTTCGCATTGGGAAGGGCCCGAGAAGGATTATTGGTAAGAAAAAAGAAATCAATGGAACACGAGTGTAATGGTTATTCCTACATATACTGTGAAGGCGTTATTAATAAGAGTCGAAGTGATTGCATTTTTTCCCACACGGTTTCGCGACTGGCCATATTGATCGGTGAGCTCTGTCAGCAAGTTGTCAGAAGAAAACGTTGCTGTCTCCGGCGAGCAGGTTGCAGCAAAGCTAACAGCTGCTAGCTTGTAAACTTGTGTTCCGCACTGGAGGTAATTCAGGCCTATAGGCCGAGCCGCCAATGGAAAGGCAGGCCGGCGTTTTTTTTGTCTTGGCTCTAAGTTATTAATGTTCCGTCTCTGTCAACTTGCCAAATCACTTAACTGATTAGTTCCACGAAAGGCTCTTGATCGGTATTGTATAGTTGGAATCAAGGAACTGTGACACTGCTTTTTATGAAATATATATACCTGTTAAAGGTGTTTGGTACGGGTTGTATGTCACGTTTTCCGAATTAGGTAGAGGTTTCTTCCTGGAACTTAACGGGTGCTTTGCAATGTGACGGCTGATGCTTTCGATTTCATTTTCCGGTCAAGCGTTACATTTCCATCAATGTGTTCTTTTGGACGATACTGTTATTATCATTTCAAATTGCACCTTGTGGTATAGAGTTGTGAATCGATGCGGAAATTTCTGACATGATCGTGTTCGCCCCATAGTGCTGAGGTTTGCGATTCTGCGTCCGTTTGAGTTTACAATAGCTTCGTTTGTCTGAATTCTGTCTTGACCTCGGCGTTGTTTGAACTGATTTTAACCTCTTTAAATGCTTTGGACGTTGCTCAGGCCCTAGGGCTTACTGTGGTGCCTGTGTGTCCACACCTGCCAGCCTCACTGAGGTGTTCTTCATTTTACCACTGTCAAGTTTTAATGATTCAGCTCTTCTAGTTGTGACGTGGTTGGTAGTGCTTTAAACAGCATGTTATTAACAATAGTACTATATAAACAAGTCAGAGCTGTCTCTGAGCATGAAAAGAACTGATAATGCTGCTATTCATGCCTCTTGAGCTCAGTAGGTTTTCAAGCAGATTTGTTTGGCCTGCCGCCAGCCCAGCTGCTCTTCCGACTAGAAATCCTTTCTCGCCATCATGAGCGGGATTGGGTAGAATGAGAGTGTGGGTACTCAGTGCAAGGAATTATATTTTGTACTGATGTGAATTTAAAATAGCCTGTTCTCTTTTCAAACGCCTCCGAGAATACCAGTACGTGGTCATAACACGCTTAATTTATTGTCATAAATATATGTCAAGGCACATTGTTCACTGCTGAGTCAGGACAGCTATTCATTCTGCCTTAAATGACTTTGAATATTTGATGACACGCAGATGTCCAGCTCGCCGCTGTCCAAGAAGCGTCGCTTGTCAGGAACAGAGACGAAGACGGGATCCCACTGCTCCTCCTCTAACTCTGTCAGAACTGATCTGTCCCACACACCTGCCAACGTAAGCAATTTTGCAAATGCAGCCTGTATATATTATGGAAAACCTTGTGACGATAAACAATGATAAAATTCTTGCTTTTTAAAGGGCATGGCTAAGAATGGCAATGATGCTGAGATTGATGAAGGCCTGTACTCCAGACAACTGTAAGTAAAGTCATTATTTGGTAATGACAGTGGATGTTGAAACAATATATCATGGTACTTTTTTATTTTCTAGATATGTGCTGGGCCATGAGGCGATGAAACGCATGCAGAACTCCAATGTCCTCATCTCTGGTATGAGAGGTCTTGGAGTGGAAATTGCTAAGAACGTCATCCTTGGAGGAGTTAGAAGTGTCACTGTACATGACCAAGGTGTTGCGGAATGGAGAGACCTTTCTTCCCAGGTATGAGGAACCGTGCTTATTTCCATTGATACACTCAGGGGTTAACTCAGGGCTGCTCCATACTTTTAAATCTTGATTACAAAGTCCAGTTGGGCTCTGTCACATATGAGTCTCACACATCGTTGTCATGCAAAGCAGCAAACCCCTCCCATACTTACAAAACCCTGACCCAGATTTATCAGCGGGTGGCCTGCCACTGGGTCATAATCACTGGAAAGCCAAGTCCTGTTTTAGGATATCATTGCAGTTGAGTGATTGCGTTATCTGTCTATTTAAAGCTGTTAAGACTGAGCATGCTGTTTTTTTAGGAATTTACTGGGGTGAATAATTGTGATCACTGCTGGTTAAGCTGTTAGCTGGTTCATCCAGTTTGTGTTTCTCATTCTGTTCTCAGACCATTTGTTTCCACTACTGGCCAGCCTGTGTGTATTTCTGTCAGTCATGTCACGCTGCTGCTCTGAAATGATGGATTAAGATTAGGCCATAAAAAGAACATCTATTCTGATCGTTCTCATTAAACAAAGCCAACATTTGCTAAAAAATCTTAGTTAACACTACACTGTATGTTTTTTGTGTGTGTCATCAGTTTTATCTTCGGGAGGAGGATCTGGGAAAGAACAGGGCGGAGGTGAGTCAGCATCGCTTGGCTGAACTCAACAACTATGTCCCTGTAACGGCCTACACTGGAGAGCTCACAGAAGAATACCTGACAAAGTTCCAGGTAGTACTTTATTTTAGAAGCTTGCCACACTTGTTTCAGCATTGGGGGAAAAAAAGGACGATATTGCTTTAAATGCAAACCTTTTGCATCACAGGTTGTAGTGCTGAGTAACTCTTCTCTGGAGGAGCAGCAGCACGTGGGAGAGTTCTGCCACAGTAAAGGAATCAAGCTGATAGTTGCAGACACACGTGGTCTCTTTGGGTAAGATTGTGATTCAACACTTTACGTGCAGTTTGTAGTCACTCCTCGGTGTGATCCAGTTTAATGTTTTTATTTACCTTGTAGCCAACTATTCTGTGACTTTGGGGAGGAAATGGTTGTTTCTGACACAAATGGAGAGCAGCCACTGAGCGCGATGATTTCCATGATCACCAAGGTTGGTCCTCAAATCCAGTCCAGATTTTGAAACTATGTCACTTTTTAAGTTCTCTCAAAAGAAGTCAATGCTCCTCTTCGGCAGGACAATCCAGGTGTTGTGACATGCTTGGATGAGGCTCGTCATGGTTTTGAGAGTGGAGACTACGTGACCTTCACAGAGGTTCAGGGTATGACAGAGCTCAATGGCTGCCAGCCAGTGGAAATCAAAGTCCTGGGTAAGGTCACGTTCTGTCAGAAAGCATTTTGGTCACTGGGGGATTGTTACCACTTGACAGGACTTGGTCTTTCTGTCCAGGTCCGTACACCTTCAGCATCTGCGACACAGCTGGCTTCACAGATTACGTGAGGGGAGGAATCGTCTCTCAGGTCAAGGTGCCGAAGAAGATCGCTTTTGTAAGTTGCTGCTTCTTTACAGGTTATGCCCCCATCGCATGGCAGTAGCTGCACCAAAAGAATTGGATGTCTGTAGTCTTACACTGTCGGGTTTGAACACCTTGTTTTACACCTGTAATTCTATTGGGTCATGTATCACATGAAGGGTTGGCTCCTAGGACTGCTGCTGTCACCAGTGGTCGCTGGAGTCCCATCTTACTGTCTCTTGTCTTACTGTCTCTGCTGTGCAGAAATCAATCTCTTCCTCCATGGCTGAGCCAGAGTTCATGTTGACAGACTTTGCAAAGTTTGAACGTCCGGGACAATTGCATGTGGGCTTCCAGGCTGTCCATGCCTTCCAGAAGAAACACAACCACCCCCCTGCACCTTGGAACCAGGTACATGTAATATCATGACTATAACAGTGGTTGGAAGTAGATATTCAAATATATTCATTTTGGTGTTGTAGAGTGTGTATTCACATGTAACAAACATGTTAACTGTGTTTCAGGCTGACGGTGATGAACTGTTGACATTAGCCAAGGAAGTGAACTCTGCCCAGACAGGCTCTGCTAAGGTGGAGCAACTGGATGAAGCTCTTATCAAAAAGTTGTCATATGTTGCTGCTGGTGACCTGGCTCCTGTCAATGCCTTCATTGGGGGTCTGGCTGCACAGGAAGTGATGAAGGTCAGTTGGGAATCTTTCCCCACCCTTCCTTTTTTATCACGTTTTTCCATCCATCTTAATAAATGTTTGTGCTCTTTGATTTCAGGCGTGCACAGGGAAATTTATGCCCATAATGCAGTGGCTGTACTTTGATGCCTTGGAGTGTCTGTCTGAAGAGGATGGCGTCGTTCTCACAGAGGAAGAGTGTGCCCCTGTAGGTGTTGAGGGCCAATTAACACACTCATACTGATGACCAAGAGACCTAATGATGATGATTGATTTGTGTCGCCGCATCCCATCCTTTCCTCCAGAGAAACTGTCGGTATGATGGCCAGATTGCAGTGTTTGGCACCAAGCTGCAGGATCTGCTTGCCAAACAGCGCTACTTCCTGGTGAGTGAGCTAAAAATAAGTGCTGTTGGTTGTCTTTTCACATCAGAACCAGCGTCTAATCCTGAAATTAAAAAAAAAAAAAAAAAAAAATTCTGCAGAATATTCTTCATACCAGAGTTACTAAACCCCTCTGGAACCGTCCCTTGGTGTTGTACACTGAGCTGCAGGCATTGTTGTAGTACAATACTTAGATTTTTCTACAGCACACGAAGCAGGCGCTGTTTTTTTTTTTTTTGTTTTTGTTTTTTTTTAGATCGTCGTGGATCATCCAGCATAGTTTCGGTAACATAGCTCATTGGCCAACCTTTGACCATTCCAGGTTGGAGCTGGAGCGATTGGCTGTGAGCTCCTGAAAAACTTTGCCATGATTGGATTGGCTGGTGGGGAGGGTGAGGTCATTGTGACCGATATGGACACGATTGAGAAGTCCAACCTCAACAGACAGTTCCTCTTCAGACCATCAGATGTCACGGTTGGTTTCCTTTTCCCAACTGGTTCATTTAAATCTGAAATGTTTAGATAAAATGTAATTCAATCTCTTTCTTCTTGTTGTCGTTGTTTTAGACTTCCTGTTTATTGTAATTGAATGTATTGCAGAAACAAGAAACTGGAATTCTTTTTTTGTCTTGATTCTAAATATTTGTTGCATGCGTGATAACAGAAAATGAAAAGCGACACAGCTGCCGCTGCAGTGAAGCAGATGAACCCTTCCATCAGGATCACAGGTCACCAGAACAGGGTGGGCCCTGACACAGAGAGGTTCTACGACGATGACTTCTTCGAAAGCCTTGATGGAGTGGCCAATGCGCTTGACAATGTTGATGCTCGTAAGTAAAACCACTCGCTCATGTTACATTGTCACTGCGTCTTTTTTCTGGCTCCCAGAACTAATGTCTGCCGGTGTTTGTGCTTGATGTGCAGGTATGTATATGGACCGGAGATGTGTATACTACCGTAAACCCTTACTGGAGTCTGGTACTCTGGGCACCAAAGGCAACGTCCAGGTTGTAATCCCCTTCCTCACAGAGTCCTACAGCTCCAGCCAGGACCCACCAGAGAAGTCCATCCCCATCTGCACCCTAAAGAACTTCCCAAATGCCATCGAACACACGCTGCAGGTCAGCAGACGTTGCTGATATTGATCCATCTGTCAAAGATTCCTCGATGGACCATGTTTTCAAACTTGAACTGCTTGCTCCTCTGTTCAGTGGGCCCGTGACGAGTTTGAGGGTCTTTTCAAACAGCCACCAGAGAACGCAATGCAGTACCTCTCGTGAGTTGACTTTCCTTGCATATTTGAGTAGCTCTGCTCCAGAGAATTTCACGAACCGTTTTTTGTGAGCACACAGCTGTAGATTGATAGTTGGAGCTAAAGTTACCGCCAGTTGTTACCGGTGTTCATGAATCTGTTGCACAACAGTAACATGCACAGACAGATTTTCCTGTGTTTTAATTACATAGCTGTTGCTTATATTCGAGCTTTGATGAATTACCATCCCACACTCACCTACGCTTCGGGTTACAACCCCTTGAAGCTGGGTCAAACACAAGAAGTGCAAAAAGTAAAGTGTCTCATGATTTTGAGCATTCCTGAATTGTTCTCGCAGAGATCCAAAGTTCATGGAGCGCACGCTGAAGCTTCCCGGTGCTCAGCCTGTGGAGGTGCTGGAGGCGGTTTACAAGTCCCTCGTCACAGACTGCCCCCACAGCTGGGCTGAATGTGTGGCCTGGGCACGCAACCACTGGCAGTGTCAGTACAGCAACAACATCCGCCAGTTATTGCACAACTTCCCCCCTGACCAGGTACCCGTTTAGAACACTGTAGAATGAATCTGTATGGATGACGGATTGGTGCTATGAGTGTTATTTATAGTTACTGTCCTGTGTGACAGTTTCTTTGGCATGATTACCACATTACATGTGGCGTTTTTGTCTTGAATTTTGTCTTCTCAGTTCCTTCCCTTCTGAAGTATCCCGCTCGTCACAATTCTTGTCCTCTCCGAGCAAGTTGAAGTGTTAGTCTTATCAGTTTTGCTAGTGATCCTCGTCAAATATAGTTATCATGGACAGCTGTGCTTTTGCCAGTGTAACAGGTTGTACCATGGGTGGATATAACAGGTTAACCTGGAGTCAGAACTACGGCCCGTCTGCCAGCCAGTCAGAAAAAAGTAATCACCCAGAACCTGGTATAGATATGAAATAGAATTGAGCACATCTTGATTAAACAAAATATATATATATACACCATAAATATTATCTTCTTTAACCTGTTAAATCTATTACTATAATAGATTTCATTTGATAAATTCTCTGTATTTTTATCATGTGACTTTCAGCTCACCAGCTCTGGTGCCCCCTTCTGGTCTGGACCAAAGAGATGTCCTCACCCCCTAGAATTCAGCACGAGCAACGTAAGAAGGCTTTGATTTTTTGTGTGTGTGATGTAACGCTC
Source organism: Centriscus cristatus (assembly GCA_037832705.1). Taxonomy (NCBI): domain Eukaryota; kingdom Metazoa; phylum Chordata; class Actinopteri; order Syngnathiformes; family Centriscidae; genus Centriscus; species Centriscus cristatus. The sequence continues at coordinate 2,958,535 of JBBMJM010000001.1, read as the reverse complement.
GCTTGAGGATTAGTTTGCTCTGAATCTGTCCGAGTCTTGCAGTGACGTGTTTTGTTTTGCAGGAACTGCACATGGACTACGTTGTGGCAGCAGCAAACCTGTTTGCTCAGACGTACGGTGTCCAGGGCAGCACCGACCGGGCAGCTGTGGTCAAGATCCTGCAGGATGTCAAGGTGCCGGAGTTCACCCCTCGCTCAGGGGTGAAAATCCACGTCTCCGATCAGGAGTTGCAGAATAGCAATTCCTCTGTCGGTAAGGTTCCCATTCTCATTCCCGTTCCCTCTGATCAGCTGTTTGGAACTGCTGTTTTTTGTAATAGATAAACAGGAAACACTGCTTTGTTTATAGACGACTCCAGGTTGGAGGAGCTGAAGGTCCAGCTGCCATCCCCTGAAACGTCACAGTTCAAACTCTGCTCAATTGACTTTGAAAAGGTACACGTGTCGTCCCACTCATTATTCTGCAATCAAGCCTTTTATTTTATTCCCTCTTCTGCTTTTAAACCCGTTTGTATGACTGCTGCTTACAGGATGACGACACCAACTTCCACATGGATTTCATTGTTGCAGCGTCCAACCTGAGAGCAGAGAACTATGACATCCCCCCGACAGACAGACACAAGGTTTGTACACACGGTTTCCCGCAGTTAGATTCTGCCACAAACCCTCACGTTCTTCATTGTTCTCTTCTCTCCCCCCTCCAGAGCAAACTGATCGCTGGTAAGATTATTCCTGCCATTGCCACCACCACAGCTGCTGTGGTCGGGCTGGTGTGTCTGGAGCTTATCAAGATTGTCCAAGGACACAAAAAGCTGGAGTCCTTCAAGAACGGCTTCATGAACTTGGCCCTGCCTTTCTTTGCCTTCTCCGAGCCCATCGCCGCCCCCCGACACAAGGTGGGCATCTGCACGTCATGTGTTAATAGGCAGATGTTCTCCAATGATGATCCAGCCATGCTAATACTGATGCACCAGACAGACCCAGTCTGTCTGGGTGCACGTGAGTTCAACTCACCTTCTCACGCTGATGCTATCAGCGTGTGCTGAGGAGAAAAGTCATTCGTCGTATCGACACTGCTCTGTTAGCATTTGACACAGTTCTGTCTGTGTCTGCGTCCCCCTGTGACACTAACGTCGTTCCAACTTTTCCAGTACTATGAAATCGAATGGTCGCTGTGGGATCGGTTCGAAGTCACGGGTCTGCAGTCTAACGGGGAGGAGATGACACTCCGACAGTTCCTGGACTACTTCAAAGTAAGTTCAGCTTCAGTTCAGTAGCGTCAGTTCTCCAACGTGGCTCTTTTCTTTCTAAACCAAACCTTGTTTCTTTTCTTTTTTCGTCAGAATGAACATAAGTTGGAGATCACCATGCTTTCTCAGGGAGTGTCCATGCTCTATTCCTTCTTCATGCCTGCTGCCAAACTCAAAGAAAGACTCGACCTCCCGTGAGTACACGCTCTTACTGACGCTCAAACGGTTCTCGTCATTGTCGGGAGTCCTAATCCTCTTCTCTTTCCTCCAGGATGACGGAAATCGTGACGAAGGTGTCGAAAAAGAAGCTGGGCAAGCACGTGAAAGCGCTGGTGTTCGAGCTGTGCTGCAACGACCTCTCCGACGAAGACGTGGAAGTGCCCTATGTCAGATACACCATCCGCTGAGCTCCACACCGACTCCACCCGCAAAGGAGGAGACGTGGGTGGCTGGGGTCGATGATACGGGGTGGGTGGGTTGATCCAGGTCAGCTCTATTGGATCGATCATTTTTAGGCCTATGGTTTGTGTAAACCTGTGCCTGACTGTACATAGCCTCAGTAAGCTGACGTAAGGATACCTGTATGTGTGTTTAGGGTCCCAGTTGTGCTCGGCAGTGGAGGGGGGTCACAGGAGGAAGGGAGCATGTGTATATACTGGACCTCCTGATATTTCTTTAAAAAAAAAAAAAAACAACTAAATTTAATTGAAAGCCTTAGCAATTTCCCTCATTCAATTCCACAAATCATTTTAACGTCCATGATCCTGTTGCAGCGAGGCCACAGCCCACGTGTGCACGCCATCATCCCAAACAATCTTCAGCACAAAAGGAGTCTAATATACGTGTTCCCTCCTCTGTCCCCCGCCCCTTCAACCTGGCCCCCACGTTGGTGGTGTTTTTTTAATTATTTTTGTCAGATACACCTCAATTCTGTAATTAAATCTGAGAAACCCCGAACATAGTGATGTGTACTGAGAATCCTTTTTGGCCATACCACTGCCCCTAGTGAAATGACCTGATGACACGATTTTAAAACCTCTCCTGATAGGATCAACAAACCTCACACTGGCAGAACAGCTCCTCTTGTTGACTGAGGGGTCACCAGGCATTTCAGCACCCACCTCATGTAGCACTCTGTCTTGCGAGGAGGTCTTGCACATGACGTCGGTTTTCTCTTTTTACTTCATGATTTGTTATTTTCTATTTTGTTTTACAGTTTTGCCTCACACATCTTGTAGATCATAAACTTTTTACTTAAACTCCAAATGACATGACAATATAAGAGCAAGGCAATGACATGTATCTTGAAATGGGAGCACTTAGTGTGATAGTGAATAAATGTGGAAAACATACTTGAGTTTGAGTCTTTTTTTTTTTTTTTCTTTTTTGGGTGTTTTGCAGGAAATGTTATCTGGCTTCAAACGAATGTGATGTTCTAAAGGTGTTTCCTGTCTAAACTGCTTCTCTCACTTCAATCAGAAGTTTCACTATTGAGCATATCCGCGAAGTACTGCCTGACTCAGCTAAAGATCTCGTGGAACAAATGCAACAAACCGCATCAGTTTGAAACATTACTGCAGAGGATGCAAGAAATAACACGTTTGGAACGAATGAACTCGAGACGTCACAAACCAATCATCAGGCCATGAATAGTTTGCTGGTTTTATGTCTT
>JBBMJM010000001.1:2921915-2952944 GCA_037832705.1 Centriscus cristatus | reverse complement strand
GTCACTTCATACACAGAGCGCCAGGCAAACCCCGGTGTAGTCGTTTGCCAGTCAGCAACCTCTGCTGCTCAGCTCAGGTCGGCTGGATCGTCTCGGCCAATCATCGGCGATGTCGGTGCTTCCGCTCTCATCCACCAATCACAGGCCTGAGTGATGCACTTGCCCCTCCCCCTCCTGTTGTGGCCATTTTACCCTGGAATTCTCACAGAAAAATAAACCACTTTCTGGTCTCCGGCGTGAAACTCAAAGGGAGATATTGAAATACTTGTGAGACAGGTACGTATTTCTCGAGTTCCACTTACAACTGTAGTCGTGTTTGACGGCTGACAACCTTTTAGAAGCAGCTTCCCTGCTTGAACTTGCTAGCAAACCTCTGGCAAGTTAGCTTGCCCGCTAACAGAAATGACCGCCTCACGTCATTGCTAAATATTCTCTTTTTAGGGTGCCGTGTGCACTTTGTGCAAATCAGTTTGTTTTACATATATTTACACGTACCTCTACTCAAGTAATAAGCATCCGCTAGTCGAGTCTGGAGTACTGGTCAAGAAACGTAGCTTAACTGGTGACATCTGACGGTAACATTCCCATTCCCATTCCCATATGAACACGTTGCACCGTGCATCAGTCTTGATTATGTTGCCAACGTTTTAGGGAGGTAGTCTTTTAGTAGCAGTCCTCGGTGTATCTGTTGTTATATGTGCAATTATTAAAATGGTTGTATTGTTTATATATCCTCAGGTATCTGATGCTGTAGGGCAGAGGTTTCGAGCCCAGTCAGTCGATCAGCATGGACATTGAGCGGAGGTGAGTTAATAGTCATTCTACCCCCAAAGAGACTGTGTATCAGATAAGTCCCTCACAGGGTTCTCTGCCCAACAGGGGGGGACGAGGTGATCGCATGGGGCGATATGGCAGTTCCCACAACAATCACAACTTTCAAGACATGGACTACCGAGGCTATAGCCAAGAGGACGAAGTGACAGGGACAGGATTTGATGTTGGAGCAGAGGAGGACCGACCTCATGGGTGCAAGGATCAGTCTCTTGGTGTCTTCGTACCAAGTCACGCTCAAGACCACCTGGGTTTTCATCAGAAAGGAGATGGAAAGGGGGATGTTGGGCATGAAGGCAAAGGCCTTCTGTGGCCTCCTTGCTCTCAGTTGCAGCCTGACAGAGGTCTTCCAATACTGCAGCAGCAGAAAGAGGAGGGGAATGGATCCAGGATGGAGTTTGAGACATTGTGGACCGGCCCACAGGAAAGAGGTATGGGGAAAGGTGGTAGAGGCTTCCCTGAAAACACTACTCCCCACTTGGGAAGTAGGGAGGACAATTGGGGTTGTGGTGGTGTCCGTCCTGAACCGGTGGAATACAACAATGCAAAACCAAGAGAAGAGGACAGGTTCTCCCGTGGGGCAGGAAAGAGGAGGGTATGCAAAAACTGACAGCTCTTATACAGACATACAATTGTGTTCTTGGCATGTGATGCTAACATTTGACTGATGATTTCAGGCTTTTTCAGTGGAGTCCGAGGATCGCGGTGATGGTAGTGCTGGTCCAGACCCACCGCTTGAAGAGTTGGATCAAAGGGACCAAGATTACCGCGCGGATCTAGACCCCAACCAAAGGCCCAGCAACATCATAATGCTTCGCATGTTGCCACCTAATGCGTCTTCTAATGAGGTGTGTGTTTAGGCATTTTCTGTCTACTTCTACATTGCTGTAATGGGTCTCGTTAGTAAGCTCATGTTTCACTTCAATGTGTCCACAGATCCGAGCACACCTTCAGGAGCAGGGGATCCAGCCAAGAGAGGTTCGTCTCATGAGGAACAAATCTTCAGGTGAGAATTTGTCCTTTCTTATGTTATTTGCCTCTTTCATGCCATCCATTACAAGCTCTTTCACAGTCATTTCTGTTTCCAGTTACACCTTATGCAAAACAAGTCTCCCCCTTTTGTCCCTTCTTTCTTACAGTCCTGGCCTTCTTACTCTGTGAGCAGGATAGGATAGATACATGCGTTATGTGACAACTTTTGTTATGGATAGAAAATACATCGGTGACTGGAGAAATGATGTCCAGATTGGTACGAATAATCTCTGTCTGTTGTCAGTTAGTTTGCACCATACCGTGTTTTTTGTTGTCCCCCTCGGTCCCTAACAGTTTCTGGTTGCACAATAGGGGGTCTAAGCTTCACTTGTAGAGCAGGTTGTATTTAAGAGCTTCATGTTAAGTAATAATGTGAAGGGTTACGTGAGTACGTGAGGTGCATACATCGCTAGGGTCAACAAAATTCATATATACTGGGTGACTGAATCTGTTTATCCCACATTTATTCAGCAAGAGGAGCTTAAACTGTCAAAATGCAAAACATACATGTTTTATAACTGAATAGAGCCAAAGGAAAAAAAATCATGGTTATGTTATAGAAGGTTGACCGGTAGATTGATTTCATGTTTGGAGTCTGTCCTCTTTACCGTCTGTCTACCACATTTTACGTTTTCAATAAGAACATCACAGCTGGATAGAATGGCCTCTAAATGTAAGCGACACGCTTGTTTGTAAGAATTAAATCAGTTTCCACTAAAATTATAAGTCATACTCCATTATAATTTATGGTCTTGAAGACTTGCAGTCATCCAGTGATTACAGATGTCCATTCCACATCTCACACGATCACGTTCATTTTCATCACTCTGTCGTCGATCCATGGTTTAATGACAGCTCTCACGTACTAACGATTCCACTGAGAATCCTCAGACAAACTATGTGTTTGATTGTGTAGCTACGTTTGTGCGTACGTTTGTGTCTGCCAGCCAGGATGTCGGTGCTGCAGTTACCTCTTAGCTTTGTGAGCATCATACAAACCACTGAGAGAAATGTGTCTTGTTTTTGATTTCAGTTTTTCCATTCAGATCATTGTCTCACTGGCCTCCCTTTTGCTAAAACACTGGTAGTCTGTAAGGTGTGCCTGTCTGCCGTCAGCCACTCTTACAGTCCCCCACGCTGCTCGGTCTTTCTCACTCTTGCTGTGTTTTCTGACTGCACTCATACCCAATGATGTATCGTATTATGTGTTGTGAAGTAATGCATGGTCAGGAGGACATGAGCGTTATGAATAAGAGATATACTACCACAGTGCTACATCGTTATGTCTGTAGTCTCACTCTTAAGAGCAACAGAGGTGAAGTATGTGTTTGTCAGACCTGTGTTGGTGGCTGGGTGCTGCATTTCAAGCCAACTAGCCCAAACTCAAACTAAATGGGTAGGATTCTCCCTCTCTCCCTCTTTTCCTTGACCCTGCTGCGGTTCTCTACATTGCATCCTCTCACCCTTGCAGAGATTTTGACAGTGGCTCTCCAACTCGCTGTCAAGTTAATTTTTTTCCAAGGTGGAAAGGCTGAAATAGTTTATTGTATTAGTGCTGATACAGGGTCTCTCTCTCTACTCTGTACATGAAGCACTAACCCCTCAATGCGTTGTTGTCATGTTGTTGTTGTTGTTGTTGTTCGGTTACCATGGCGCTGGGCGGTGTCCAGGTCAGAGCCGAGGATTCGCCTTCGTCGAGTTTAATCTCATACAGGACGCCACCCGCTGGATGGAGACCAACCAGGTCACTTTCCCTTACACAGACACACATACACATACATGAATTGAGTGGGATGTAAGATATTTAATATCAACCAAGTTGTACAGTCATATCCTGCCACTATTCCAGTATTACACATGCACATAAGAGACCCAGACGTAGGTAGGTCCTGACACTGGGACACAACCTTTTATTTTCACTCAATGTGACCTCATATTGACCTCTGCCCTGTTTGGGTACAACTGCAAAGTTAGCTCAGCGCGACCCTGTACTTCCCATTAACAAGTCCTGTGTTTTGATATGAATTCTCTTTCACCAGGGACATGTTCCTACACATTTGTGGAAGTTTGCAGCATCACCTCTGGAAAATGGTGTATGATGGTGTGAATCTAACTTCACACCTGGTTTATTTTAATCTCAGCCAAAGTAGTACTTCTTTGTGTTCCGGAACAGTTCATAGATAGGTCATCTATGGTTAGTCCATCTTTAGGACAGAGTTATTGTTTTTGTGGGTGATGAAGATGGGGAATGTGGCATGGTATGTGTGGGGAAAGCTGGGGGAGGGGGGGTTCCCCTTAAGGGGGGAGGATGACACAACTGAACAAAACATGTTGACTCCTTAAAAAGTCGGACACCCACACATTAAACATACACCACCTCAGTCCGTCCCAATTTCTAAAGCTGAAGGTTGCATTTTTCTGGTGTTCTCTGTCTTACAGCCTCAGTCCTACTCTCTCTTTCTTTCTGTCCCTCTCGTCCCTCTCATTCTCTCTCATCTCAGAGATGAGACCTTTCTCTTGTATGTGTGGCCCAATTATCACTGATAATCATCCTTTGTTCGCTCTCCCTTTCTGTCTTCTCTTTTTATTTCAGGCCGTGCTGATGATTATGGGACATCGAGTGTCGATGCATTACAGTGACCCCAAACCACGTGCCAATGAGGACTGGCTCTGCAACAAGGTTCTGAGTGCCTACACTTGCATGCATGTCTATATCAGTCAGTGCTCTGGCTCATTCTTGTAACATTAGGTTGTTTCACATTTCGACAGTGCGGTGTGCAAAACTTCAAACGGAGAGAGAAGTGCTTCAAGTGCAGTGTGCCCAAATCAGGTAACGTGAAACACCTGTAGTAATTTCAGCATTGGCTGCTTTACAGTAACACAGGCGCTTTGTCCACACGTCACCATAACGTACATGACCTGCCCCCTGCCCCACCACCAGAGGCTGAGATGAAGATGCCCCAGTTGCAAAGAGATTTGCCTCTTGCTCTTCAAAAGGAGGGAGCACAAGGCCTACTGCCTCTGCCGGTGCCCTTCCATGCTTCAGCTGTTGTCAACCCAGGCCAGACTGCTCAACAGGCAGATGTTGCTAATGACAGTAAGTTCAGAGAGGTGACGGGCAGGAGTCAAAGCACATTCTTTGCATCTTTCTGATGCGGTTTGCGCTGAACCTGTTTTGGTAACTGAATTAATTTGTCATGGATATCACCTCTCCCACCCTCTCCACCACCAGCCCTGATCCTTAGGAACCTCGGACCACATACGTCAGTGGAAGCCATTCTGTCTGCTTTGGCTCCATTCGCCACGCTCTCTCCATCCAACATTCGCCTTATCAAGGACAAGCACACACATCTGAACAGGGGCTTTGCCTTCCTGCAGCTCTCAACCATAGTGGTGAGTGATACCATGAGGATGACATACATGCAGTGCTGAACAAACTTTAATTATTCCAAGCAAATAGCTGCATACTCTACAACTCGTGTGTCCGTATGGTTTCTCAACAGGAGGCATCTCAACTGCTTCAGATCTTGCAGGCTCTCCAGCCCTCTCTCACTATTGATGGGAAAGCGATTATGGTGGAGTTTGCCAAAGGCTCCAAGCGGTGAGGACTCACCCACTGCAAAGGAAAGCACAAGAGCAATGCACACAATACTGGAGCATTAATCCAGTTTGAGTCAAGTGGAGCGAAAATAGTTAGACATAGAAGCCATAAATAGAGCAACGCTATGTATTTTCGCGTGGCAAGAAGATCAGTTTTGAAATGTAGGTCACCACTAGAGAGCGTCAACTCTTTTCTTTTCCATTTCAGTGATGTGTTTCTGACGGATGGTAGCAGAGTGAGTGCTGCCACAGTGGCCAGCACAGCAATAGCTGCAGCCCAGTGGGCCGTCACACAGGTAACCAGTGACTCCTGAACGGGGTGGAACACATCATTTCCCTCAGTTCGTGTACGCTGCTATGTACTATTCTTACCTCTCTCTTACCTACTGTTTTCATTGTCAGAATGCTCAGAATGGCTCAAGTGGAGGCCAGAATGTAGACGGAGCAGTTTATCAGCAGGGGGCAGCAGTGACATATGGTCAGGACGGACATGAATTCTCTCTGCTCGATGGCGCAACGTTCAAGGTCCCAACGGATGCACGGGTTGCTGCTCTACCCAACCCAGGAACGGCTCTGATGGGGGCATACACAACAGGAGCTACCTCAGGTGCATATGACAGCATCATACACGCACTAGTAACTTTGTGAGGTACACCGTGTGACTGCCTACCAACTGTAACTTGGTACTCAGGGGCCCAAAGTGTGCAGAGAATTCACCAGTCCAGCCTGAACTGTTGATACAAGGCAGGCTGGGTCCATGCTTCCATGTTGTTTGCACCAAATTCTGATTCTACCCTCTGAATGTTGCAGCTGTAATCGAGTCTCGTCAGATCAGGCACCCTGTTTACGACCATCTATTATCTGATTTATTAGCTTCGGTTTCATGTTCTTAGCAGACAAGTGTGATGGTCTTCTGCTTCAAAGTTGTACATGTTGTGCTTTCAGAAATGATATTCTGCACACCTTAGTAGTAAGTGATTATTACTGTGAGTTACTGTTACATTTCTATCCAGTCTGCCCATTCTCCTCTGATACCAACAAGGCATTTTCATCCACGTAAACGCTGCTGGATGTTTTCTCTTTTTCAGACCGGCTTTGTCTTAATTTGTCTATGTGCATATTTGCAGTAATCACATCTGAGGCAGTCACGTCTGGGGGAGGTGTCGTGCAGCAGCCTGTCACACATACACAGACTGCTCTTATCACAACAGCTACCACCGTACCAGCCACTCAGGTACAATGTCACAGTCGGCCTTTGCTGGCTTTTATCTTCTTAGATTAGATTAGATTGAACTTTATTCACCCTTTGGGAGTTCCCTCAGGAAACTGCAGTATTCATTTTCCAGCTGGAGCTGTCCTGTAATATGTGTGTTTTTGTCTGTGAACAGGTTGAGATAGTTGGGAAGCCACAACCGGCAGCTCACAGCCAACCTGCAACGCCGGGCACCGAACACGAGCTCCAGCAATACCGTGAGTCTTCTTATTTTAAGGGGCAATAGCTAAGACTTGGCTTCAAAACTGCAGCTGCCAAGTAGTCAAAATTTTAAAAAATGTTATTATTTGTGTCAGAAGCTAGTTTGACTACATCCAGGTTACCCCTGTTAAGATCAGTATAAAATTACAGCACACAATCTCTGACCTTGTGGCAAATATGCTGTCTGTCTCTAGCTGTGCCAGACGTGTCCACATACCAGTATGACGAAAGCTCTGGTTTCTATTACGACCCACTTACAGGGCTCTACTATGACCCCAACTCGCAGGTAAAGTCTTGAGTGAATGTGGGGGCGTTAGCATGTGGAACAAGATTTTTATTTTCTTTCTCTTCTGCAGTACTATTACAACCCCCAGACACAGCAGTACATGTACTGGGAAGGAGAGAAACAAACCTACATTCCCGCCGCTTCCGTCCAGTCAAACGCAGACGGTGCTCCCACTAGTGACCCCACAGTTCCTGCAGACCCTGGAAGCAAGGAGAAAAAGGACAAACCCAAGAGCAAAACTGCTCAACAGGTATCAAACCAAATAACCCCTTAGGTTAAAGCCCACACACAGTGAGCCTCCAGCATCAAGTCAGCCCTGTTTGGTTTCCTTACAACATTCCACTGGCATCACAACGTGTAAACCCTGTGAATGTATGTTATTGTGTCAATAGATTGCCAAAGACATGGAGCGCTGGGCGAAGACTCTCAATCGACAGAAGGAGAACATGCGCTCCGTCTTGGCCTCCCCTGCTGTCGGCTCCACTGTGCAACCAGCGGGTTACGCCCGAGTACCTGGCCACAGTCGCCTCGATGACCGCAGGGAATCTGCTAGTGCTGATGCAGGTTACGCTGTTCTGGAGAAGAAGGTGCATACAGCACACACACACACACAAACAGCGTATTCTCCTATGTATCAATTACCGTTATCGTGTGGAGGATAAAATGCGATTATTTTTAGTTTCCATATTCATCCCATTGGTGTTTCTCTCCTCTCCTGCAGGGGGCGCTGTCTGAAAGGCCTCAGGTTTTTCTCGACCAGCTCAGACAAGCCACAGAAGTAAGTGCAGGCTCATAAAGATGTGTTGTTTTTTTTAAGAGATATTTTTGACTGTGATGTCTTTGTTTTGTAGTCCTCCCCGCCTCACCCACAGGGTCTGGTCCCAGCCTACAGTGGAGAAACGGACAGTGACGACGAAGGAGGCGAGAAAGATGACAACGAGGGGAGAATGACAGATTGGGTCAAACTGGCCTGTCTGCTGTGTAGGAGGCAGTTCCCAAGCAAAGAGGCCCTCATCAGGCACCAGCAGCTCTCGGAACTACATAAGGTACACAACAACAAAGACAAAGGTTGAGCTCCGTGACGGTCCTCTTGTAGGAATGTTTCAAATTTCACTCTGTCTTCCCACAGCAAAATCTGGAGCAGAGAAGAGCCCGTCAGGAAGCAGTAGGCAAAGAGGTTGAAAAGGCCTTGAGCCCGTTTTTAATTAAGAGACATTGCTTGGGTTTGTTGTGTTTAGATTCAGTGCAGTTAACATAATTTCAATGTTATTTGTGTTGTCCTTTTTTCTTCAGTTGCAGAGACTTCCAGATGGATTGGAAGGTCCAAATCCTAAGAGAAGGAAATTTAACCCCATGTAAGAAGTAGGGCCATTCTATTTTTTTTAAGTTTTTATTTCTTTTTGTTTAAATTGCCCCTTTCCTGACACTGTTTAATTTATCCAAATTTAACTTACAGTAATTTCCAGACTATAAGCCGCTACTTTTTTAAGTTTTGAACCATGAGGCTTATACAAAGGTGCGGCCAATTTATACATTTTTCTAACAGCCGCCAGGGGCGCTCTAGCAGGAAAAAGTGGAATATGTGGGCACCTGCAGCTTATAGACAGGTGCAGTTTATGTATGTACAAAATGTGTTTTCCTTTAAAAATGTACGGGGTGAGGCTTATAATCAGGTGCGCTCTATAGTCCGGAAATTACGGTCATTTTGTGGAGGGCCATTCATAGTTAGTTATGCTGATTATCCTCGAGTTGCTGTTAGAGCCATAATAAGCATCCGGTACTTACTGCTTTGGACATCTGTTGTGTATGTTGCTGACTCTGCTCTCTCTTTAGCGATGGGATCACAGGCACTAGTCTCGGTGCCAGGATGCTTCAGGGCGGCATGAAAAAGGGTCTTCTACTACGCAATATGCACATGGAGTGAGCCATCACCCCAGAATCTCAACCTTCGCAGGACAAGAGCAGCACTCTTCTTCAACGTCAGATATCTAACGATGAACTTCTTTACATCGGTTGACTTTCCGTTTACATCAATAACAACTCATTCATGGACTGATCCAGTAGCAGTTGATGTCAAGATATAACACAGAATGCACCTTCTTCTTGCTTTCTTCTAAACGGCGTCCTTTACTTGTCACAAAAGCTGGTGTGTGATTAAACACGCAACACGTTGTTGGGAGACATTTGCTGCGGGAAAATAAACATCAGTTGCAGCAAATGTTTGTATTTTCTAATGTTACTGTCTATGCACCATAGATTTTTATTTAATGATTAATGACTTGTCATTCAATGAATGACTGATCCTGGCATGGACTGTGTATACATTTTAGAATGAGCACTTTTTACTGCTGTGGGAGCTCAGAGACTCTATGGACTTGACAGCATCTAGTATGTAGATGAGAAGTGTCATATTTGAACAGATGAACTCGTGATGGAGAGTTGTACCCGGAGAAACCTATTTTTTATTTCTTCATTTTGTCAATAATGTAACTGTTTCATCAAGCTTATGTAAACTGAGGATCATGTGAGCAAGCCAGTAAACTGTGGCGGTATTTCAACATTTTCACTTGAAATGTCTGCAGTGTTTGAATAATGTAACTTCTTGTGTGTGTTTAATGAAACATCCTGACATGAAGAAACACCCGGCCGACACTTCGGTTTCCATGGCAACGACAACAGACGCTGTTCTTGGATCGCGCTTGGGAACCGTGTTGCTAACTGCTCTGTATCCAGCTCGTATTACGTTAATATTTCCGGTTCCATCTTGTTATCTTAATGTTTGTTGGTCAGTATTCTATGCAAACCTAAGCTGTTGATAAGGAATATCGAGCAATAATAAACCCAGAAAGAGCAGCGGCTCTTATCCCCGAGCCTCGAAGAAACGAGTCACAATGAGCGATGAGGAATCGGACATCGAGGAAGAGACTGTTCTCTCAGACGCAGAAAAGGAATTCGAGCAAGAAAAGGAATTCGAGCAGGAGAACGTATTCGAGCAAGACGAATTCAAAGCGAAGAAAGAGGTGAAGAACCGTACGTGATTCATACCAGCAGGAAGTTCTGTGAAAATACTTTCTCCGCTATTACTCCTCATATGCACGCCCCCTAGGGATATCTCGGTGTACTGCAGGAGGCTGCCAAGATACGCAGTGAAAAATAAATGTGTATGACATATTTGAATGAATTCAGTCAGTTTAGCCGAATACTATGCCAATATATTGTCATTTTTATTATTATTTTATTTATTAATTTACAGATGTTTGCTGATTTTTTTTCCTCTGGTGACCGGCTACGCTTTAATGTGAAAGAAGTCATCGGTGTATTTCCACCTATAAGGTCCTGTCCTGTACACTGTTCCATCTCTATGTTCCACAGACATGTCCATTGACTCAGCCAACTATAATCCAGGGGCTGTCGTTACTGTGTCGAACGGGAAATGGATTAAAACATGCATTTGTGAGACTGGACCTAAAGGACAGGTATGAACAACGAACTGAGAGCAGAAGAGAATTCAAATAATAAAATGTGTGTCTGCCTTTTCCATCCCTGTGCTTTGCAGGCAGCTGAATGACATAACAGCACTCAAACATTACATCCACATACGTTTCCTGGATCTGTCTAAAAACCACCTCACTGACCTTTCACCACTGGCATCTCTGACACAGCTTCTTTGGCTGAAGGTAATGACATCTTTTTTAAAAGGACTTTATAGAGGCTTCACGAACTTGCACTGTAACTTATACTAAATCTTAAATTCTTTCCGTAGGTTGATAAAAACGATGTAACACGTTTCCATGGGCAAACCTTTGCTCAGTTGACCTACTTGCAGTGGCTGAGCATGACGGACAACCAGCTCAAAGACGTGGATGGTCTGGCTGCACCAGCATTAGAGAGCCTCAATCTTTCAGGTTCGTTGCTAATTTTAAACCAGTCAGACAAATCTAAAAATGTAAAAATAGTCTACTGCATGGCGGTTCATGTGTATCCTTGGTCCTTTGCTGAGCTGCTAAACTGTTAACTTCTACTTCTTTGCATTTCGGAATGTCGGTGGCAGGCAACAATATTCAGAAGCTCAGTGGTCTTCAGAGTGGCCGTTTCACTAATCTGGTAACTTTAGAGCTGAGGGAAACGTTCTTGGAGACCACTCTCGGCATCAACCTCCCAAACCTGCAGCGATTATATCTGGTAATAATAATGAAACTACTCTGTTGTCCTGATCCATAACCACCAGCATTAATGACATGTTCACAACAATCTTTCCCTAATCATTCCTGCTCTGTATTTAGGCACAAAATGTTATCAAACAGCTGGAGGGCTTGGACAACTTAGAGCACCTCACCACTCTTCACCTTCGAGACAATCAGCTTGATCGTTTGGACGGCCTCAGCCCCAAAATGAAGTGTCTGAAGTACCTCAATGTCAGGTGTCGCAGATCAGAGCTTGTGAATTTCCCCTATGAGATTAGATGAAGTATCTATCTATCTTTCTCTATCTACAGCATCCTGTCATCAGCTCAGTCATCATTAAAAAATGTGCACATCCCTGATAATGCGTCAACATTCTTCTTTTATCACTCCCCTTTAGAGGCAATGGAATTTTAAATGAAGAGGGTCTGCAAGCTCTGAAGGTTGTTTCGAAAACTCTGCGAGTTTTGATCCTCTCTGAGAATCCTCTGATGGAGATGCCAGACTACCGGATGCACGCCCTGGTGCTCGTTCCGGACCTAGAGCGAATTGATAAAGACCCCGTCTTGTCTGAGGAGAGGGCAGAGGCTTTGGAGAGAATCAGGGTATAAACACATATTTCTCTGCGGGCACAGTCAGATGTTTGTTCTAACTGTATGTATGTGTCATTTCAGGAAGAGCAAGAAGATGAAATGCCCAAGCAATGACATTTGTAATAGTGTTTTTTCATGGTGTGTGAATGTATGTATATATAAAATACATACATACAGTATATAATACACTCTGTAATAAATAAATGTCTGATATTTCAGATGGTGTCAGGTCTTCACTTTTACAAATAAACATTCAACTTCACCATAACAACCCATTTTGAATTATACCTCAAGCATACATGAACAATTCCACATAAGCACTGTCACAAAGCTTGTCAGTGACTAAGACTTAGGAATAAAAGAGCAGACAGTTTCTTGACAAACAACCCTCTGTTTCCCTGAGTAAGGATGAGAGGGCGAAATTTGCCACCATTTCCCTGTTGGCAGCCCCCCAGCAGCACATTTAAAGGAACAGTGACGTATAACGGACGAATGCAGTCACCCGACGCGCTTTGTGAGGCGGCGTTGTTCCTGAATAACTGGAGCGACCAGAAGTATTGTACGTGTATTTCCACACCTCAAGCACGACCAGGAAGTGTAAGCTCACTTCTCTGAAAAGACGGAATATTTCATTGTGCACTGTTGGCAATTGTGCTTCCTCTTCCCTTTACAACAGCACACAGGTGGAGAAGTCGCATGAAACAAAATTAACACACAAAAAACAAAGTTATATATTATATATATATTTATATTATTCATCTCAGTCGTTTCAAAGAATCAAGCAAAAAAAAAAAAAAAGAATTATGATGAAAGGCAATACGTTAATATACCATCAAAGGCAGGAAGTTATTGTAATTTATATGAGCCCCCCCTCCCCCTTTCAGGTTTGAGCCTTCTCTTCCATATCTACGGCCGTATTATACACATAATGGAGAACTTTATTTAGGTTTTCTGATATTAAGGTAGTGTTACTCATTAAATCCGAATCGAATTGAAAGGACTTTTGAAAAAGCATGTTGCGCCACCAGTGTTCCGCCAATCGTTGGGTCTGGTGGGCGTGGCTGTGGAGGGCGACACAAGACATAAGTTCCCTCCTCCTGTCTCCTCCTCCTCCTCCTCCTCGCTTGTACCTGCGCAGGGCAGCTAACAGCGGCGTGGCTCAGCACCAAGACTACCGGGAAACTGTTTAGTGACTGAAGTAACTTATTTCACCTTTGAACGTGTTTTCTGCACGTTACGACCCGTCGACCATGACTAGCTACCACAAGCCCGACGAAAAGACTCTGCAGGGGCTGAAAGACGTCGCCAACAAGCTGAGGATTCATTCAATCAAAGCAACATGCGCTTCCAACTCCGGGTAAAGTGTTTAATATTGCACACACACGCCGTAGTTGTTAAAAATACGTTTTCATGCCAGTCGAACACTACGTAGCTGGCGCAGACGTACGTTTCACCTGCAGGGCCCGGCTGCACGTGCTGCCGATTAACGCAGTGTAACGTTAGCTGTAGCACACAGTGACCACTTGACGTTACGTAACAGTTTACGAGACATTAAAGTACCCTCGGGAGTACAGATAGCACGACTGTTCCTTCGTGATTTGAAGCTAGCATAAAGCCAGATGCTTTGTGTGTACGTAGATGGAAACTCTGCAAACAGCGTCTGAATCAACAGTTTGTGTTGTTCAGTCAACGATGTGAACACGTCTAGTGATTAATGATTAACGTCACCTGTTGAGTCAATCTAGCATTATTTGGTTGTTAGCTAACAGGAAATCACATGATTTTTAGACAGTCGCGTGGTCAGTTTGACGTTCTAATTTAAAGGTGCAGTTGCATCGTGAATGGCAGACTGATTCAAACGGAGGTGTAGCTCGTTCTCATACGTTTCCAAGGACTTCCTCTTTTAGGAAATGTGCCTGTGTTAGGTTAGGTACTACACGACTACTGAGGCTTCATAGTTTGGTTTCTCGTGCGGTAGTAGCTTGTCAGGTATCCACAGAGCTTCATAGTTGTCCATCTTCATCAGGTGTGGAGGAGCTGTCAGTGTCCCAGTTAACAAGTTAATGCAGTTGCAACATGGATGTTCATGAGAATTTCTCATCAAGAATAGGACTTGAAACCTGACAAGTGTGTGATGGAATCAAGAGTATCAGATGCTTCTCAGTTGGCTGTCACATGCACACTGCCAAGGCACCATTGGATACTGCGGAGTACTGCCAGGAAAGAGCTTGTTCATGGACTATTCATTGTGTTCATGAACCGTGACTGTCTCAATAATTATAATTTGGCTGCTTCATCAAGCACCCCACCTCATCCTGGTATTTCACGTTATGGTCTATACGCCTGACTATGGGTGTTACAGAGTTCATTGTCTTTTCGTTACATCAGCCACAAACATTACAAACATTGCGCAATTTTGGCCTTTTTGTGACACCATCATCTCCAAGAGGTTCAAATTGATGGTGAACCAGTTTTGTCACTTCCTCGTGTCACTTGACAAGGAAATGAATCCTGAATATCAGAGCGTGAGGGTTTCACACTCTGTAGTGTGATGGTGGGAAATGTTGTTAGATTTCCACCCAAAGAAACACTCACAAGCTCTCGTTCTAATCCACTTTTATTCCCAGCAGGTTCTCTTACACTTCAAGGACAAAGGGTAAAATGAGCACTGTTTGAAGGGAGAATTGAGTGATTGTTTGAATAAGATAACCTCGTACGTTGCAAGCATGGTGGAAATGATGCCATATAAAACGTAACACAAAAAGGGAAGTGGTGATGCTGTTGAGTAAAGTGATTTCTTCAGGATTACAACAGCAACAACTAACAGTTTCACAAGTTTGTCTTTATATTTTTATAGTTAAACACTCGAGTGTGAATCTAAATTAACAATATTGACCTGAATGCCAATTATTCTGACCAAATGTGCTGACAAAGGTTTTCAGTTGCGCCGCAGTGACTGAACTAAGAACATGTAGGTTTCATGAGCTACAGCTCATCTCTAATGTCCCTGAAGCATCCGTGAATGCAGCTGGTGCATGTTTGTGCATGGTGTGGATTGTCTGTTCGTTCTGACATGACCCCTACCTCCTCGTTACCAACGGACTGTTCCTCCTCTCTCCTCAGCCACCCCACGTCATGCTGCAGCGCAGCCGAGCTCATGTCCGTGCTCTTCTTCCACACCATGCGCTATAAAGCAGACGATCCTCGCAACCAGTGCAACGACCGCTTTGTGCTGTCAAAGGTTGTCACAGTTTGTTTCCCAGACTATTTTAGTTTGCGTTGCAATGTGCTGTCTTAGAATGGGAAGCGGGAATGTCCTCGATCTAACCGGTTCTCTGCCCGAAGGGACATGCTGCACCTGTCCTGTACGCTGCCTGGGCTGAGGCTGGTTTCGTGAAAGAGTCTGAGCTGGTCAACTTGCGTAAAATTGACTGTGAGCTGGAGGGACACCCCACACCAGTAAGTACAGACGCCATCATTTGACTCCATATTTCCACTTCTTGCATCTTAGAACCTTTTTGTTTCGTTAGAAACTCGCGTTTGTCGACGTGGCCACAGGATCCCTCGGACAGGGTCTTGGCGCCGCCTGTGGAATGGCGTACACCGGCAAACACTTCGATAAGTCCAGGTGAGTCGATGCCAACTGAATGTGTTTGAGAAGTAGGACCTGAATCATCGGTGTGGCGTTGTTTTGATACGTGGCTGGAGTCTCCAGACCAGGATGTCGTCTTCAAGTCATGCCTGTTGCTCTGTAATCGGGTTATTGGGTGAATTGCTGTCGTGTGGTTGTAATTGGGTTAAACGGTGCTCACTGGGCAGTCTGCAGCACGGCCAGACCCTATAGAGCCACATGAGTGATGCCTCAGGTAGACCATCACCACATTGACGGGAGGGAGTCACGTGTTCCAAAAGACATCGTCCATAGGTCGCCCAGGCTGAGATGAAGGCACCGGAAACAAAGTGTTAATACTCAGTCTTCTGCGTTGTCATAGTTACCGCGTGTACTGCATGCTTGGGGATGGCGAGTGTTCCGAGGGCTCCGTGTGGGAGGCCATGGCCTTCGCCTCCTACTATAAGCTCGACAACCTGGTGGCCATCCTGGATGTGAATCGTCTCGGTCAAAGCGAGGCTGCTCCCCTGCAGCACGACATGGAAACTTACCGCAAGCGCTGTGAAGCCTTTGGGTCAGTACCAACTTACAACTGTCTCAGTTTTCATGTGGTCTCTTCTTCCAGGAATTTGAAAAGTCTGTTTGTACCTTTTTTGTCAGTAATTGTCTTAATTCAGTTAAGAGTTGAAGGTTAATATCTGTTCAGAAGTTCATCTTGGTCACAATGGCTGGAACACTGAAACTTGAGTCATGTCTGTAGGTGGAACACGTACGTAGTGGATGGACACGATGTGGAGGAGCTGTGTAAAGCATTCTGGCAGGCTCAGCAGGTCAAAGGCAAACCCACCTGCATCGTCGCAAAGACATTCAAGGGCAAAGGCCTCAAAAGTAGGTCCGCTTTTCATTTAACGAGCGTTTAGTTTGTTTTGTACTGTAAATGTCTCAATGTGTTTGTTCAACTGGTTTGTAGACATCGAGGATCTTGATAACTGGCATGGAAAGCCCATCCCAAAGGACCGCGTTGATGACCTTCTGAATGACCTGCAGGGACTGATCCAGGTCCCCAACAAGACCCTGTGTCCTGAGCTGCCCAATGACGACGCAGCACCCGCAGACCTGAGTGTCATTTCCCTGCCTTCTCCTCCAGCATACAAGAAGGGAGACAAGGTACGCGTCAGCGAGCAGATCTTGTCAAACTGATGTTTGCACCTGCGACTCAAATGTGGAACCATGTTGCCTTGCTCCGGTTCTGAATTCCTTCTGCCATGTCAGATGGCAACAAGACGCGCCTACGGCGTGGCCCTCGCCAAGCTGGGCCAGGCCAGCAGTAGAGTGGTGGCTCTGGACGGTGACACGAAGAACTCCACGTTCTCCGAGACCTTCAAGAAGGCCTTTCCTGACCGCTACATCGAATGCTTCATTGCTGAACAGAACATGGTATACGAGAGTCTTCAGTCGTGGCTCATTTGAGCTGTTTCCTCGTTTTTTTTTTTTTTTTTTTTTTTTTTAAGTTGCTCAACTTGTGTTTGAAATTGCGTTTGTGTAACCGTTGTGGTCAGACCCTGTGGATGTGAAGACAAACCATTAGCCTCTGAAGTTATGAAAGATGATTACACTAGGTTCATGATAATCTGGTCCAAACTGGTCTAATCTGTTACTATTCGTTCTCGAGCCTGGTAATCCCAGCTTCCCCTGCAGCACTTCAGTTTACGTGAACCTACCTTTTGACCTTAACCCGATGACCACTGACACGAGCGGTGTCATTGCAGGTCAGCGTGGCCATTGGCTGCGCCACACGTGACCGCACGGTCGCGTTTGCCAGCACCTTTGCTGCCTTCTTCTCCAGAGCCTACGACCAGATTCGAATGGGGGCCATCTCTCAGTCCAACGTTAACCTGGTCGGGTCCCACTGTGGAGTGTCCATCGGTAAGCTCTTTGCTGACGAACGTCTTTGGAACAGAACGTCTGCCCGTGCAGGATTTGAGTGATTGATTGCTGCCGTATTAGGTGAGGATGGCCCCTCCCAGATGGCCCTAGAGGACCTGGCCATGTTCCGTGCCATCCCAACATGCACTGTGTTCTACCCTAGTGATGCAGTCTCCACAGAGAGAGCTGTTGAGCTGGCAGCCAACACAAAGGTTAGTCTACAGCGCCCCCGTGTGGTCAAGATTGTCCAGGGTGTTTTCAATGTCCCTATATTGGGTTACATTGCCACTCTCTTCTCAGGGTATTTGTTTCATCCGTACCAGCAGACCAGACACTGCTGTTATCTACTCCCCAGATGAGAAGTTTGAAGTAGGCACAGCCAAGGTAATATGATGCCACGTGAATTTGATCCTAATTCAAGATCTGACTAACAATGTGAATGGACACTAGAAAAGTGCTAAAATATCTACATCACCAGGTTGTGCGCCAGTCTGACAGTGATCAGGTGACTGTGATTGGTGCTGGTGTTACTTTGCACGAGGCCCTTGCTGCTGCAGACATCCTAGCAAATGAAGGTAAGCATGTACCGCCCTCTAGTGGCTGCATGTGGGAACGACACATGACATTTCATGCCCATCTAGACTATCATGTGATCATTCTGGGGCTGACGTTAGATTTCTTGGGTACAGTATAGATTAGTAAACAACTTTTTTTAAAAAAAAAATCCTTCCCTAGGAAAGAACATCCGTGTGATTGATCCTTTCACCATCAAACCCCTGGATGCCTCTACTATTCTGGCCAGTGCCAGAGCCACTGGTGGACGTATCATCACTGTGGAGGACCACTACAAGGAGGGTGAGTTGTACTTGAGTGGCAGTTTGAAGTTATCAGGTTCCACAGAGGGGGTAAAAAAAACGGGTGGTTTGTATTTCCAGGCGGACTTGGTGAGGCTGTCTTGTCAGCTGTCGGCGAGGAGCCTGGCGTTGTTGTGACCCGGCTGGCAGTGAGTGGTGTTCCTCGAAGCGGGAAACCCCAAGAGCTTCTGGACATCTTTGGCATCAGTGCTAAGCACATCGCGAACGCTGTGCGTCAAACATTTGCTAACTAAAGACTGCAGTCTATCAGCCACCTTCCTGCCCAACCCACATCTAAGTTCTTCTACCATCCTGTATAATACCCGAGTGCAGTGTGGTCCAAGCCTTCAGCACCGCAGTACAACTGTACAGGCGCTGCTCCTAGTGTCTGCAGATGTGTCTTTTCAGTCAAAAAACACGAAGGTGTGTAAGGGGCAGGATCTTTGACTGGTACGTTCAGACTGTTTCATTGCTCTGTTCTTCACATTTCTCCCACTTCTTTTCACCTGGTGAAGTTGATGTCTCAACGCAGCACTTACTGTGTCTAAATCTAATGTTAGATGTTCTGTAGTTGTACTAATTCACATCTGTACCCTTAACTCGCGGTAGACAACTGGAGACGTAGGAAGTGGAGCCAGCAGTATGTTTTGAACATGAATTTGAGCATTCCTGATTCCCAATCAGCAACCGATGTTATTGATGTTCCAAGTCCCTGTCAATTGCTCTGGTACACCTCAATAAAAAAAAGTAAACCCACATCGTTAGTTCTCTGTAGTTTATAGCTTTCAGAAGTCATTGTAATTCATGTGTACTAAACTTAAATGGAACAATATTTGTTTCTAATCTAAATGCAGACAAATCAACAAAGCCGCTGTGTTGGACTGTTGCTACTCTACAGGGAGCTGTTCTTTGGCAGTCCACTGTGGAACCGATGTGACACGTCCTCTCCAGGCATGTAGTCAACTGCCTGTGGTACCAAACTGCTGGAACCTACGAGTTGGAACTTCAGCTATAGCAATTTGCTTAACTCTCATCTTAAAATTGCAGCATGCCTGTCCATATAAACTAGGGGCTTCTGTGGCATTGCGATCTGATGGGGGATGATTGGGGCTGACCTTTTCTTGACCCCATGCTAATGAAAGCAGATGTAACAGGTTGATTCCTAGTAGGATAGTTTTATTATCCTCTTGCAAAAGTTAGTAACGAGTTAACATACCTACATGTTATTTAATGCTGAAATGGGACAGTGGCAGGTGTACCACAGGGCTCTATTTTAGTACTGCTGCTGTTGTAGAAAAACAGTAGGGCCCCCTGCTGCTCAATTGTAACATCTGAAAACACTGAATGAGTCTGTACAAGGAGGCACATTACCCTTTATGAATGGTTTTATCTGTTCATCATTCACGCTTCAATCTGTTTGTATTTTGTCATTAAAATAAGTTTATGCGCGCTAAAATAAGCGTGTATAAATACAGGTTGAAAACGGAAGTGCTAAACCAGGATGTTGTCACACTGAGGCTGAATGTAGTCAGTGGAACATATTCCTGTCCAGAAACGAGCGGCCACTGTTTACGTTGGTTTGGCTCCGGCTCGCTGTGACCCCACATAGAACGGTAAAGTGGACGGATGTTCAGTGATGTTATTCAACGTACCATTTGGAGTTTGTCTGGATTCCTCCGTTCTCCGTCTCACCAGTTGTCACCAGCCTGTCCATCACAGGAGCTGTTGTGTGACACTTAGCAACATGTGCAAACATTTTCACCAGTTTGTGAATGTGTGCGCTCGCTGAGCAAATAAATGACTTGTCAGCAGGTTTCAACCCACAGCGACGATCCCAACTCGGCTCAACACCCGTCTGACGTTACATGCTTGGGAGTTTGAGTGGGAAGCAGGGAAAGCTCCCGGGTACACGTGTAAGCATGACGGTGCATGTGTGTGTGCAACGATGGGTTCAGTGTGCGTTTCGTCGTGGTGTCGTGTTTGTTTTCATACATACATGTCAGTGCAGCTTGGTCAAACAAGGTCGACTCTGGCCTGACCCGTCTACTGACCCCAACTCTCGCTGTGAAAGACCCGAGGTCAGCGAACATGAAATTTTTTCAACCAACATGTTTGATAATGCCACATGATATCGATGCATAGTTTTATCACAGGTGTTTGAGATGTTGGACTCCACTTTTATCTGTAAAGCTGTCACCAGCTCAGGTTAGCAGACAGTTATGAAAGGAAGAGGAGACGAGGAGGAGCAGGGTGGGTCCGTGTTTGACATGCTACAATGAACGAGGGCCTTTATTACCGCCGTGAGTTTATTTTCCCGTACCACTCCGCCTCCTACCTACCTACTCCTTCCCATCCTCCTGCTCTCTCTTCATTGCAGCAGCCAGTGAATTGGGGGATATGTGTCACCGGTGCTCATCGTAGCTTTTACTTCCAGTTTTCTTAATTTTTTTTGTGTGACCTGTCACCTGTGCTCACATCTGGAGTTTCCTTTGGTTTGAAGCGCTCTGCGGATTCGTTCGTCATTGCTCAAAGATCCTCAAGTCTTCGTTCTCCAGCTTGAACAGAGCAAATGATGCCGAGATTGTTTATAGTGCTTGTGTGTTTCAGTGGGACATTTCTATTAGGACAAAGTTTAAAGTCTCTGGGCGATCAGGAGACAAATTCAGAAACCTCAGAATCATGTCTCTCAGAAAGAGCAGTCACTCATCAACCTGGAAGTGATGCAGAAGTTACATTAACAGATGTTTCCGGTGCAATGGTCCCAGCAGGTAAGATGTTTTTTTTTTTTTACCCTTTGAATACTGCATGCTTTATATATGATGTATACTGTATACCTATGTTTTATTCTCTGTATGTTTGGTGACGGAGGAGGTGGGGATGAGAGCTCCCGAATGGATGCAGACGAGGAGAGAGAGGATTTGAAACAGCTGACGTCTGGGAGACAAAAGCGTGCTGCCTGGGGGGCGAGGAAACATGCAGCCCCTGTGGAGGCCCTGGCTTACAGAATAGTATGGATTTCCCTCTGTGTGAATACGTTCAGTGATAAATCAGTCTGATGTGTGATTTTTAAGAGGCAACTGTTCACTCAGTGGTTTCCTGCTCTTTGCAGGCGGGTTTGGGTCGACCTTTGATGGGTTGGAGGAAGAGTGTGAAAGGAGAGAAGGACACCAGCTCCCTCATGGCTGCACTGAGGGAACTCCATGCTGAGAAGATGCAGCTGATGGATCAAGGAGAAACACGAAAAGCAAAGGAAGAAGAGGACGACGATGATGACGATGACGATGACGACGACGACGATGATGACGAGGACGAGGACGACGATGATGATGATGAGGAGGAAGAAGAGGAGGAGGAGGAGGAGGAGGAGGTTTAAATCATTTCTAATGTCATAGTGTAATGAGGCAATGATGTTACTTTTAAAATTGTGTTTAAATATTGTTAGGAAGAAGAGGAAGAAGAAGGAGAGGAAGGAGGAGAAGAGGAAGGAGAAGGAGAGGAAGGAGGAAAAGAGGGAGAAGAGGAAGGAGAAGAAGTGACTCAGCCTCCCAACAATCAAACAGAGACACATACCAGCGTCACTGAGTCTCCTTCTGGCCGGTGTCAGGCTGACGGGAGACAAATCATCTGCAGGGACATTGATATGTCTCAGCTGCCAATCATCCACAACCAGGAAGCCACAAAGCTGGACATAGCAGGTGTGTGTGGTATGTTTGTCCTCAGTGGGATGGTACAACATAGAACTGGATGAGGAACAAGTGACTCAGCAGACATTACAAAAACAATGATATACTCTATCATTTGCATGGGTGTCCATAGCAACCAAGTGATGCTCTTCTACATGGCATGAAATCTAATGTGACTTGTGATTTCTTCTGGCCCCTGATGTTCAAAGAGAACAACATCAGTATCCTCGCTCCAGATGTTTTCTCTGGCCTGCCCAACCTGGACACACTGGACCTGAGCAAGAACAAACTGGGCGATGAGTCGCTGAGCCAAAACCTTCTGTCGGTGAGTGAAGATCGAGTGCACGCTGAGCGTGTGCGTGTGAGGGAGCAGCTTCTAAATTTACCATTCACCAACGTGTCGCACTGCTCCGCCAGGCGGAGGCGAGAAGCTGCAGTAGTCCCATAACTAACATAGCTCGGTCGTTTTGTTGCCAACCCTAATTTCTCTGTAAAACACGTCACACTTCTTCTGTGATCGGACAAGATATGTATTTCTTTATCTTAATAAGGTGTCAGAGGTTAAATAGTCACAAAGACCTGGTTTAAACACAAACCAAACCTGTACAGAAGCCGAAGGAAGCTAACACACTGACATGGTTAAGACATAATTAAAAGTTAGATAAACTACTGGGTGGCACGTTTTAGCTCGCTGCTGGAACATCTAACACCTTCTTGTGGAGGATTGTGTTGAATGGCAATAGGTTTTATAGGTCACTTTTATACGTCGCTTGCAACTAATTAAAATAAAGAGCAGTCTATATCCTGTATCATTACAGTAATATAAGAGCGCTACGAAATACATTAACTCATCCTTTCCAAGAATAACCTCTGGTCTAACCTCAAAATGACCACGGGCCCAACAGATCCCGACCACACCGAATCAGCCTGCCACACGCTACCCAATCGTTCCACGCCACCATCAGTATACTATCACGGTATTGGCTAGATCCACTCGTTGGAAAACAGCTGCAGCCAATGATGTGGAGAAAAAAAAAAGGGGGACATTATTTTTGGAGGATTTTTTTCAATTCATGCTCCCATCTCGGTAATGACAGAGGACTGATGGACTGGCTGGAAGGACACTGCAAACGATCCAGTCCGCTGCTTTTTCTTGACACACATCAACCGCAGCAGCTTTCACTGAAGAGCCACATCGATTGGCTGCACTAAAAATACACCATGATAAATGACACTGGAGGACATGGCACTGATTTCTTGAACTCTGTGATTGTATCCTGCTTGGTAGTTTGAGCTGGAAAATTATGGCTCATTTTTTTAAAGATGTTTGAGACCGTTTTTAGGTTTTTGGCCTGGTCATTACCCCTGTATGTTGTGTAGAATTTGACCATGATGAAGAAGCTCAACTTGGACGGCAACCAGTTCACCAGCATCCCAACACTGCCGCCATCTCTAGAGGAGCTGAAGATTAACACCAATCAACTCACCTCTCTTACCTCTCACTGTTTTAAAGGTAGGACTTGTACATTTGTTTGTCTTCCAGAGGACTATGTATGTGAACGACTGTAACAATATCTTTGTGTTTACTCTCCCAGGTGTGATGACGCTTGTGAAACTGGAAGTTGAGGACAATATCCTATATGAGGGCAATGTGTCGCCTTCAGCTTTCAGACCGCTACAAAGACTTCTGGACCTCCAGCTGGCCAACAATCGCTTCCGCTCACTCCCACAAGGCCTTCCTCCGTCTCTGCAGGTGCTGATATTATTAGATAAACAACAAGCTCC
Organism: Centriscus cristatus; assembly: GCA_037832705.1. Lineage (NCBI taxonomy): Eukaryota > Metazoa > Chordata > Actinopteri > Syngnathiformes > Centriscidae > Centriscus > Centriscus cristatus. The sequence goes on along the minus strand of JBBMJM010000001.1, from coordinate 2,929,089 downwards.
AAAGTCGGTCCAACATGTTCTCAGCATGAAATAATTCTGCCTCCAGCTCATCAAATACCGGTGTTTATCCATCGTCTTGTGTCTCATACCAACGCACGAGACACTTTGGTGTCTGCGTTTGAACAACGTCAACATGCCTTTTGTGGAAAATCTGAGGCCAAACATTCAGCTTCAGTCTCCGTCCCTCTGTCTTAAAGGTCCTCGGTATGAAACAGAACCAGATTGTGGAGCTGACGGGGGAAAAACTGAGGGGCTGCAAGCACTTGAAGGTGCTGGACCTCAGTCACAACCTGCTGCACGAGCAAAGCATTGCCGAGCACACCTGGACTCATCTCAAGTACGTCCATCCATGTTATTCCTTTTGTAGCCACTAGAGGGCAGACTCCTGTTACACCGATCTATCATCGCTCACACAGAGAGGTCCTGACATGGTCATGATCATTAGTCAGCGTCTATGACTAATGACTGGTAGAACACATCGTTTTGACAGCTGACCTCGTGCGCTCTGATGAGCTGACCTATGAGAGATGGTAAGAGCCTGTGTGCTCGAATGTGAGGTTGTGCACGTATGTCTCAATGTGTTTGCAGGGTGTGTGTTCACTAAATATAGTGAATTCCGGTGGGTTTTTCTTTGCTCCTTGGGATCTTTGTGGACCACAATGGGAGCTTCAATGAAAACTGAAGAAAGGAAAGTGCAGAGGAGAGTGAGGAGAACGAAAGACAGATATGTCCGACTGCAGAGATGTTTGATTATTCACCAGGGTTTTACAAGTTGGGAGATGGTGAAAGTAAGAGGAGGTTAAATGAAGGCATTTACGAGGTCATGAATGCGCAGATGGAACATGAAACCTAAAACACAGATAGACATGGAGAATGGAGGGGTTTGACCCTCCACCCTCGCTCATTAGCAGATTCGATCCTTTAAAAGTTTGGAACTGCATCGTGTGAACAAATTAAACTCGAGCTGAACTCCACAAACTCCACAGGGGACGATCCCTCACAGGGCAAAGGTCACTAACCACAACCAAATGGCATCAAACAAGAAGCCGTACAGGAGGTTATTCTGGCACCACTCTGCGTGGACTGGAAATCTAATCCGCGGAGGAGAAATGTCCCTACGCTGCGGCGGTGTACGGAGACATAGACAAGACTGGAAAGTCAGTTTCCTACTGATGAAATGAGTTTGTTGGGTCTAGTTTTATGAAGTGCCTCTGTTCTGTGTTGTTGTTGTTGCCTCCTGCTCGCGCTCAGTGGAAGAAACTGTGATTACAGGGAACTGGGGGAGCAAAGCCCGGACCTAAGATGATCAGGCCGGTCAGTGTCGGAATCGACCGTGTTAATATCTGTGGGAACAATGAATGTGACTAATGACATTCACACAGACGCCATCATTTTACAAGAGATAACACAACCCAGATCTGTTTGTTTGTAGTATTGATTAAACGTGTGGGTTTGTGCACATACTAAACACACTAAACATGCACAGATGCTTGACAGACGTTCTTGTACGATTCAGCCTGAATCAGCAAACTGCTGCATTGGGAACTGATAATAATTCTAATAATCCCTGCACATCCACTCTTCGGACAGCTTTTTTTAAAAACTTAGATTTATCCTATTTAATTTAAAAGCAGAGACTCTTTGTACATGAATGATTTGTAGTGTCATTTGGACAGAGAGCACTTCACCGGAGCTTCCGTGATCGTTCCGTGTCGTAAGACGTGCCTGAGCCTGAGACCGTGTCTAATGAAACAAGATAACACGGATAGGTTTCGTAATCAGTTAACGTGCACACACGTGCAGCGCGACGCTGCGAGGAGGACTTGTGTTTGCTCTTTGAAGGTTAGACAGGCACATTCCAATACGATCATATAGTGGTTAACACTTCCCTCTGGGGTCACGTGTTTCTGATACGCTGTATGGAAATGAGTGCATTTCAATTAGGATATATTAAGCAGATGTAAAAAGTTTCCAGATGTGAACCGACAATGCTGACGTCCAGTAACTGAAGCTGCGTGCTCCGGTCGTTTATCCATCATTACACATCCTGGGTCTTGTCGTTGTCTCTTGCGTCTGATTGGCACGTTGTTGCTGTGACACGATTCATGACCTGTCCTGGATGCTAAAACATAGGGTGGATCCATGTCAGGCTGCGCAAAGACGAAGATGTCTGAAGGGATCTGCCTTGGTTAAATGGAGAAATTGGATTGTAATGTCTTGGCTCTCTGAGTACCAGATGAATAAAGGAGATTTAGCAAGAATTAGTAAGTTCATATAACACAAAATAAGTATCAAAGCCATGAGCTGTGACGATAGAATCCCATGTCCTATATAATGTTTGTATACAGTGATGCATCCCTCTGTCTGTGAGTTCTGTTTTCCTCCTCTGCACATCTTGTTGCAAGTACCTGGAAGCGTGTGCACGTCGATGTGTGCATGGCGTAGGTGCCAGTCGACGGGGGAGAAGAGAGGACTGTGTGTCCCCCAGCTCATTAATACCATGTGGACGTCTGGCCAGTGGCGGATTGCTGCTGAGCTTCCTGGCAAAGACTGAGAACACAAATACGGCAACCGGTCAGAACCGGTCCTGAGAACGGACCGAGAAATATGTTCGCAGGGTTTGAAATTCACGGCAGACACGATATTTGGTCATGGATGCATAGAGACTAAACAAAGAACCATTTGTTTGTGTTGGCTCCGGTGTGAAAGCTGCATTTTTACTAATGAGTGAATTTTTCAGGAAATCATTTATAGTTTTGTGTAAAAGTGATGTTTTATCACACCCCGCTGGGCAGAGAAACAAGTCTACTGAGCCAGCACTGGACCCAGAGTGACCGACCTGATTTAAGGTTGAAAGTAAGAACACACCCATGTGATTGTTTAACCGCTGGTTGTAATGTCAAAGCATCTCCATCATCCACAGCTGCTTCTCCTTCCGTCCTCAATAGTCCCATTCCTGTACGTTCACCCACCGGAGGCTTTCCTGAGCCCATCGGCTGTTCATCGTCCTCTGTGAATGGCCGAAAAACAGGAAATTATCCTTCTCCCCTGCAGAGAGCTGGGCCCTAAACTCACAACAGCTGTGTGAGATGGTCAGACAACACCGCTGGAACCCGTCCACTGCCCTGCTGCTCCGACCCCCTGAAATCTGTTCCTTCACCGTTCGGCGTTGATTTGTTCCCTGCTAATGTTTTCAAACCCCCTACGAACCCCAAACACCATCTCCAGCTCACATTGTGCTGCCACAGGCCCCATTATTTTCCTCCCCGCTACGTTTTTTAAATCCCCTATAGCCCTATAGCGGCCCACTCTGCCCTCCTGACTCAGCCACGCAGGAGTCCAGAAACTATAAAACATGAGTTCAGAAGTTAAAAAGTTCCAAAGTCATGTCTGGGACTGATTAATTTTGCTCTAGATGTCATGTTTTCTGCCAAACTGATGGATAGAAATGAGACATTTCGGTGCGACGTGGTCCTTATGGGTTCTCTTTCCCCTCAGAGGCCTCCAGGTCTTGGACCTGTCATACAACCAGCTGACCTCGGTACCCATGAATCTGCCTCGCTCTCTCCGGAAAGTGAATCTTCAACACAACGACATCAGTCACATTCCTGCGTTGGCCTTCGGCCATCTGCGCCCAGGTCTGCAGTCCCTCCGTCTGTCCCATAACGCCTTGAGCAACGAGGGCATAGAGCGACAGTCTTTGGTGGGAACGTACCGCACCCTCAGCGAGCTGCTACTGGACCACAACCGTCTGGGGGACGTCCCTCGCTGCATCCGACAGTTTAAGAACTTGCAGATGTTGAGGCTGGACAACAACCAGATCAGGTAGGATTCTCCACCAACTCCGCTTTTCACAGTCAAACGAACTTGTCACAACAGAAGTGTATGATCGCCCGTTATCGGGCGCCGGCTGCTTCCCATTATCTCTGCTGTCGTGGTTGCGGTTGGAATTGACACTAAGAGGCTTGACAAAGAAGCAAAGAGAAGGCGCTTGTGAATATCTCTTTGTTTGTTGTGGTGGTCATCAGCCAAAAGCAACTCATTTGCCTTCAGATGAAGAAAACTGGCAAAGGTCGATCAGTGCTCGTACGATTTTTCCAAACTGGGACGTGAAACCACGAACGGCAGACGACGACGACGACGTCTTCTGAGGCCAGTCGCCGCTCTTAAATCACTCAACACTCATCCCGGATAATAAACAGAAAGATTTCCATGCACCTCTTTATGTTGACGGTACTCAAAGTGGTTCACAGCACGGCTCCTTTCCCGCTCCTTCTTTACGTGACGGTGCCATCGCTCCGGGATCCCTTTAGGGACAGGTCCCTTTAGGGACAGATCCCTTTAGGGATCAACCAGTTGCCAAGTTGCCCTCTGAACCACACACAGATGTAACCTGTAACATGCTCCACCCCTCCGTCATGTCCAGCAGTCTGGTAGATGTTGTATGGTCCAGACAGAAGACAACAACAACAACAACAACAAAAACAAACAAACCCCACCACAGATGTTGCACTGGCAGAGGTTTCGAAAGTGAAGTCTCCTCTCTTAATTGAAAGATGTAAGATCAGATAGACCTCAAAATGTGTGGTCTGCTAAATCCAAAAATCTCTACTGGCAACAACGAATTTTTCAGCCTTTAATTATGCTGGAAGAAGCATGAGCGGAATGAAAAATGCCCAAATTATAAAGATAGTCAGCGCTGAAACAACACAGCTCAGTGTTCGCTCCGACGTGCGTTTGAGGAAAACTAACTTGTGGCTGGAAGGTGAAGGACTCAGAAACAGGACGTCGTCATTTTCCATCTGTGTGTTGTGGTTTCAGGCTGCTGAGGCAGTGGGGGGTGTGCCATCCTCGCAATGCCGGTTCCACTTTGACCTCCGTCCACTTGGAGAACAACCTGCTGATGGTGGACGACATCCCCCCAGACGCCTTCTCCTGTGTGACTGATGCTCGGGGACTGGTCCTCTCGCCGCAGCAGGGGGAGTCGTCCAACAACGACAGCGGGAAAGAACTACAGGCGCTGGTTCACACCGACACTACATAAATCCCGCACGTCGTCTATCTGGGGGATTTCCCCATTTTCCCTCAGTTGCTCATGCGTTCTCACCATCTTTGCAAAACGAACTTTGACAATAGATATAACTCAATAACCCCCAAATCCAATTTCTCCTATTATCACCTTATTTACACCATGGAAAACTCGTGCATTTGGGACGCGTCAACGCACCTCTGTGATTTACACACACACTGGTTTTACTCTAACTCATTGAGTCATAAAGTATTAAAATGACAGGTTGTAACGTCTCTCATGCGAGTCTGTCGTGCTTTCAGGGCTGCGAGCAGCTTCACCGACCGTCAGTGGGGTGATATTCTTGAGGAGTGTGAGTCAAACAGCTGCAGTGGAGCTCGGGGGTCCGAAGGACAGACTGAAAACGTCTGGTGACACAGTTTGAACCCAAGGGGCCCATTAGGAATGAAAACATAAACATCACGCAGGTTCCTTAATGCCAGATGACGTCCAACATAAACAGCCACCACCGGTCGCTCTGACCGGGGGTGGGGGGGGGTCTCACACAGGGTCTCCAGACGTGGTGGTGACATGACCCCAGGACACATCCATATACCTGCTGGATCTTAGAGGTCATCAGATGGTCCTAGATCTGAGATTGGGGGAAAAACCAAACTAACACAAAAAAACAGACTTTGGTTGGTTTGAATTGTAAACTTCTGGCCCAAATATGTACATGAGAGCAGTCGGGTGGTGACGTGGAGAAACACAACATGGCGAAAGCTCCTGGAAAGTCTCTGAGCGGATTCGTGGAAGATGAGACGAGCAGTTCGGTTCTAGTTGAGACTGATAAGACGTGGCAAGAAAACAGAGAGGAAAGGCCATTTCGAGCAGAAGGAAAGGACAAAGAGAGGGAGGCAGGCAGTTGGAGCATGTTCAGAGTTTGTTGTTTTTTCCAATTTGGGACCCAAAGCCACTGGAGCTCTGGTGTCCTGGCAACCTTATTGACAAAAGTGACTTCCCAGTTCTCCGTGTTCCTGCTCCGACTTTCTCTCTGTATCTCGTTGCACTTCTTTATCTCACTGTCCATCTTTGCTGCCCCTCACCCGCTCTCTGTGTGGACACACACACACACAGAGGACCATTCTTCTGTCGCAACAAAGCATCAATCTGAGCCTCTGCGCTTTGATCTGTGTGATGTAAACCAACACTTTTTACCGACAATGTGTGTTTGTTGCTTCGTGGTTGAAAACACAACTCACCCCGGAGGTAAAAGCATCAACTCTCCGTCGTCCTCCCGGTTATTTGTTGTTGGAGCCACAAACGGAATGGCGGTTCTTTGATTTCCCTCGCTGTGCCTTAATGCAGCATTTGGAAAAGAGCAGGACATGTGAGCGCCTTTATTCACAATGCTCCAATTCTCCAAAAAAATATCTGTTTGCAGCCTAACTCGAACCCACTAGATAATTTACGTGAGCTGATGCAAGTGCAAAGCAATTCTGCACCAGTGCCGCAGCCCGTCTCTTTAATTTGTTAATCCAGCCATGCAACGGCATCACATGCTTCACAATATATCAGTCAGAGTAATGAGTATAATTATAATCATAAAATGCCGGTGCACATAAAATGTATGAAGCTATAATTTACAGGCAGAGCAGTCACTGAGCTGACTGGTCAGCTCTGGGTTTCAGATTTCCGACATGAGCGTTGAGCAGCTCCTGGTGAAGAATAGAAGGACCCCCGCAGAACACGGCAGAGGAAAAGCAAAGAGGAATGGACTGAGAGCAGAGCTCAGTTATTGAAAGGGACTTTTCCCTCTTTGTGCCTGCGTCTCGCTGCCTGGGCCTGTAATCACATGTTAGATTTCTTCTTTCAGTCTTGTACATGTGGCACAGGTTCCATTCTCCGTAATTGTACAGTCATTTTGCAAACAGAACATTACTGTGAAGGAAACTACACGTTCGCAGTTCTACTGAGCTCACAGGCCGTTTCACTCCCCATCGTTCGTGGCTGCACTTCAGCATACGGACGTTGTCACGCTTTTGATCTGAAATCCTTCAAACCGCCCCTCCGCAGCCGGTCACATGGGGTACAGTCAAATCACTGGCTTGCCACTCGACTGCCATCCGTCACGCTGTGTGTGTGTGTGTGTGTGTGTGTGTGTGT
>JBBMJM010000001.1:2899385-2918292 GCA_037832705.1 Centriscus cristatus | reverse complement strand
CTCACGTTTGCCAATAGAACCTAAGGAGCAGAGTTGATGCGCTCCTGAGTAAACAAAAATAGAATGAGCCAGCATTTTATGTCACTATAATGACTATTGTGAGGCTTTATGGATTTGGCACCTCCAGCTCTGTGGTCTCACGCCGGTGCCAACAGATTCAACCTTTCTGTAGCAGAGAACAATGGGGGACGAGAATAGCGGCTGTCGAAAAAAAAAGAGGTTGTGTGTGGACGATGTGATGATTTAGCAGTTATAAATACTGTGTCAGAGAGAAAAACACTTAATATCAGACGAGAAAGAAAATGAGTGTGTGACTGTTTGAGAGTTTAGATGAATGTTTATCTTGACAAGGGCAAAGGTCACCCGGTGGGACCTGCAGACAGATCAGAGTCATTGTGGTGGATGGCAGGTTTGACAAGTGCCCACCACCTGACAGATGATAGATGGAGGAAATGTAAAGTTAATCTCAGACGCAGGCTGTGGGAAACTCAAACAGCCAGTGGATCGTTCACTGGACGGTGCCTTCACTGACAGCTGCGTTTTATTGACACTGACAATCCATATGTCCCCGAATCCTCCACATCCTCCTCATCCTCCTGTCTGATCTGCCCCCTTCCTTTCCAATAAATGATAAACCACTGGAATTCAAATTGCTGTTTTATGTTACCTGTTATGACGGCTTCAGCTACTGTGAGAATGTGAGTAAGTGTGTGTGTGTGTGTGTGAGTGTGTGAGAGAGAGATTCACAAACTGAGCTGACACACCTGCAGTACAGATGGGAATTTCCTCCTTCGTATAATTTTTGTTTTATTGAAGGGGAAAAAAAAACATTGCAGGGAAGATGATTAAATGTTCAGGTGATTCTAGACACCAAACACCTTGTTCCTCTGCATGGGCTCTGGTGCCACTTTACAGTTCATCCCACGTTTGTTACATTGACTTTGCAAATTTCTGCATGAGGATCACTTTCTGAATCACTAAAATACACACATGCACAAAGAATGTCCACAGATTTCAGCTAAGATATTAGATATCACCGCTCAATAACTTTAACAGCGATATGGCTCACATTCTTTCACCTCTTTCACCAGTTCTCTTCACGTTTTTATGTTGTCTATTGTTGCTCGCCACAGCGCCACAGGAGGAGCTGCCTGCCCAGCCACCCATTAAAACACTCTGAGGCAATGACAATTAAGACTGAACCGCTGTCTGTGGTTTGTTTTTGTCCCCCGACCGGATGTTTGGCGACTCACAGTTCATACGGGTTGACATGGCCTGACAACAGCGTCAGATAAATGTTGTTATTACCCAGAGTCTGTTTTAATTGGGGGGGGGGATACAGTTTAGTCTTCTCGGCATGTTATGAGAACCTTGCACGTCATTTCCTGGATTATGGTCTATTTTTTCCTGTCTCCCCTTTTTGTGTGACTTTTACATTTTGTGTTTGCCAGCACGTTTCCACAATGAATGTGATGGACAAATCAACACTTTCGCCACAGAAACGTTTTGATTTCCACACTGGCGTCCCGTTTTTAGATTTACAACGTAAGGAACAATACCTGCCATTGTGGTGCATGACACAAGTTGCAGCAATCATGTGTGTAAAAAAGGTCGGGTGGTGAGTGTGCACCATCTCCTTGTGTGTTGCGTGTCATTGTGTGATGCACATATATATATGGGTCCTTGCTGTGTCCTCTTGGCTGCATTCCTCTGACCAAGCCAAGGCCAGTGGTGTTTTTTCTTTTCTACAAAATGGTATAATTTGGCAGCTATTTATATTTCAGGGAACAGACTGCAGGGGCCAGTTATTCATGCCTCCAGATCACATCAAGCACTGGCCTTTTGTTTTCCTGATGTTCAGCTCCCCTAGATGGTGCTTCATACCCAATTTTAATTCTTGAGTTTGAGGCCCTTTTTTTAAATTTTGGAATCTGAATAGAGCTGAAATCCGCACAAACACATGTGCATTCTGATCTTCTGTCTTTGTTTAGGCCTACACATTGTTACACTGTTACTTACTGTGGATAACGAATCATGTGACTTGTTTTATCGACATAGAACAGATTGCTGACTAAAATGCTCCCCAGCAACTGTCTGATCTACATAGCACCGATCTGTCCTTGAAGGCTATTGACCAATTAGAATAAAGTATTCAACCAAGCTGATGAAGCACATACCCCCCCCACACACACACACTCTCACATGCAAAGACACACAGTTCCATCTTTCATCACGTGACAGGATTGTTATGTCCTCGCTGAATGCATTTGTATGTTCTCCCATTGGTACCAGTGCTTTCCAGCCGTCCTGTTGGATTATGATACAGTGGGTCAGAAAAGGAATTAACACAACAAGCGTAGAGATTATAGGGTTTTTAGGTCACCCAAGAGTCCTAGGTTAGGACTGAGCTGTACTTCACAGGATTAGCCTGCAGCTGAGGGTCACAATCTCCGACTGTAGGGATCAATTGGCCTGTTCGAATTGGTTGTCGAGGAAATAGGTTTAAAGTGCGACGGTTGTTTGTGCTGCAGTGCTAGTTAGGTTCAAAGAGGAGAACAAGCCCAAACAGACTTATGCTTGCATGTGCAGTGAGCTCACCTAACGTTGCACGCACAGCAAGGACATCAGGACGTTTGAAACATGAGGATTTGCACAGATGCACTTGCTCTTAGTTTCCCTTGCAGATGAATGGCAACTTTGTTTGACTGTTTGGTTGCAGGAGTAAGGTTTTCCACTGCGGAGGTGACGTCTCAGGAAGGAAGGGGACCTGCTGGTGTAGGTAGACTTGGTTTGCTGTGCAGCAAACATAGGGTGACCCTTCCAGTCCCACAGCTGAGTCCTGGCGCATCTGCTGTGTCTCCAGTGTGTTATAAACAGTCGGTCTGTCCAGTTCAGGATGAACAGACCATATCATAATATTTATATTCGTCCATGGTTTCCATGAGGTTAACCTGTTGCTGTCGTCTTGACTCGAACCTGTTCAGAGGCTCAGACACCTGGCGACTGCATGAAACAGAAATAGGACATGCACTGTTTCATACAGTTCACTAAAATACACAGGACAGCAACAATTAAAAAACATATCGATTGAAAGTCGATTCCCAGCTAACACACTCTTCAAACCTAGCGTAACTGTCTTGTTTCCATGGAGACACCAAGTTGGTTTGATGAGCGCTCCTCGAGCTGTGTGCATGAAGAAACGTGGATCAAATGTCCATTTCTAGCCTTGTTAAATCCACGTGTCTCTCAGAGGATGTATTGGCTGGGTCCTGGATCTCTGGGGCCCAAGGGTGATCGCCCGCCGCGCCTCTTTGCTAACTCAGCCCTTCATATGTCAAGATTTAATTCGCAGAGCTCCAACATTTCATGATGCTTTTGCACATTTTCTTCTGTTATCATTCTAAATCTGAATGCAAAGTACAAGTCACATGAGAGAAGAATAATGATGGATGGATAATATCTCATTCTACTGTCTTGGTTTTAGATGCCTGATGACCTGGAAACTGAATGCTCATGTGTTCTTTCTGTTTTTCATCCCTCTCACAGGTGTGCTAGTTCAAGATGCTTCCACATTGTTCCCTCCTGTTGCTTTGCCTGGCCCGGCTGCTCTCCCCCTCCTCTGGCCTGCCCTTCGAGCAGAAAGGCTTCTGGGACTTTGCCATGGACAGCATGGACAGCGGCGGCCTGATGGCGATGATGATGAGGGATGAGGTAGAAGGCTCAGCCGTGGAAGAAGCCCAGCCTACCGGACCCATGTGCCCTTTCGGCTGCCACTGTCGACTCCGAGTGGTCCAGTGCTCTGACCTCGGTCAGTGAGAGTGTGTGAGATAGACAGAGATGCATACTTGTGATATTTGTGTGTGTGAGAGTGTCGGGAAGGTCAGGAGGAAAGGATAAGAGCTTAGCCAACTATGAGTGAGTGGACATAAGCTGAGGCTTGCAGGACTTTTGTGGCTCTTTGTTGTTTTATCAAGGGGAGGAATTTTTCCCCCGGGATAAGACCCGTGTATTTTGACTAGGGAAGGCATCTCTATGAGGGATTCTGTGTTCCTGGTTTTCCTTTGAAAGGAGGAGAAACACCCTGTGCAGAAAAAAAAAACCCCAAAACGTAGTGGTGAAGGAAAAACAGCAAAGAGCTGAATCGAGATAGAACGGGATCAAGAGATTGAGAGAGGGAGTGAGACGGGGGCAGAGAGAAACGAACAGTAGAGATGCTGGACAGAAACGGACACTTTGATGAGAGATGTGCTGTTTCATGTTGTTTTGAGAACGTCTGCCGAGGGTTTTTAACCCAAACATGGGGGTGAGTTTGGAGTGTATGGGAAAAGGATGTTGATGAGGAATATAAGGAATTTAAAATAAATAAATGATAACACGGTGGAAGAGCAGACGGAAGTATTATAAACATTAATTAAATATGATTTCTACTGTGAAAACACTATGAAAAATAGAGGTGTGGTCTTGAAGTACACAATCTATAATACCAATTAATGGGGGATGGATGAGTTACTTGCTCTACCCCCTTAATACCTCAGTGGTACCAGTTTGTACAAGCTGTTTTAATTGTATTATCGTCATCATACACGTTCCCTGTTGGATGTAACACATTGAAGCACACATCACAACTCCAGACTCAGCGTTTCAGACTTTCCTCTCTTGCAAAACAATGACTTAGTGGCACCACGGATGACGCTTTCACCGTCTGTGACTTAATTTTAGTAATATTTCCTTCCATGACAACATCCTGACGGTAGACATTATAACTGCATCCAGCTCTCTTTCTGTGTGTCTCTTTTAAAAGGAACAAAGACCCTGTTCAGTCATGTTTACAGGAATAAAGATCCCTCACACTATGCTGGCTAAAGACCCAATAAACTGTCTGTGTTTAGACATGATGGTTTTTGTTGAATCGTCATTTTACAAACTATATATTTACTGTCCCTGGTGTTTCTGCACAGGGTAAATGTGGAAGTGTATAATTTGAGAGATGTCAAGTGCTTATTTAGTGCAGCTGTATTCTGGCAGAGGCGTCCGTCTCCTCTCAGCGTTCATCCCAGCGTGATGCTCAGTGCTTGTGTTGAGGGGCGCTGGGGTTTTGGAGGGTGCTACTTTTGTCACTTTGTGGTCCGGCTGTTGTGATTTGTGGCAGATATGGATGAAATGCTGCGATTTTGTGGTTTCGAGGGTTTAAAGGACTCTATTAATCAGGGGTGGTGTAAGATACAGGTGGTGACAGGCCCGGATAAGGATTTTGTAAGATTGTGAAACCAGGTTGTGAATGGGGAATCAATCCTTCAACACCAAACGTGGCACTGATGTCATAGTTGAGTAATTTGTAGACAGGCTGGTTTATTATCTGAGTTAATACTTGACACTGATCTTCCAACCACAATCTAAACCTAATAAACCTGTAATGCCTTCAATAAAGACACAGTTTGCACCGAAGCACGCTGCGGATAGGATCTGAACCGAATGTCAGCTGCTGCATGTTTGATCCTGTGTGGTGACGTGGAGGGTGTGGCACGGCGCAGCCAAAGCCATATCTAAACTTAGCCCTGGACGGACAGCTCTGGGTCCAGTGGGTCAGATGTGGTGGATGGCAGACGGGATCCCAGTGGGACAGCTGGCACTCCCTGCCCAGTTGACCCGGTTGAATCATGGCTGCGGTTCAGATGAGGCCGGTGTTCGCTGCTGTTGCCTGTCTGCACCACGGACCACATCCAATACATTCGTTTGTTGGTTCTGTGACGTGGTCTTGTTAATAATCACTGGTCGTTCTGTTAGTACTTGGTGCTGAATCATTTTCCACGGAGCTGTGAATGAGGCAGGTGTGTTTCTTAACGCTGTTTTAATCCTTTGTATGCGAATTAGTCGTCACGTGTCAGGGTTGAGGCCACCTCACTCTCGTTTGTACCACATCCTTGGTGACTCGTGTCAAATGGAAAGCAGATGGAAAACATCTTTATTTCCCCATCTGGTGTGAGAGAATTTGTGTGTGTGTGTGTGTGTGTGTTTGTGTGTCTGTTTGTAAGTGTCCTTGCATGTACAAATGACAAACCATACTGTAATATTAGCTACATCGTTGTGTCTGTGTCTGATTAAAAATAATAGCTCAGCAAACCCCAAAGTGAACACCGGACACTGTGGGAATGTGACCGATTTATTTCTGATGCATGATGTAGGTTTGAAAACACACAGTGTCTGTATATTTTTCCAACGTCTACGTCTGACTAAGATACCCTAAAAGCCTGCTCACTGAAAACAAACTGGTTTTTAGGGTGTTAGTCACCAGGAAGTGTTTAATGGACTATGATTCCTTCTCTTTGCTTTTATTGGTCTCGTCTTCAGGTCTGAGTGAGGTGCCAAAGAATATTCCTCCGGACACCAAGTTCCTGGATCTGCAAAACAACCAAATCTTTGAGCTCAAAGAGAACGACTTCAAAGGCCTCACTAACTTATATGTAAGGAAACAGCCTGGTGACGTTCATATCGTCCCTCTCAGCGTGACGACTTCGCTGTCTTCAGGGTGAAATATCATTACGAGCCTCCATTGCACTGGGGATTTACGGTTTCATTTCCTTTATTTTCCTCCCTCCTCGTCTTTCGCTCTGAGAGCTTTAATTGTGTAAAACTTCTGAGCCTCTTGCCAAATGGGTAGTCTCACATCCTCTCATAGGAGAGTGGCTTTGCTCACTTCTGACCTGCTCTCAAGAGCAATATTAAGGTTGGCAGAGGAACTCCAGACACCGAATTACGTAACTGTTGAGGTCCATTTACCTGGGATTAGTCAGCCATCACCATTTTGACAGTGGCTCTCTTTTCAAGAAACCCAGAACCATCACAACCCAGATCATACATCCTTGTTGAACTAGAGATCCCAAGGATTTATCATTTTTATCAAATAGTCATTCTCCCGGCATTGGGTTACTGATGAATACTTAAAATGTCCGAGAGAACCCAGTAGGACCTCTTCAAGGACCTCCTGGTGCCTCTGCAGACCCAACTTAAAACCGTCTGCAGAGTAATGGGCATGGACAAGTTTTTCTCTGTGTGGTCTGGGTGCTACCAATTGTTTTTGACACAAGTCAATTGTTTTCCAGGGATTGTCTCTGCGGAATAACTATATCTCCAAGGTTCACCCCAGGGCCTTCCTCCCTCTGAAGAACATGCAGAAGCTTTACTTCTCTAAGAATCTGCTGACCACCATCCCCAAGAACCTGCCCGCCTCCCTGGTTGAGATAAGGATCCACGAGAACCGCATCCGTACGGTGTCATCCGGTGCCTTCTCTGGACTGGTCAACATGAACTGTATAGGTCTGTACTGCTGCTGAAATCCAGACTTTTATCTGTGCTGCTCACCACTGTCTTTGCCACTACAAAGTATTGGCACTGCCGTTTGAAAATTAAAGGGACTGTATTTTTGACATGCCACAAATATTCTTCCTTTCTTGCAGAGATGGGAGCAAACCCCATCCAGAACAGCGGTTTTGAGCCTGGAGCCTTCAGGGGACTGAAACTGAATTACTTGCGTATTTCAGACGCCAAGTTGACTGGAGTGCCCAAAGGTAACAACACTGATTATTATTTAACCTAACTGGTGAATGACATGACATGCTCTGTTTTCGAGTTCTCATCCGAACACACAAACTCTGACCCTCTGTGTCCCAGTCTTGTATCGACATACTTTTAATCGCGGTAGGCTGAGCAACGGGATTAGATGCACCAGTGATGAGAACTTGTGCCAGTAGATGCAGTTGTTGTCTGTAAAGATCTAATTATGACTAAATAAGACTTGTGCAGACAATACACAAAAGCCCACAAAAAGCTTTGATATCAACTGAAGTTTGATCAATTTTTTCCCCCCAGATCTCCCAGAGAGCCTGCATGAACTTCATCTGGACCACAACCAAATCCAGGCTGTGGAACTGGAGGACCTGAAACGCTATAAAAACCTGATCCGGTGCGATT
Source organism: Centriscus cristatus (assembly GCA_037832705.1). Classification (NCBI taxonomy): domain Eukaryota; kingdom Metazoa; phylum Chordata; class Actinopteri; order Syngnathiformes; family Centriscidae; genus Centriscus; species Centriscus cristatus. The sequence continues at coordinate 2,910,324 of JBBMJM010000001.1, read as the reverse complement.
CCTCAACAGTGGCCTCAGTTAGAAACAAATTCACAAAAAAAAAAAGATAACAATGCACCCTTATGTGTGCCTTCCTAGCAGACAGCAAGCCAGCATTCATAACAGCAGGCCCGTGAAACCAAACGTGTTAAATGGAGTTCAGCCATCTTTCATTTTATTATTTTCCCCCTGTGCTTGGGCGAACGTGTCACAATGCCAGCAGTAAAATATATCACTGCATATCTAGCTCTAAATCTACGATGGTTTGGTAGCAGCAGCCCTGCCAGGCTGCTGGGGTGTTCATTCTGTCTTATTGTCATCTGACTGGAAGCAACTCAAGCTCCCACTTAGTGAACAGTTAAGCTAAATGTACCAAGAAGTGGCCTGTTTTATTTTTCTTCTGCATCCAATTTTCCAGGTTGGGTCTTGGCTTTAACCACATCCGGAACTTGGAGAACGGCAGTCTCGCCTTTGTGCCAAGGCTGAGAGAACTTCACCTGGACAACAACCTGCTCACCGATGTTCCCGCCGGCCTCCCAGATATGAAATACCTTCAGGTGGGCCTCCAAAATGACATAAACATGAAGTGCTTTCAATTTAAACACAGCGTTTCTCAAATGTTACACATTGCTCATTGCGCTCCTCCCCCACCTGCACCCGCACCCCCCTCACTCTTCAGGTGGTGTACCTGCATTCCAACCACATCAGCAAGGTTGGTGTGAATGACTTCTGCCCCAGAGGTTTTGGGAAGAGGGCGTTCTACAACGGCATCAGCCTGTTTGGTAATCCCGTTAACTACTGGGAGGTGCAGCCTGCAACGTTCCGCTGCGTTGGCGACCGGCTGGCCATTCAGTTTGGAAACTACAAAAAGTAGAGATGGTCGGGAGGAGCTGAAAGAATGAGATAAGAGATGGAGAGCATGAGGTGAAGGAGACGTAGGGGAGAGCTGATAATTTAAATAATGACCAAAATGGAGAGATTGATGGGTTCATGTGCGAGAAGAGCACAATTCTCAATAATTCTTTTTTTTTTTTTTTTTTTTGAAGAGAGTGTGATTTATGATGGGCAAATAAAAAAAACAACTGATGTAAAAATAAATACGTGAAATATACAATTTCTTCATCAGTTTTTGCACTTTTATATTTGGAACGGATGGGACTGTGGAGACTGAGAAGGTTTTCCTCGGGCAAAAACATTGAATTAAAACCTTTTTTTCCCGAAACCATAGTGACCTTGCAGATACTGGCGTCATTTTGTGACTTTTTGGTTTTAATCTATTGAAAATAGAAAGGCAATGCTTTATAGATTTATAAATATACATAGATATACAGTATATATATACAAAGGTGCTCCATGTGACTTTCTGTGTGTACTGAGATGGGTGATAAACTCCACTGTGCCTGTTTTTACTGGTTTGAAGCGACTCAGCCTTCAGTTCTATGAATAATTGTGTATTAATAACAATAATAAACTAGTTGCATATTTGCGAGTGTAATTTCAGTTTATCCCTTTCAGAAAATTCAGAAAAAAAAACTGTTTGCTGATGAACAGCACAAAATACCGACTTCAAAATTCCTCTCATCATTTTTTTTATTTATCTGACTGAGCTGCCAGCCTGCTTGTGTAAAGAGTCTATCCCGTGCCTTTATATTACGCTGTCTGTATGATACTTCCGATAGGTATTCCTTTGAGTGGCAAAAAAAGTAGTTGGGGGATCCCCCGGTTTAGAGAAAAACACGCATCTTTGCTTTGACCCGATGAAGGCCATGTGGTCACATAGTGCTGCAATAAAAAAAATAGTGTTGATGCATTGTTTTGCACAGTTTTTTTTTGTCATGCTCTATCTGCTTGAAGGTTACTTACGGCTCAAGTCTGTTTACTTCTGTAGACCTGAACTCCTTCAGCCATAAGTATTCTGTGCTGTCTCCGTTCTGTAAGCTGACCAGCTGCCTGCTGCATGGGAATAAAGACATTTCTAGCCTACTGCATTAAGCCAGAGACAACTGATACACCTGGGTTGGATGTTGTGTGAGAAATAAAAATGAAATATCAAAAATGGAGAAGCCTTTCATGAATGAATCCAACACATTTGAGAAGAGACGATCAAATGGATTTGTCGTACTGAGTATATGTTTGAGCGCACACAGAGAAAGATGGGCGTTAGCATGCAGAGCAGCTCGTGCTGTCCCTCGTTACGTAATACCACATCGTACCTAAGGGAGCAGTGGTGTGTCACATGTCCAAAATGAACGGAAAAAGACGGAAAAACACTGAAACTACCAATAACTGTGTCCAACAAAACAATCTCGATCTCACGCTTCAGCTGATGAACGCTGCTGGATCAGTGCGTCACAGCAGGGACGAAGATCATTTTCATCACACAGCGGAGCGGAGCTTTCTGGGTCCGGAGGAGAGACAACAAGTCATCAATCATTCAGCCTTTTTGAACCTCTCATGCTCTTTTCAGATATAATAATGGAGATGTGTGCGTGCGTGCGTGCGTGTGTGTGAGAGAGAGACGCATTTTGAATATGAATCACGTTCAAATGTGCCGCTCGACGCGTCATCGCGCTTCCGCTCCGAGACGCAGCTGCAGACGCAGCGCGCGGTATGGTGACACCGGACGGACATGCGGCGATGCTCTTGCGTGTGAACGCGTCTGCGGCGATCCGTCCGCGGTCACATTTCGCAGTGCATGAGCGATTAGGAGGAGGAGGTGGTGGAGGAAGAGGAGGAGGAGCGACCAGCATCAGCAAAAAACAAAACAAACCCCCAAACCAAAACAAAAAACCATCAATACGCCTCGTTTGGTCCATCTCGCTGGCAGCGGCCCGTCGACGGTGAGCCGGAGCCGGGAGCTGGATTTAGGATGTCGCAGGGATGTGGTGGTGAGTCACTGGATGCAGCGCAGCTTGCAAACGGGCGAGAATGAAAATGGGGGTGGGGGGACAGGGTGCTTGCAGGGTGCTTGCGATGCTCCAGGACTGGCAGCTCAGGCCCGACAGGAGCCGTTGATAGGCTAATGACCGGGTGGGGGCTGCTCTCCATCCCAGTTTGCATGCACAAACACTGAGATGCTGGATGTGGAAAATAGTTAATTTTATATTTGTGAAAACAAAAGCAAACACGACATATTTCAGTGTTTTTTTTTGCTTAGCGTGTAGAAACACTTTGTTCATTCATCCTTTTTCTTCCAGAGTCCATGAAGATGAAAGGAGGAAGAGGAGGAAAGAGAAGGAGTGAGCTCTGCCTGTCACAGAACAAGTTTTAATAGGGCCTGTGGAAACACAGGTACCATTTTTTGGCCTTATTTTCTGTAATAATAATAATAATAATAATAATAAGTGATGTGTGTGACTACCAACAGACTTGTTCTTTCCCAGAGCTGTGGGGGGGTGGGGAGCTGATGACCATGCAGAGTGAGCTTCACCGCGACCAGCACCAACCATCTTCACAGATGATCAGCCCGCTCCTGCACGCCTGAGCCCTCATCAGCGCTGCCTCCTTCCCCCTCTCTCCCTCTGCCTCTCCATTCCCCATCTTCCTCCTCTTCCCACTTCATCCAGCTACCACTCCTCTTTCCCCATCCCCCCCATCCTCTTTCTTAATTTCATTACACCCTTTCTATCGTATGTCATTATGGTGTGCTGCGGCCGATCTCTGGACTCCCCATGCACACTGGCCTTGCTGGTGGGCTTCCAGTTCGCCTTTGTGCTCTATTTCTTCCTCGGAGGCTTCAAAGGTCTGGTGTCTGTTCTGGTGCATACGACAGAGCCAGAATTTGACTACTCTAGACCTCATGATGTCTACACCAACCTCAGCCATCTCGGAGCACCTCCTCCCCCGCCACGTAATTCCGGTACAGGGCCCCCCATCACAGGACCACCGCTGAGAGACTGTCAGATCCCCTCCCCACTGCTGGGTGAGTGGGTGTGGCCTCGTGTGTATGTCATGATGATCCTGCACAATAAATATGACTGGTTTCCTCTCCTTTCCTTTCCCAGTCGGACCTGTGTCTGTGCATCTTTCCTCTCCTCTGACTTTGGAGGAGATCCGACAGAGGAACCCGTTGGTGTTGCCAGGCGGACGCTATCGGCCTCCAGACTGTGAACCTCGCCACCACACTGCCATCGTGGTTCCGTACAGGAACCGGCAGACACACCTCCGTGCCCTCCTCTATCACCTCCACCCTTTCCTGCAGAGACAGCAGATCCACTACAGCATCTACATCGTGCATCAGGTAAAACTCAGTCGTGGTATTTGCAAATGCAGAGATACTCCTGTTGTGAAACTAATCAGTATGAACAAAGCATCTGGGCTATCGATGTTGGGAAGGATCAACACACGCTACCACTTAGAATGTGACCCACTTCAAAGCCAGGTTGTCGTCGGTCACCACTGAAGAAGCCTTGCTCGGAGAAGAGCTGAAACACCAAAGGAAGTCTATCTGCCTGCAGTAAACCTCGGTGTTCAACAGTGAACCTTCAAGGATGTGTGTGTGTGTGTGTGTGTGTTCGTTCTCTTTCTGATGTGTGTGTGTGTGTGTTCGTTCTCTTTCTGACTCCAGTGGGGCAATGGTACTTTTAATCGAGCCAAGCTGCTGAACGTCGGGGTCCGAGAAGCCCTCAGAGATGAAGACTGGAGCTGCATCTTCCTGCATGACGTCGACCTGCTGCCCGAGAACGACCACAACACCTACACCTGCCACAAACAGTTTCCAACTCACCTGTCGGTGGCCATGGACAAGTTCCGATACAGGTAGAGCCCCGGTGTGAGTGTGTGTGTGTGGTGTGTGTGGAAGGACGACAGAATGAAAACCTTTCCCTGAGACACCGGTCATGTGACCCTCCTAGGTTACCGTACCCTCAGTATTTTGGTGGGGTATCTGCAGTGACCCCAGACCAGTATATGAAGATGAATGGCTTCCCTAACCATTACTGGGGCTGGGGGGGCGAGGATGACGACATCGCTGCCAGGTAATGAGGGTGGATGTGTCTGATGATGACAGAGTGAACGTTCCATTCATTCTCGACTGTTGTTTCTTTGTTTGCTTCACTCGTTGCGTCTTTTCATTTACAGTTTGAGCTGTTTGTGTCCTCTGTGTTTTTCCTGTTTTCCGTTTTCATCTCTCATCCTCATACCCCTCTCGTTGGCCGTGGCTTTGCTGTGTGTCTCTGGAAGTAAGTTCAAATGGACGTCATTGCAGAGTTTGAACTGTTTCGAAGCTCCGTTCATCCCCGCTTCTTCAGTTCAACCCATCAAATTCACCGAAATTGAAATTACAAAAAACAGACACACTGAAACAGTAGTTATGGTGTGTTTTTATTGGTGTACCGTAGCATAGCACCTGGACCAGGGACAGTCCTTTATTGTCATATTCCACCCACAAGTTTTATTCGATTAGATTTAGATAAGACACAGAGCTGTGTTCGTGCTTTAAAGGATTGTTCTGACATAACATATCAATGCCAACTGATCACATCAACATGTGTTTCTTTTACGTCCGCTGTGTGTCCAGAGTGCATCTGTCCGGAATGAGGATTGTGCGTCCCCCAGTGGCCATCGGCCACTATAAGATGATCAAACATAGAGGAGACCGGGGCAATGAACAAAACCCACGCAGGTACCAATGCACGCACATTAGCTGAAATCACATGGAGCTCACATGAGTCTCACCCCTCGACCTGTCCAGTGAAGGTGTGACAGTCACGTGACTTCCCTCACTATGGCCAAAACTAGATAAAAATAGATATTTGGAGGCTCGTACCACGTACAGTAGCTGCCTTTCTCCTGAGGATCCAGGTTTCTTTGCCTCATTGTAGTAAAATATTTGAAATGTGTGAGAGAGAGAGAGAGAGAGAGAGAGAGAGAGAGAGAGAGAGAGAGAGAGAGAATACATTTTCAGACAGACATCGTCTCCCACTCATTATCTCAAGCTGACCCGACGCCCACTCTTGGCGTACTGAATCACAATGGTTGTTTTTTTGTTTTTGTTTTTCTGGTCTTTTTCTCTCTGTGTGCAGCAGACAAATGTTACCAGCTTCACCAGTTTCTTCAGTGTTTTTTTTTATTTGTTTCTGAGTGACAAAATGGGTCTTGTGCCTTTTCAGGAGAATGTCATTTATTGTTTTTTTACAGTTTCACGTGATGAGGATGATGTTTGTCATTCTAGATTTGACCTCCTTAAAAGGACCAGACTTAACTGGCGCTCTGATGGCCTCAACTCATTGACTTACCAGCTCCTCTCCAAAGAGCTGGAGCCCCTCTACACGAACCTCACTGTCAATATAGGAGAAGACCCTCGACTACCCCAGGTGAAAGCAGCCACACCACTGAAAACGACGACGTCTGCCCATCAAATTTGCACCAACAACAGCGCAGACACGCTCAAACAGGAGAAAAAGAGGCAAGGGAGCAGAGGAGCGCCTCCGGCGAATAGCACCGTGGCCAAACATGATGGTGTCAACACAGAACGTGCTCACTTGAAGGCGCCGAATCAAGCAACACAGGTGAAGTAGAGCCAGGTGTTCAATAAACAAACTGCATCTCATGTGTAGCATTTAAATGGCTTCTCCGTTCATTTTGGTCGGAATTTTAACAAGATGCGGAGCAGATCTGCTGGTGGAACACCAGCTGTCTCAGCTGAGCGCAGGTTGTTGCCGGTGATGCAACGGATCGAATACCGAGGCCACTTTGGTCTCCTGAGGTGCGTTCAGGGACACGATGGAGTCACGTCTTGGCGGTGTATCATCCAGTGAATGTGACCGCGGTCAGGCCCGCGACACTTGGGTCAGCAATAGAAAGGTGAACGTCAAAAGAAAACAATGGCAAATATGTAACTCTGCTCTTTTCAAGACTTCACGAGTTGAAACATCCCGTGATGTGCAGTGTGCTCCCAAACTGCTGCTGTCTACCCCACTCCACGGTGGGCTTGTGTTTCTGTGCCTTCTCTCTTTTATGCGCATTTTATAGACCGGTATCGTTGCTTTTATATACTGACCTGGGCTTAACTTTACCTCTCCTGCCGGGGAGCTAAAGCTGATCTTAGATCAGAATAAATATTTGTTCCAGGACTGCCCGTTTTATATTTGTGTGCATCGATGAAACGCTGGCGAACTCCTCAGCTGTCGGGTGATTCTAGAGTTTATATTTCTATATATATAGAGAGAGACGTATTTATTTGTTTACTGGTTTGTCTTTCATTTCGGTCTGGTGCCTCTTGTGTTGAGTTTTAGTTCCTAGACAATCAATTCATAAAGGAGGATATCTGTCAACCTCACGGAGTGAGGAAATACTATCATTACTATCTTAATGCCTGTCAGCTAATCATACATGTGGCATGATATTTGTTGTTGACTATACTGTTGATACGTGGACAGAGCTACGATTCAGATGTTTCTGTGATTTTATTTGGTTTTTGTTTTAGATCTACCCGATCTGTGAGAACGAAAAGTTGCAGACAATATTTTAGGCTCATTCGCTCGTTGTATCATATGTTTCAACAGAGAAACTGGTCATCGTTACACACCAAACACTTGTGTACAGATTTAGGTCAGTGCTTCGCTGGAAGGTCTGACGTCGCTGCAGAGGGTGGTTCAGTGTATTATGAAAACCCAGCCGCATCAAAATGTATAAAAGACAGTCTGCTTCATCTTCACTTCCTTGGTCTGCTAGTGTGAAGCTTTTCTGTCATCACGACAGAAAAGAAACAAAGAAAAATGACTGTTCTTTTCATGGAGGGGGGGGGGGGGGATAGGGGGTGAGGGGTGATTTAAGTTAACACATGAACCTCGCCATTTCTTTGACCATCAGTTTATTTTACACACCGGCCTTTTAGAATGTGTCATTTGCATTTTGAGTTTATTGTGTACAAGTTAGCGGAGGATGTAGGATCTGTAGGATTTTGCTGCTAATGGTGAACTGTATGGTCATCGACGACATGACGAGTACTGCTGATTATTGTGTAGAATTGTGTTTTATCATGCTAACAGACTATGTATTCCTGGAGGTCATGTGAATGTATTTTTTATGGAGTAATCTGCAAAAAGTGTGTGTGTGTGGGTGCGTGTGTGCATATGTGTGTGCGCGCGCGTGTGTGTTTTCGGGGTTTTAAGCGCCCGCTCTCATTGTTGGGTGTTTTCCCTCTATACCACATCTTCATGTATCTTTTAATAACATAGTGCCTCTTGACATCATTCTATATTAGGGATCGAAGGCACCATGCTGCGTTATCCGTGAGCGCCCTCCAGTGGTGCAGTCTGGCCTTATGCCAGCCAGGATCCGAGGACTGAATGAACCTGCAGTGTTGTGACATGAATGTTAATCATTAACTTTGGCCATTCACAGGTTTCAGCCAATCCAGTCTTTGCATTGCTCTGTATAGTATCACATGATTAATCCTGACTTCTTAAAGGAGCAGACCACCCCTGAATTTTACTGGTGAAGGGAACCAAACGAATGTGATGTGAGAGTTTTATGAATGGATAGTTTTATAGAAGGAATTTATTTATCGTATAATAATGCTTAAAAAGAATGTGCTGAGTGAGTATATAGAGAAATATTTGGTTTCAGTTCGTAACGTTTGACAACATAATCATTCTATAATAGATATTATATCCCTCATTTATCATCCGGCCTGTCAATGCCTACACGACATGCAGCGGTCAATGCTGAAAGCTTTTTAAAGACCTTATGTAATCTCGGCAGATTAATCAGCAAATTGTGAGCTTACTTGGAGATTGTTCTATATTTAATAAACAGGCTAGTTTCGTAAGGGACGTTTCACAGGTGCAGTTTGATGCGATCTCACTGAAAAAGAATTCCAAAGTATTTTCTTTCATGTGAAGTTGATCATTTGTTCTTGAGTTCATTCAGTTTATTTCATTTAGTAACATACTCTTTTAATAAAACGTGACTGTCAACATTCACCCATCTGGCAAGACGGGCTGTTTATATATTCATAGCAAATAAAAATCGTCAGTGCATTACATTGCTTATGATGGACGACCGTGATGCCTCATTCACTGACCGTATCCAGGAGAGGAAACGTGTTGTTACAGGCAATGAACAATTATAAAAGCAAATAAAATCAACACAAATAAAACACATCATCAAAAATGTGTCTCGTCCTGTTTTCTAAACTTGACTTTCCCAAACACGTATTCAGGCCAAATATACGAATGCGTAATAGTGTAAGTGCTGCACACTACTTTAAGCGATGCACTTACCCTCATTCTCTCCCTCTGTCCCCTTGAATCCACATCAGCGGCTTGTGGCAGCAAGATTATCGGTAATATATCACCCATCAACACATGCTGAACGGCAGTCGAAAAGGGCACCAACCTGTTACATCACCGTCGGCGCTGCGAGCCGGAGTGTTCTGTGTGGGGCATGAAGAGCAGGATTAAAAAGTTGGATATGAGATCATACCTATAAATAGGCAGTGACCCCGAGCGTTTTACATTCGATCTGTTTCATAATCTGCAATGTGTGGTTGGTATGATTCACCAGGGGAGGGCCAAAGAAAATGATGAAATGGGTGAACAGCACCGTATCAGACAAATGCAGAATATTAAAAGTACCGCCGCACATACACATTTTCTGTCATTTGGTCAGTTACAGCTTGTGCCGTGGAGGAGTTGGGGCACATTCAACAGTCACAATAGGGCATAGAAAAGAATAAACATGACAGAAACCACAGATAACAGGACAGTTCATAACACTAACTATGCGTATGTTCATTCAGTGACACATTAAAAGGGCAATTTTCCTTCTCTAAATTCTCCACACCTGGGTATGGTCTTGCGGGATGTTCAGGGATAATGTGTCTGACAGCAGTGACAGTCTCGTTTGCCCTTTCCCTCCAGTGGACTGACACACTGGCCTGCTGAAGTGACTGTGGCAGCAGACTGAGAGGGCTGAGGCAGCCGTTAGTCACCTCCCGTTACTGTTTGCCCTCGGAGACGCTGCCGACCCCTCATACGCACAACGATATTTTAGCCCTCTTAACCCCCACTCAGTCACTCACACACAATTTGTATCCAGCATGTTAGTTAATTTAACCAATAAATTCACTTCACCCTCCCGATAGAACAACAGTTCCTAAAACATTCCCAGCAGGATGTTGGGTATTCATGTTTGACATGATAAATGATTATTATCATTTTAATTTGAAGTCAGACACTTGTTAATTCATTAAGACTTTATAGGCAAACACCGTAGAGATATCTGAATATGTTAACTTTATTAATCCTTCGGGAAATGTCCTCAGGGAACCTTCCCACAGGATTAATAAGCGTTCCGATCAAATCTAATCTAGTCATTACATGGAATATCCATACCACAATATGACTTTTCACGAAGCTTCATCAAAAGATGTGTTATGGTTGATGTTTGAGAGAACAACGACAGGCGGAGGGACCATTTTTGTGTGATTCATTGCGTCAATGTGAAAATCCACAATAATAGGTCACCAAATTTGGTTCTTATATAATCACCCTTAATGTTCTGCTCTGAAAATCATCCCATCATTGGCTGGAGAATAAAGGATATGAGAGGATGCATCAAGATCCTGAGGCATCACACGCCCGGGCGTTATAGAGTGAGGAGGAAAGTGGATCAGTCGCCAGGTTTGGACCCTCGTTCCTGTCTCATCCCACCGCTGCTCAGCTGCTGCTGTCATCCATATTTGCAGCCTCAGTGGACAATTTCCTCAGCTGCAGGCTCTCACAGTGCTCATAACAACACATAGATGAAGTGAATTAATTCAGCTACTGTGGCAGCACAGTGGAGATCTGGGTCATGCAGTTGTGGCTTTTTTTTCTTCTGTGGCCATGTCAACAACACAATCTGACCTTGACATTCCCAGGTGATTTTCCACAGAGGTGTGTGTGTGTGCGCGTCTGCCGGGCCTGCTCCTGTGACTGAGTGCGCACGCACGCACATGTGCCAGCGTGAGTGT
>JBBMJM010000001.1:2881093-2893955 GCA_037832705.1 Centriscus cristatus | reverse complement strand
TCCACAAATCTGTTTAAAACCAAGGAGACAATATTGCACCAGATAATGAAAAGATTAAATCTTCAGAATTACTGAAGAAGAAAATGTTTTGTTTATTTTCAGTAATATTCGCGTCTTTGTTTGTCTACTTTATCAGTTTTTATGATACTATTATTTTCAGAAATAACCTTACTACAATAATTAACAATGATATGTCACATTGGCTGAAATAGGCCTTCGCAGTGATATCACAAAGTATTTGTTCAGTTTATTTTTGGGAATGGGGATGTGCATGTACAATATGCTTGAGAGAAGCCAACGTTTATAGGTCTCTTACTCATTCGGTCATATAATGCCATTTTTATTTGCTATGGTTGCATCAGTACGCAGAAGAATTACATGAATTACATCAAAATACCCCGAGCATTTCCTTGCAGCCTGTAATCACATAATCTCATTGTTTCCTCTCCTTTTTTTTCTCCTGCAGCAAAGAGAATCCTAAACAAGCGACAAGAGTCACATCAAGTAAGTTCAGATCTGTTGTGATAGAAGACCTGATTCAATCAAACCTGCCATGCTAATTCTGACGCTGACGTGTTGGGTAGATGGTCCTGACAAACGCATGTCATTCTGAATGCGGACCTCTGTGCCTCGTTGTAATCCAAACTGATTCTGAAGTGTCACCCCCCACACATGAAGTGGAATCTCAGATGTGTGGCTATATTTAGGCCCTTTGACAAAAAACACAGAGCAAAATACCAGAGACATCCCTCTCCGCTCTTCTGTGATGTAACTGATGATGAAAAGCGTTTTGTAAACACAGACAAAGACAACCGTAACTACTGATGAGTCACCACGATGACGCAAAACAACTGGAAATAGAGAGGAGACGAGAGGAGAGGAGGAGTATGCCGGGTCGCTGTGTTTATGTACGTGTGCTGGTTCTATCAGTGTGGGAAATCGACTGAAGTTCTTATGATCATGTTTCAACCTGCGATGCAGCATTGGAATCAGTTTAATATGTATTCGGATTCTAGAATTCTGATTCTAATCTTGCAGGCTGCAATAATGTGTTCATGTGTTTTCAGGTCAAGATGGAGAATACGGTTTAAAAAGTGAAGAGATTGTTTTGGCGCCTGAAGATGAAAATCCACTCAGGAGAATACTGCAGGTACACACTCCGTTTCTGGTTCACGGTGTCCATCAAGGTGCTCTTTTCTGGACACACACACACACACACACACACACACAGACGCAGACCAGCATGCATGGCACCAAAGCACAGCATTCTCACTTTGCCACACAGTGTGACCTTGGATGCAGGAATTTTCTTGGTCTCACATCATTCACCAGAGGAAAATCATCTCTGCCACGCACACACAGAAGCACTCGAACTGAAACCATATGCTGTATCAGCTGTTGTATTCCGGCCTGCTTACATCTGTTTCCTATAGATTAAAGGATTCTGTCCAGTAAGCTCTCATAAATCGATGCGTTCAGTCAAAGTAATGTCTTTGAAAATTGCTGTATCTGATGCACGGTATTCTCCGAACAATTGATCAAATGTGTTAGATTAAAGGAAGAATTACTTCCCCGTTACAGCCAATGTCAGTTTACATGTCTTGAAAAATAGTGCTGGATTAGCACAAATGCCCTCCAATGAGATGTGGCCTCTGAGCGCAGAGATTAAAGAGCTGGAAGAGGCAGTTTCTATCTGCACAGCACAGACGATGTGGCCAGCCACCACGCCACGAAATGCAAATTCAGAAAGCTCAAGTTTTCCACCCAAAGTGCAGCACTGCTCTTTTGAAATTCAGCGCTGGGTGAACATTAGAGACGCTGACACAAGCGTATAGGAAAGGTAATTTTTTATCACAGCGCGAGTCGAGATGTATTTGCTTCAAAGCAAGCGCACTCTGGATCAGCTACAAGCAGAACGGCACTGAGGCAGACGATGATCCATGTCACATTCCTCAAATGATGACTATGACGAATTGTAGATCCTCCATTGTCTGGACTTGTGTGAATATCTAGTCCACCCCTGAAGCACTAGTGGCAGTTTCAGACACTTTTGGGCTGTTTGAGGAGGAGGATGGTCAGTAACATCTATAGATAGATGGACAGATAGATACTTTCATTCATCTCCAAGAGAAAGTCACAAATTATACGTCACATGCCTTTTGTCTGACAGATTTGAGTATGTCTCACCCAAAATGAGTCTCTTTACGGTGTGATCACTTTCTAGATGACAAAATACTTCTGCCGTTTATATAGTTATTGAGTTGAGTTAATTAGTTTAGTAATGAATATCATGTTTACTTGCTTTCCTTCCTTTCTTGTCGCAGCCTTTTAAGTGGCATCAGCCAGGGATGTCTCACAGTAAGAGGAAGCTGCTCCAGTCTCTGATGGGGCCTTACGGCCCTCTGAGCGTGTCTTACAATGGCAAAACCTGCATTTTGTTCAAGGCAAAGCGCCTGGCAATCCGCTACAGGAACCACACCTTTATTGATCTGACTGAGAGAGTCTTCAACCCCAACTCTCCTGTGGACACGAAAGGGTCTATTTGCACCAAGGAGAAAGCAACGTAAGTGTAAACAAACAATGAGATGTGGACTGTCAGGCCAGGTACAAGTTATCAACACAAACTTTAAACTGTGTTCCTTTTGTGATATTTTCTGCTTCTGTAGGCTTTCATTAAGATTTGGTGACGTGGAGGATTTACGCGGTCTGGTTATCAGGTAAAATATACAGTATATGTACTTCACATGTGGGCGTGCACATGTGAACTGTGTGTACCACTAACTCGTGTGTGTGTGACTGTTTCTCCTCCCAACAGGCTTCAGATGTCAAACACGTTTTACGAGGCAGCCGGTCAGAACTGGTTTACATTAGACAGCGTTCACATCCACTACAACTGGACCCAAGAAGCCACGTTCAACGCCAGCGAGGTCTACGCTCCTGCCACTTCATCCTACCATTGCCAGCACGTCAGCAGTCTGCACAAATATGACACGCTCCTCGTGCCCAGCTCCCACACTGACACATCCGCTAACTGGCACATCACTTTCACTGATTTCCAGGTACACTATGAAAGAGTGGACTTTTTATGTTGCTCTCTCACCAGCTTGTGCTCCTTCCCCCCCCCGTTTTTTACGTGTGCACGTGTCTAATATGTTTTGCCAATGATTTCCTTGTGTTCTGCCTGTCTGGCTGTGGCTCAGTCAGTCTCTTTACCATCTGCGTGGCAGCCGGTCAATCTGTCTGTACCCTGTCTGTCTAGTTAGAGTTTTTCTAGGTTGTCTCAACCTGTTCATCTGCCCCGTGCGTCTGTGCCTGTTAAGCCCAGTGTAAGAGCCTCATTAGTTTGAACTAATCTTATACTTCCGCCTTCCCTCTGCTCTTTCAGATCCAGGCCTTCAACGTGCAGTCAGACAAGTTTGCTTCGGCCAGCGACTGTGCCACTTTCCTGACGCCAGCGATCCTAATGGGCTTGGTGACATCTCTGATCCTGCTCCTGGTGTTAGCCTACGCTCTGCACATGGTGGTACACCTAAAGCACATCGACCGCTATGAGGAGCACAAAGCCACGGTCTACTTTCCCCGTAGTCCAGAGGCTGAGTTGCCGGACAAGAACAGCCTGTGAAGGAAAAAGAAGAAGAAGAGCCAGGGGATGACAATGGGCGAGAGAGGGAGAGAGTGAAAGCAAGGCTGAGGAAGCGTGCAAGTAAAGATGGAAAAAGTATCCTCCACAGAATCTTTCAACAAAATGACAACTTTGCCTGTTCGTATGAAACCTTGTAAGTCTTAGCTACTTTAAGTCAATGCAGACCGTGGTTGGATACTTTTTCGTCTTTGATGCATTGACGTGCATCTTAGCATCCACATTTTGAATAAGGTCTCTGGATGCTCAAGCCTCTCCCGGAGAGATGGTTGACGATCCAAACGAAGGACAAGGACAGCCCTGGGACCCTGAAGGGCAACAGCGTAAGCAGGCCTTTACCCCAGCCAGCCATTAAATCCACAACTGTAGCTAATACAGCTAACGTCAGATGCTTCTGAGTACATGTGTGCATTTTTACCGTCATATTACCAGCTTTCGTCATACATTGTCTTTCCAGCTTTCATTACAGTATCCTTTGTCTAATACTGCTGCAAGAAATATATACTTCAAACAGTCGGTTTTATTGCTGAAATAGTCGTATTAGCTGCATGCCAAAAAGGCTGGTCTACCTTGGCTAGCACAGTGTTTCCTACAAATCTGGACTGAGGAGATCTTGCATGAGTTGCAGTTAAAAAACATTCAAATGTGGCACAAAGGAGAAGGAGAAGAAGCTTAAAAAGCTTGAGAGAAAAAATAAAAATCAGGAAATACTGGTCTGGCATCTGGCTGGAGTGAACGGACCACCAATACCGGCCCTTCAGAGCCTTTGGCGTCTCTCACCCCACCCCCGAACAAGACTGCTGCTTGGTACGTAACTGTGAAACGGCCTTTTTACAGACCAGCCAGACAAAGGGGGGGGGTCCTACAAACTAGCACAAAATCGGTTAGTTGCGAACGCACTAACGACAACTTTCAAAGACAATACATGGAACTATGCTGCACAAGACGGCCCGTCTGAGGGCAACGCAGGACCGCAGATGTTGGGATGACCCGGCTCTCTGAGAGTCACGTGTCAAGGACAAGGGGAGGCCGTGGGTCCTCTTATACACGGGACTGGGTTTGACTGCCAAAGTGAAGCTGATGAGGAGTTGCCATAAAATATGGTGAGAGTGTGACAATGTGAAAATGAAAGCTAATCATTACAGCTATGTACAAAACAAAAACAGACATGTACAGAAGTGTCACTCTGCAGAGGTCTTTTTTTTTTATATACTGTACGATGTAATCATGAACTCCTATTAGGCACAGGATAACTATGCTAATCCTCATAACCAACAGGATATACAGAGCTGTAGATACATTTAGATCGCTGTACGATCATAGCCGTTTACTATCATTGAATATTGCACAACTAATAAACATAGAAACAAGTAAAGACATTGTGCTATGAGGATTAGTGAAAGTATCAATGCATAATTTATAATTTTTTTCTACAAAATATTAACACAATACGCTGTCTCTCTGTTTGTTTTACGCTGAGTCAGAACATCCAGTTTCATCGAATTGTAAATTCCCAGTACAGATTCCTACCATAGAGGGACAATACTATGGAATGCCGTCCAGCTACTGGGACTTATAGATACCATTATTGTGCCAGAAGCCACACTAGCAGCAGTCACGGCATCAGTAAGTCATTTTTACTGATAAAAAAAAAGACTCAGCATGACAGTAATTAGATATCTTAACATTCGATATGGCAGTTCTGTCAATCTGTAGCAGTGTGAAATGTGTTCTTTGGTCATAAATGTATCCTACAAACTATGAAAAGAGCGGGGGCAGTTTGTCCACGGACCGACTGATGAAGATTGAACAATAAATGATATTCAGAGGAAATGGTGCGCTATGCTTGTATGTTTAGTGCATGTGTTCCCCTTTGTTCGATGGATGTCAAATACATGGCCATAGCAACTGGGCATCTATTTACTCCAGCTGTAATAATGACAAAACAAACCACTGGGAATCATTAGGTAAGACACAAAGCACTGAGAGTGATGATAGTGATTTTCAAGGACATTTAGTGGCCACAAATGGATGCATATATAGTGCCTTATACTGTATATGATCAACACATGTATGGTGAAATAATTATATTTAAGACAAGTCTTTGTCTGACACTCACTCACTTATGTTCAGGGTTTCCTGTTTGCCATCTTCTAGAAACATCTGGTTGCCATATCTGTTCTTAGTGCATTCAGTGGTGCAGAGGAGGAGGAGGCGGAACCTACAGGTGATACTCAGATGATGCAGGTGTTGAACGTACACTCTGTTATACTGACACAGTGAATTGTACATCGAGCAGTTATTTCAAGGTGTGTGTGTGTGTGTGTGCGTGTGTTCTTCACTGTATTGGCTAAACACGGCCCCCTTTTATCAGTTACACCTGTGAAGTGGAACATGATCCCATAGCGCTGCAGATGTGCCTGTTGACAACCGCTGAGCCTTTTTGACCGTGTGAGTTTGGACTGGAATGCTCTAATGGACGGTTCCCCAGTGGCTGCAGTAAACCGCCATGGTAAGGTCCTGGTACAGTTCTACAGAACAGGTGTAAGCTGCTGACTTTTTCAAAAACTTTTCTTAAACCGGCAAGGAGAGATCTCGTTTACAAGGGAGACCTGACCAAGACGTCAGCAGCACACTTCATTATGGTTAATACATGTCGTATGCTTACTCGTGTAATTTTAAAATAAATCCACTAGAGGTCAGTATAGCAAGGCAGTAGGCATGGGCCTTGATGGACATGAAGGATATACACATACATACGTATATATTTGTATTTATATTACCAGTGTAAAAAAAGAGTGTTTCTCCAGGTCCAGTGATGCATTTGATACATCTTTACTGTATTTGAAGTTAGCACATAAATATTACTATTTTTTTTAGCTGATGAAACTTCATGCATGAGACAAGACAGCAATGATATTATTATTATTATTTAAAAAGATATGACGATATTTTTATCTATTATCTAAATATACATTTGATTATTCGTTCTGTGAACAGAATGTGTGATGTCACACAACATCCTCTAGATGTCAGTGTGTGAGCTTTTGTTACGTGCCTCTGAACGTTTTCTACCTTCATATTACCAAAAAAGATCATGCAATGTGCTCACATCTACTATGAATATAATGTTAAATATGTCATTGTGTAAGTTGCAGTGAAGTTTATGAGTAAGACATTTTCAACTCTCGATCCAAAGGAGCATAGATGTGATGACCAGGATTTTCCTGTTCCGTGTTTTCCTTTTTGTGAGACGTGATTGGAGGAGTCACGTTCTGTGTTTGTTGGTAATCTCTCCCCGTGCAGAACTCCACAGTGAGGATCCTCAGAGTGCTCAAAGCTGGGGATTTTGGACTTTGTGGCCGCAGCCTGCGCAGCGACAGATAGGCCCGCTTATTTTATATGTAAAGCTGCCGGCCAGAACGCACAGGCCTGCAGGGTGCTCCACACAACCCCATTGTTGCAGCCAAAGTCTGGTGGGGTCCCACTGTCTAAGCTGCTTTGCATTCTGGGAGCACAAGAGTAGGGAAGGGCATCAATGCTGGTAGGTGGGTAAAGTAGGACCTTGACAGGAATCCTTGTTCACATGCTCTTTATGGAGCTCACTCGGCCCAGCAGAGTGTTTATAAAATAATCTTGGAAGCGCACAAAACTCCCCTCTCCCTCTTTAATGTTTCAGTCTTATCTGTTCTTCATTTCCCTTTTTGCATTGCTTGTCTGGTGTGTCCACAGTGGTAAATAGAGATAATATTGCTCAGCCTGGGATTATACTGTGCTGCCAATCACTGATTTGGCCCATCGGGACACTTTGTTGAGAATTCAGACTCGGTGAGTCGACTGTTAATTGAACCTCAGAGTCTGACCAATCATCCTCCTCAGAATTCCGCATCCTCTATCAGCACAGCCACGATAAAGGGCCTCGCTGACATGTTATCATTACAAATGAGTTGGTTATCACGAGCCCAGGCTATAGGCTTGCACAAACAAACAGTCCATGGTTTTATTCATTGCCAAGAGATAGAGTCTGTGCAACTTTGTGCACTTTGTTGTTATGAAAGAACATATTTTGCAGTGGTCAGATGCTACTCTGTAATATGAAGTGTCAAGGTCAATGTTGTAACTAGAACAAAATATAGACAAGTAAAAAAAAAAAAAAAGGGATCTGTGAGCGTCGTTGCAGGTATTTTCCTGTTACTGGGTAATGCCTCTTTGTTTTCTAGACACAGTTTGAAAAATGTCCTTTTTGATAAGGTACACTGGGCAAAAAGGTAAAAGGAGATCTCATATCTGAAATCAGGCAGTAAAGTAAGAAAATAGGAGAAACGAGAATAATGAGTGTAAGGAAAAGATTTGTCACAACAAGGTGCTTTTTTTTTCTTTCTTTAATTGAAGTGGAGCGGGAATGTAAAATGGAATGTGACGCTTTGGGCAAATCAGTGGTGAACATGTTGTCAATGCAGAACCTTTTTTAATCTGCCACACAAAATAATGCAAATATCAGAGGCATTCACTTCAGCTAATGTTATTTCTCCACTTAATGAAACCACCTCTCCCATCAAGTCGCTGCTCGACTCATTTCCTCTGTCTGGTTCGAGGTAGAAGAGAAAATTTACACGTTTACTCCAGAATACACAAGTTTGACTGTCGGCATACATGTGCATTGTTTTCCTGGCAGACATCACTCAGTCATTTCATTTTTTCTCTTTACTTCCTGTCTATTTTTGGCAGAGGAGTTTTAAATCATGCATGTTGTCATAGTGCTTTTAGTATTACTGTCATTTAAGAGGACGTTTGTGTATCACTCACTCACGCACACACACACACGGGACAATCCCTGTTTTCAGTTTGTTTACCTGACGAGCCCTGCCAGCACAAAGGCAGTGTGAGGACACGATGTAAAAAGAAATCCATGTGATGTCGGTGAAACATGGAAAATGATCTGAGACAGACGAGAAGGAAAATCATTCATCCATGCAGACGTCCACACATGCACAAAAAGACTCAGAGTATGTTTTTTTTGTAATGTATGATGGGGATCACTGGGATTCTTAAAACCATTGTCATCGCACTTAACATGAACTGACAAACTGTCTTTGGTAAAGTTTATAGCACACTCGTTGAAATAACATTCATTGACATTCACATATTGAAATAGACATAGTACTGTAGTTTAGTGAAAGTCAGTATTCAAGTTTGTCTGGACGTGGCCGTGAATGTGTGTGGTTCCGGTTTTACAGTCTGACACCTCAGCTCCTCTGCTGGTTACACTGTTGTGCTACTTATTTCCATTTACTGGCCCGACTTCCTGCAGCACCTCTGAAAGAGCATTGTGATTTCCTCCGTCACTTCATTTCACCTCTGTTCTTCAGCCCGTTTTGTTTGTTATCGTCATCGTCCCTTTTCCATTTGCTTCTTTCATCTCCTCTCACGTGCTCCGTAGTTGTGTATATGTGATCTAATCACTTGGCTGTTGCTCCGTGTTTGTGCTCACACGAAATGAACCATTGCACACGAGCAATTTATTTCAAAATACATAGACAGTGTCAGGAGTTCAAGAAGTAACATGCCAGTTGCCATTATGTCTGATTCATGACCTTCGCAATTGTCCCTCCTAACAACTAGATTCATGACGTTCTTAGCTGTTCTCTCTCTTAAAAACTTTTGTTCAAGGGAACTGTGGGTCACCCCAGTTACAAAGGCTTCCTTCCAGTCTCACATGAATAGCTCAGTGTTCTGAATCTTATCTCCGTCTAAAGAAAATGGCTGCTGTATAATTGCTTTTAAACACAATTATGTTCACTAATATGCATCCCGTTCTGTAGATTATTTTTCTATGTCAAATTAATCTCTTAGGGTCCATTTTAAGAACCAGCCCCTGCATGGTCACTGTTTTTTTTTTTTTTCCAGGATAACGTCCCCTCTTCACTTCTTATTCACGTCTTCGTTGTTGCTGAATTAGCTGTTTCTTTCTTCAACTAGTGTTCTTCAGCTGTTGTTCCCGGGACACCAAATGCTGGACTGGATGGAAATAGACCTTACATGGAATTGTATGCTGTTTACTGTATCATGCATCTCACCACATTTCTTTTGTATTTTCTAAAATATAATATGTATTTTCTAAAGCAGATACTCTATATTTCTATGATAGGTGTATTTTCGATTTCCCTTGAAATCTACATGTTATAACCAACGAAGAAATAAGACATTGGCATTGCAGCTGGAATCACCGTGTAAAAGTAATTCACTAGCTTGGTCAAGTCAGTAAATTGGTTTGAGCCAATTGGAACTTAATACATTATTTTATCTGTTCAGCAAGGTTCAGTAAAGTTCAAATATTAAAGTATAAACAAGATATCATTCATTTATATTATGTAAAATATTGAATAAAATGAATAGAGGACTTCAGGATTTGCTTGAGGAGGCTGTTGGGCCCCTGAGAAGCTGCAAGCAATATTCTTCTTGCGCCGTAGGCGAGTGTTGCATATATTCGTGAAAATCCTGTTGAGACGACAGAAACATTAGCCCTGATAGATTGTAGCGTCTGGCTACCAGTCCACTCTGTGGCGTCACTTCTGCTGCAGACGCTGCTCCTCTGTCAGGTCAGGGTTTCTGTCCTCCCAAACTGCAACATGTGGAGAAACATGATCTGAGAATCCTCAAGTAATAGTTAACATTAATGGAGAACATATGGTATTTTTGTCTGATCCTGTCTTTACTTCCTGTTTTATTTTGAAGTTCTGCCTCTTGTGTCATTTCCTGTCTTTCTTTGATTTTCCCTCCATTTTTGCCAACACACCTGTGTTACCCTCTGGGTTAGTGGGGAAAAAACAACTGTTTGTGGGAAAAATAACTGTCAATGTAATGTTTTAATCAGCATTCCTTATAAATTAAAGCATCTTAGTGTATGCTAAAGCAGGAATAAGTGAGATGACAACAAACAAACAAAATACTCGACAACAAAAGCAAAGGTACGTCTCTTTCAATCTTTTTTCTCCCACTGAATTGTACTTTGTCCGAACATGGCAGACAAGACAACATTACAGCCAGAACTGACACAAAATGCTGTTGACTTTCCAGACTCCCACTGACTCGCAAATATACATCTTAAGAAAACCTGCACTGTTTGGCTGGATTGCAGTTTTAAATACTTTAGGTTTGTGTGTCCTCAAACTGGTGATTACTGCATCAGAATATGTTTTTGAGTTAGTTTTTAGAAAGTGGAAGAATATTATCTAAATGGAGTAGGATTATTGTGATCGATAGAAAAACTTAACTCAGTGTGCTAATTTAAGTATCCAGTTAGAAAAATATACTTCAATAGCAATGATTCAATTCAACAATGTAATTCTTCAGATGATCTATTCAACTCTTTGTTTTGTGTATTGACTCAGCCAGTTTAATTCTTATTTTAGAACATGTATTTTTGCAGAAATAATCAGCAATGTCCGTGCCAAAATAAGGGTCAGTTTTTACCCCAAATTTAGGACACATTCCAATAAAGAAGTAAATCCCAGGGATCTTTTTTTTCCTCCTGCCCCAATTTCACAGGTGTCAAAGCAGGCAGCTGCGTCCTGCGTTCATCAAGCCTCAAATTGTCCTTATTTTCTGTGTCAATACATCTAGTGGCTGTGATCCAAGCCAGTTTGAATTCCACAGAAAGCCGCACTCTGATGGAGGAAATCTCTGGCTTCTCATTACTAGGTGGAGATCTAAGTCTAGTAAAATTATTTATGGCTTGCTTTGAAATCCTCAGGCACTAATGGGACTTGGCCCATCACTGTCCATTCAGAGTACAAACTCCTGAAATAAAACAAGCCGGCACTGTGCTGCCATCCTTCTGTAGAGACAACAGAGTCCCTGTAACAAAAAGAGTCTGTTGTTCTCCTCCAGTCTCTTCAGTCTCACACTGTAGCAGCTGGTCAAACGGATAGTTAAATATATGAAAACACAAGTCAACACACAAGTTTCAAACCAATACTTTCACCTCAGCTACAGTTGTTATTTCTTCAACATCTGGGGTGGACACAGCAACTCCAACTGATATCATTTGTGTGCCTCTGGGTGTCAACGAAACTTTGTGACAGAAAAAAACTGTCTCACTTGTTTGTTCATCCGTCTCAATCTATCAAGAACAATTAGCGCAGTCCTTGGTCAGTTGATAAACTCAATTTCAAGATAGAACTTGAGCTGACCATACAATGTTTTCTGGAGAAGAATCAGTCCACAGGAATTAAATATATGGCAGCAAGAGATCATCAGACTTGTTTGGTTCTATTGTAGAGTAAACTGGTCGCAGAGTGTCTTTATTAATTATTGAGAACTAAAAATCTTAATCTCATGCAAGTATCATACTTTTATCCTGGAACATATGATACGTCCTCCCAACACCTGCCACTGTCGTAAAACTCACTGTAGTCACATATCCAGTTCAGTTATGCCAGGTCACTGTGAATCTGCTCCACTACGGATCTTTTCCTCTCTGTTGGTTGACCTTGGCGCTAATGAGATGCTGGAAATCCAGAATAGCTTGTAGCTGTGAGGTCAGACCACGGGCAACGAGAAAGGAAATACAGTCATATTGATGAATTGCTCACTGACTTCTTCACCATAATCACGCTAAAGTTTGAACAATTTCCCTTCATTAAAGGCTGTAGATGTTTTTAACCGTTTTTCAGAGATATATTTTTGTGACATCAAATGTATCCCGTTATTTAGCAGGTTCAGAACCTGAATGCCTCTGAGAGTTTTCTCATTTAAAATGTAACTGTTCAGATATTAGTCCGTTGCTGTGGATCCCTGTCAATGCAAGTGTTGTGTGGTGAGTAGATAATGGGGAAGAAGGTGTCAACTAACCTACTTGAAAATAGAATATGATTTGCACTATAACCATTCCTGTCATTGGCTGGTCTACCTATCCATCTATTTCATATCTCTATCTCTCCATCTGTCTCTGTAAAATTAACCTCAGTGATGTCCGACACATGTTTAACATCCAAGCATCTGTCCAGCGTGGAACAGGGAAGCCTGTGGAAATCCAGAAAAATGCCATTCCTTCAGAGTTCATCCCCTTCTAGTGTTTCATCAGAACCCTTCCAGCTCTGTCTGAAACACGATCCGTCACATGGGGACTGTCGCCTGGGGGCTCTCCTCCTCTTTCACCAGCCATATGCCCACACACCAGTGCCACATCACTGATGCAAAGTGCATTTAACTCCCATGTCG
>JBBMJM010000001.1:2860006-2870444 GCA_037832705.1 Centriscus cristatus | reverse complement strand
ACACACACACACACACACACACACACACACACACACACACACACACACAGACACCAGCCTAGCCATTCAGCTATGTTGACATTTCCAGTTGCAATTATCTCATGGGATATCCTCCATTCTTCTGCTTTGCAGCTGTATTAGCAGCTAAAAGCTCCAACAATAATGACCAGGGACTCGGAGGGTATCCGCGGTAACCAGACTGACGCAGCTGACGATGAACTGACTTCTGGATTAGAGATTTGTAAGTACAAGAACAGTAATTGAACTGACAGTGATGTATCCAAGTAGTCAATCTTCCTCTCGCACCCGACACACACACTCATGCACACGCAAAAGCCTCAGTCATTCACATTAAAAAAACTGTGACCTCTATGTATAACTGTTCTATTTCCACTCAGAGAGGTGCCCTATTGAAACAACTTGTGGTGTGAGTGGTTTTAAGGGGGGGGGCGCATAGGTATAAATCTGGCAGTGAAAGAAGGGGAAGCCGATAAGTCTGTGGCACCAACCCGTCTCTCTGATCCAATCCAGAGTGTTTGCGACGTCACAGTGTGGCGCCCTGCCCTCTTTCTCTTAAACACACAACCACAATCCCAAATAGCTCTAAATGCAGCTCTGCGGAGCGCTCTTATTTTGGCCCTAGCGGAGCCTTACGAGAATTTTACAGTGCGAGTTGGAGAACGGTGCAAGCTGAGCTTCGGGTACGAGAGCTGAGCTTTGCCAGAGCTCTGCCAGAACTGACAGCTTGTGTATTCTGTTCTCAGAGCACCGGCCGGCCCGTGTCAATCAAACTGTAAGTTTGTGGGGGTTTTTTGCAGTTGCACTTTTTTGCACCGACGAGGTGTCATTTGATGTGGCGAGATCAAGAATACTCCTTTTTCCTCAAGACTTTACTCCAAAGAATTCACCAAACCGTCGTATGGCCTTTTTAGAAAACAGGCCCGAGTTCAGGCTGAGTTTTGTTTTTTTTATCCTTTATCTCTTTGATGGTAAAATGTGGTGTGAATGTATTACATCAGTCTGTGTAGCTTTGGTGTGATGCAGTGTCTGAAGGACGTTGGTTCAATCATTTCAACTGCAAGGACCGAAAAACAACAGAAAACTATTTATGAAGCTGCAAAACTGTGGTCAGCAGATCTGTCTCCAGCTGAGGGACGTTGCCTTACATCAACCAGCTGCTTTTGTTTTAGGAAAACATGTCACGTAACCGTCCCGTAAAATATCTGAAGATCTTCCACGCAACGGATGAAGATCACAGTTAAACTTGAAAAGCTAAGTGAGCCTTCTTTTTTTTTTGTCCCCATTGTTTTAATTATCACCTTTTGCACGAATTCAAAAAACACCCACTTGCAAAAATATTTTGCAAAATATGAAACCTTAACTGGTCTATTTGGAGAATCGTGAAGCCCCAAAGTGCTCTTGTGGTAAATGGTTAATTATGTGTACAATACCCAAATAAAAACCGCCCCAAATGACAACCTTTCACCCTGTGACCACGGCCTGAAAAAAGGCGCCGTTGTTTCCTACGGAACAGGCTTCCAAATATTTACACAGTCGCCCACATTATCGCTGAGACTGTTCGAGTGCGGCAGGAGGAAGCAGAGTCACACCTGTGCACCTGTGGGTTTCAGGTTTCCCCCCGCCTGCCGTGCACCTGGATTTCCGTGTGTTCTATAGCTGGCTGGAAGAATCCCGCAGGCTCGAGGTCACTCACTCCCGCTGACATTCAAGCAGACTTGCGCGAGTACATTCTGACCTTCATGTATGAAAGACTTTCCAAACTGGACCGCATATTCTTATGAACGCCCATGTTGACAGAGCGTTCAGATAAATCTCCTCCTGGCCTCGCCTGAGACTTTCTTTTTTTGTTTTTTTTCCACCCACTTTCTACACTCTTGAAGTCGGCTGGCCCCGTAACTTTCTCTCCTGCTTTTGTTTATTGACCTGTGGCACCAATCAGTAGCGTAAACACTCTGTCACGATCCAACACATTGTGTTGCAAGTGGGCGAACAGATGCACAGACGGAGCCAACTGACAGGGTCACATGTGGGATGTGCTCCTGAAGTCAGCTTCATTTTACCAGTGTAAATATTAGTCAACGTCAAGGCCGTTTACACTGTAATGGCAGAACTTCAGCTCTTCTTTCCTTAAACCCTTTTCTCTCCTCACCTCTCCCCCGGGCATCTCCCCTCACAGCCCCTCGCCTTATGACTCCCCTCTCATGTAATCCCTTGTTTCTCATTACCTAATCCTCTCCTGTTCTCTGCATCTCCTCTACACATCCAAGCAGTCTTTGACAAGCCCGTCGTTTTCCAGACAGTCCCCTTCCCCACGCTGAAAATCCCCCCTCTTCCTTCTCTCCTGACACCATATGATTAATGATTCCATTTACTGACCCGCCATCATCGGATTGTTGAGCGGTGCTTATAATACAACCACAACCAATGCCCCTGAGAGACACCCAATCTCCAGGCCATCTTCCAAACCTCTCAAGCAAACATCCTCGAGTTCGTCCAACGCACGTTTAAAACAGCCGTCATCTCATGTTTGACTGACTGTCACTAGATCGAGACGAGAGGACTGACTGGGAAGGTAACTGGATGAGAGCAACCTTGAAATGTTTCTGGTTACTGAATGAAGATGAAGAGTTAAGCGGGGAAATCCCTGCTAAAGCGCGCGCGCACACACACACACGAGAACACATTCACGTAGTGTACATATGAAAATGACAGCTGTTAATATAAAGACAAACAAATGTTGACAAAGAACATCTGACCAAATACTTCTATGCTGGTTTTTATATTTGATATTTATTGAAACAAAGTAGAGCATTGAGCCAATTTGTAAAAAGTAACAAAATATCAGCTATAACACATTAAATTTAACAAACCTCAAATTCATGGAGAAGCTTATAAATATACATAGTTGGACTGGTAGAAATCGCTGCAAATCATCACAGGGAGAAGTGAGCTGAGTGGTACTGGAAATCTGTGGTGAAATCTGTGGTGGTGCTGGTGGTGGGAGTGGGGGGATCAGAACATCCGTGACATGCATGTGTGATAGCTGAAGCTGTACGAGACTAAAGAATGTGTGTTTGATGACAATAAGGTGCATTTCCCTTTAAAAAAAAAGAAAAAGAAAATCAGTGAAGAGCTGCATTAGTGACAAACAAAAATGAAAAGTGACTTTGATACTTGTGAACATCCAACCAAAAAGGACTCTAGGATGGAGGTGATCTTGCTGGGAGGAGGACCGAGTTAAAGAAAATAAATACAGTTTACTGATTGGTTGGATAGACATACTATATACACAGAATATGGACTATTTCACCACTGTTACCACGTCGCCCATATATACTTAAACCATGTTAAGACTTGTAGAATATGTTAAATGGAGTTAATATGGAACACAGTGTTGGCTATAATATTGATATATTTGCTGATGCACTGCAGTAAAAGAACAGCTGAAAAGACACATACAGACGGGTTTAAAGTCTGTATCAAAGTGCATAATGGTGGAGGGCTTGATCGGCACCCGGGGGACACGAAGGCTTCTGGGTCAGCTTAATAAACAGCCTCGGCTGTACCCACTGTATTCCAAAGGACCCATACAAACATGTTCCTCGTGCCACGTGAAGTGGGAGGACATGAGTAGACTTTGTTGAGGATGTGAGAGCTGGTTTGGGACAGGAACCCATGAAAACACATCCATACACAAGAGCACGCAGCATTCCTCTCGACGCACGCGCTCAAATCAGGTCCTCGTAGTTAACTAAGCCTCAAGTATCAATCTCTGCTCATTAGGAGATGAGAAGAAAAATCCAATTTCCCAATTAGCACGAGCAATCTGAGAAGAGAATCAATATTTTCTGGATTTTAAAAAAAGGGGCTGGGGGGTGGGTGGGGGATTTTCCAGCCATTTTAGGCACTTGAAGGGGTTAAAAAATTAGCTGGTAAGGACTGGACCAAAATAAAACAATCTCAAAATAAATATTTCACGATACTCTCAGTTTCTGAAGACATAGGATTTTTTTGAAAAAAAAAAAAATTAAAAAAAGTCAGTCTTTTTGCAATGGCATAATTGTTTAACTCTATAAATATAATTTATATAGTTTCTTTCTTCCATTCGCTCTGTGTTCAACTCCATTGCTCCTCTGCTCGTGAATACACACATATGGATGCCCATCGTCTGCAAGCAAACACACACACACAGGCAACACTCCTCTTCTCACTTGCAGACGAATTGGTCTACGATTTTGGTGCAGCGCTTGCATTTGACGTAGCAGCACCAGTGAAACTTGCAGTGGCAGCGCTCCACTATCTGAGCCTTGAACTGGTCATAACCACGGCCGCAGCACATCAGCTCACACCCATCCATTCCCTCCGAGGTCTTGTTGCAAAGGCGCCCCACCGTGCCCAGGGACCCTGTGCTT
The DNA here is from genome assembly GCA_037832705.1 of Centriscus cristatus. NCBI lineage: Eukaryota > Metazoa > Chordata > Actinopteri > Syngnathiformes > Centriscidae > Centriscus > Centriscus cristatus. The sequence goes on along the minus strand of JBBMJM010000001.1, from coordinate 2,866,011 downwards.
TGATTTTTCAGGCAGTAGTCCGGACTGGACTCGATGTACACCAGGTCATGACTCGTGGGAGCATTGAACTTGTTGTTCATCTGCACCAGCTTCCCGCGGGCGTTGAGCTTCATGGCTGCAGCGCTGTCGTACTTTTCCTTTAGGGCATCGCCCACCTTGCGGAAGTCAGCCAGCTGCAACCAACAGGTCTTCAGGCTGCAGGAGCCTGATACCCCATGACACTTGCAGGACACGTGGGCAAGGTCTGACACCGTCTGCAAAAGGAAAACGGTGAGGGAAAAGTGAAGGGTTAAATGGACATAGAACATACAGTATGTGGCCATTTGCTGAAAAAAAGGAGGGAAACATGTTTCATGTTTGCACAATACGCCTCCTATGATCTCATACGGCATTACTTCACCATAAAGGTCCTGTGCATTTCTTCGATGTGAGGTGAATAAAACATTGTCCACTCATTTGTCCTACTTGAAAGAGAACGGCCTGGCAGCAGATATCTGGCACTACGTTTGCCTGGAGGCGGTTTCAAGATGTTTGGACAGGAAAGGGAAACCCCAGGGCCGTCTCCTATGATCCAATCTCCCCACAGATCAAAGCCAGGAGGGGGGAGCAGACGGAGCTGTTGCACAGATGATCAGCGGACACTCGCCTGACTGACCTGCCGTGGCTCTACTCCAACATCTTAGTCTTTTCAATCACTGTTTGGTCTAACTGCGGGGCCTGTGGCTTATATCTGCCGGTGTGACTTGTGTGTGTGTGTGTTTGTGTGTGTGTTGACATCTTTGCGCGTGGATGTAACCCAGGAGTCTTACCCTTCTTCCAGCCTCATTATTGTGAAGGTTCATCAAGAGTCGGGCGTTGTCCTGCGAGCCTTTTGGGTAGCTCTTCTCTCTTTCCCGGGCATCCACAAATTCCTTGGAGAACCTGTAACCATAGTTGAGGTTGTCTCCACAGCCACCCCACAGCCAGTCTCGCGGCAGATCTTTTGGGCGAGCCGCACGGCTGCAACCACAGCTGGACAACTCCCCCTCTCTGCAGGCCCGGCTCACCGCATTCACGACCCCTGCTGCGCTGATGGCATACGTGAACGCAGTTTCCCGACTGCCTGCAGACAATCGTGATTCGATTAGAAACGTCTGATTGCAATTTAATCATTTGTCATATCCATCCCATGATCCAATTTGTTCAGACCTTGAGTGTGTATGTGTTCTACGCGGAATGTGTGCCACTGTCATATCGCCTTAAGAATTTTCAGTGTCGTGAGATGTGATGTCATGTGACAGCATCCAACCATGCACTTAACATTGCAGAGCACCTCCGCCAAGTGCTGCAGGCTCCTTGTCACCAACATGTTGAAGAGTGGAATCTGGTTTGCTTTTATTGGGCTTCAGCCAGAGAGAGGAGAGCGCCCTCCAGTGGCAAAGATCCCCCTCAACAAGCTGCTGCTCTTTCCCCGTATTGAAATTGAAAAGGCCTTTTTCATTTGATCAGTTATGACTGATTCTAGGGTCTGTGATCATTAATCCCCACCATTTCTACCCTCAATATTTCCTCTACGGAGACACAAGGTCAAAAACACACCTAAGCAATTATTCCTCTGTCCACCACCAGCGTTCAAAGCCGCAGACCATAGAGGAAAAACAAGATGAAGAGATAAGTGAATAAAAAAGGCAAAGCTAACCAAACTCTGAGGCCGCTACAAAATAAAAATGCAAGGCTCATATACCCGCTAGGCCAAATGCTTAGAAAAAGTGCTATAATGGCAGTAACAGATGGACAGACGAAGAAAGATGGGGGGAAATTGGAAAGATAAGTCACTAAAAGGGCCTTTAAGAAAAAAGGGGCGAATGAGCCAAAATGTAAATGGAGACACAAGGACATATTTAAAACAAAAGGCAGTTTCCAAAAAAAGACAATAACTTAGATTGCCTGGATAAAGAAATTGGAAAATCTGAATAGTGACCAGTTGAGGCTTTATAAGTCAAGAGAAACTTTGAATTAATTCGGAGGACATTAGCCTCATTGCAGGCTTGTAGGCAGACTCTGCTGTCTCCATCACCGCTGCATCCCCGTTCTCTTGTGCCCCACCCTGGAGCTCATGCAGGGGAGACTCTCTGGACCCAACCACTTCAGCACTCCCTTGACTTCAGCTTTAAATCAACAGAGGCAACCTGCGCCAACAGACCCACTCGAACAGGCTGTCAGAGGGTCTTACAGGCGAGAACACGTTGGCCTTGCCTAACGTGTGCTTAAAGAGGAGAAGCGTTGGGGAGGGACAGGAAGGGAGTATGGTTGGTGATGAGGTCTCTAGGCCAACTGATCTATGGAGTGGGAGTCTGCAGCAGCACCAGAGTTGGGGAGGTCCAAATGTTGTCCTGCACAGCAGATTCCCCAAATACTTCAGTCATGGGGTTTGTGCTGAGTTCTGCCACCATCTCAATTCACTGGAGGTGAGTTGAATTTTTGTGGGGATTGGTCATGCCTTTCAAACACTAACAAAATATTCACCAGAGATCTGTCTTTGCAAAAACAATGCCCAGGTTGCTATGCCTCATCCACAGACCTTGGCGTGATCAGTTTACGGTGGAACTGCTTTCTGCCAATGAAATATAGTGCCTTGAACTGTTGACAGCATGTTCTGTGGATTATCCACTGTAATAGGAACATTATTTCTGGAAGGATAAGTTGCCACTGAGAGCATTGAATGTTATTTTTATAGCTGGAAGCACCACAAACAAAATTCCACTGACGATATATTCCATTCACTGTGTTAGTGTGGAATACATCTCAGAGAAAGATGTCTCAAGACCCAGGGACATAAAACCAAACCCTTCTGTGTGCTTAGAAACTAATATATGAGAACATGTGTGGGCATTTAAAGGAATTTGAGTGAACTGACCCTTTAAAGAACACTGAGATTAACAAAATGCATTCCTCTCTGCATGTGTTACAGAAGACAAAAGGAGCCCCTCAGTGGGACCACCACACAATTTATGGGCATCGAAACTACTAAATGGATCCATTCACATTTTGCCACCATGCAGATAAGCCCGCTGTAACTCCACTATGATCACAACACGTATATTTTATGGATTTATTCTAATCTGGCTGCAGGATTAGGATCAGTAATTGCTTGATGGTCAACCCACTCTGCATTCATTCCTGAGGTGAAGGCAAACGGCCAAAGAAAACAACCTCGTTGCTGCAATAAGATTCACTTCTAAGTGAGGATTGTAAAAGTTCTGCAACACTACTCAGACGTGCAAACACACACAGACCGATGAGGTGATATATCAGTGTGTACACGGACTGCGCTCCCATTACTTTTAAATACAGGGAAGCTATAGTCCACTCGCTGTGTGAGTGTGTGATTGTCTCCCATTCATCAGGAGGAAAGCAGATTCTCTGCCTCCCTCTTGCTCCATGTCAGGAGCTGGTTCAGCAGGCCAAAGCCACATGTTATTTATCCAGCAACCTCACCCACCAAGTATTCCCTTCATACAGCTGCTGAGAATCAGCAGCGCCATAGATGTCATACACACACACACACTTTTACAAGCACACACAAAGGACAGTTAATCAGTGCATAGGAGAATGAAGAAAAGCAAAAAAATAGAATGTGGTGACATTGTTCTGCACTGTACTTGAGAAATAACATTTGCATTAACCCTGTGTGTATTTCTGAAAAAAACAACAAAAACAAAAACAAAAAAAAAAACCCAACAGAACAAGGGCAGTGTGTATGTTACCTATTTGCATGACCCTTCCAAAAACAGAGGAGTTGTCCACTGTGCTGCAGTTCCAGCGCCGATGTCTGAACTGGTACTGGCACTCTCTGATGCCCGTTTTGGCACCTTCTCCGATGTACTGCATGTGGTCCTGGTAGAGCTGGCACAGCTTCTTCTGGCCCTGAGACAGGCCGGCCAGCTGGCTGCACAGAGGCTGCGCACCAATGATGTAGGCCTCGGGGATCAGCAAAGGGTTCATGGCCAGAGACCTAAACCAGGGGGCATACGTATGGTAGTTAACGCACGTGTCAGCATAACCAAAGTGCATGAAGACAAAACTACAGATTCGTAGGGACATTCCACTGCAAAGTTGTCTGAGGTTTAGTGCCAAGAAAGTATGCACACAGTAAACATCCATTCTGTGTTATAGAACAGACTCTTACAGGATTGAAAACACTTAAAAAAAAAAAAAAAGAAAAAGAAAAAAAAATGAAATCATTATTTCGCCTGGCAGACTTTTTTCCTTCTTCATGCCGATGTTGCTCATTAGCTCTCAACAGCCTCCATTTAGCTTGTCACTTTGACAGAAGTTTGGAAACCAGTGCTTTAGAGAGTGTTTAGCTGACTAATAACATATCATGTGATTTGAACAACTTTTAATTTAGACTTTTTAGCTTCAGTGCATTTCAGCACGATTGCTGACACCGACTTGAGGCCAGATGGATGTTGTTTGCTTGTGTATAACTTCAATTTCATGCACTCATTCAGCTCCATTTATGAGAAACTAAGAGGGATTCAAAGAGAAAAGGACCAACACAGTAAAAGAAAGAGATATAGGAAAATGAGCATCTGGTTCCAGGCCACAGGACAATTAGAGCAGCCCATCTCTGAGCCCCAAGAGAGAGACAATTAGCCCCCAGTGTAACCTGATCAACGGGGGAAACTCAGACTGAACACACACACACAGAACATGTACACGGAAGCACACAGGAGGAGGAAAACCAACATAAACACTTCTTGTGTGCTAAAACACACATGCATGCTGATGCGTTGTCTTCCTCATACACTAAAAAGCAGGAAGACACACTTTGTGCTCTGAATGACTCTGAATCCATATTTGAAAATGTAAATTTCCACCGCAGACAGTCAAACTATTTACTGTAAATGCAAGCAGCTTCAAAAACGTAAACGTTTAGATTGTCATTGTCATGTCATTTGGCCACATGATGTCACTGTTGGCTTCAGGCCGCTCATTTGAAGTAACAAAAACTGCAACACCAAGTCCGTGTTTTTCTGTTCCATTTGAGCAGTTTGGATTGACACAATTCCACACAAACACAAAATGCAAAGAATTCTGCGCTACAGTAAGTGGCGTTTCCATGGAGACTGGTAAACATAATTGTTTATCCTCTTTCAAAAGTGCTCTGCGCGTTTGAGACGTCCAGTCAAATATAGACGTTTCACCTAATAGCACCACAATGTGTGTTTGTGTGCACGCACACACACATAATGTTCAAATGTGCACATCATTGGATCCAAACTCACAAACCACAGTAATCTAGATTTAGTATAATATTCATAATTTTGGTTTGGCAATATGTGTATAAAAGGTCTTCCCTGAAAGGCTAACGTGCTACAGTCAGCATGTTGTGTGTCTTCATGTGTGGTGTAACTGAAGCTGAGGCAGCTTACTTAAAAACACACCCACAAGCCTGAAATTGACTCTGAAACTAAGTACAAAATGAATATAAACAGAATTTCACCATAAATATATGCCTTTGTGTATTCTCTGGCGGCGCAAATGTGATTCATCAATGAGCCTTTTTTCAACTCTTCACTCACCATATGAGAGAACCCGCAGAGACAAACACACACACACAGAAATATATGAAAAATGGAATACACACCACCAAGAATTGGCCTCCACCACCACCTGCATGAGCAGAGTGAGGATTGTGAGGGCAAAGACGCAGTGTCTGGAGTCCAACACGCTGCCCGGTCGCCAGCACACCGGCCGACACACACAGCCGAGTCCCAGGTTCATACTGCCGCTGATCTGGGGGGGTGAGGGGGGGGGGGGGGGTGCAGAGAGCAGGTTGCAGGTCAGTTTGTCTTGATGTTTTTTCATGGCAGTTCCACAGAGGTCATTGTTCATGAGGGGAGCTATATTGTCAATAGAAACGGAGAAATTCTCTGCAGCTGTAGGACTGCACATATGTATGTATGTGTGTGTGTGTGTGTGTGTGTGTGTGTGTGTGTGTGTGTGTGTGTGTGTGTGTG
>JBBMJM010000001.1:2729225-2741395 GCA_037832705.1 Centriscus cristatus | reverse complement strand
TGTGTGTGTGTGTGTGTGTGTGTGTGTGTGTGTGTGTGTGTGTGTGTGTGTGTTATTGACTGACGTGACCCGTCACACCTTCATTTCTCCTCTTACCTCTCTCTCTATAATCTCCCACTAAACCGTTTAACCCCTAAATACACTTCACGCCCCCCCAACACGAAACGACTGGTGTGGCGATATGAGCCGAAATGATCTCCGTCTGTATCCCGTCCCGGCCTCGGCAGCGGGGGTGGGGGGTGGGGGGTCGCGTCCGTCGGTCACTCGCTGATGAATGGGTGAAGGGGATCGATCCAGCTTCACTCCACCACTCAGCAGCGGTGAAAAGTCCCAGTAAGATTTCACGTCCAGGAGCTGAGCGGCAGGAACCCCCGGGGCTGTGTGATGTGTGATCCGTGGGCGTCGATATGAAAGAACCCACGTCGCAGGACGAGTGGTTTCACTTCCTACGACGAGGCTTCACAGTCGCAGACGGAAACAAACCGTCAGACGATACATTTCGGGGACGGGTCCCTCAGGGTTCATCCCGTGTCAGGAGGTCAGAACATGTTTACGAGCACTCGTCTCAGGTCTGACACAAAGTGTGACTCGTCCTGGACAGTCGCCCACTTTCCAGCCTCTAACTCGATTTGAGATCCGACTCAACGTTCGTTCCATCGGTTTTGTTAATTAGCCGCACGTGTGAAAAGATCATACAACAAAACATACAAACGTACAACAAGTACAAATATGTGCAGGACATCTGGTTGAAACCCGCAGTGGAAACACATCCAGTGACAGAACAACACCAGGATGTCACAGACAAATTAGTGACGCAACGTATGGGAGGTGTCGTCTCCTCCCTCAGTGGGTCACAGCGGTACAAGCAGCGATTCAGAGGAGACGTTAGTGACCGACGGTACGTCTGAATATGGAACGGGCCGATAGAAGGAGCCTGTGTGAGTATCCATCGTAGATCCAGCTGCACCTTTCCTGCAAATCAAGAGCTTTACAACGAAATAGATCAAAAATAGGAAAACAAGGGGGGGAAATGTCAATAATTACAATAATGTAATAATAATAACAATAATAACAATAACAACAGCAACAATAATAATAATAATGATGATGATGTGTGTGGGGGGGTTACAGCCACCTTCAGACATCCCTCCCGCATTTCAGCCCCCCCCCCACACACACACACACACACCTCCGTCACCCGTACGGCTGATGTTCTCCGCTGTTTGCGGAGCTGTAATGTGAACAATCTGTCCCAAATGAGGCCTGTGATGCTTTTCTCAGCTGCGGCATTGTGGTTGAAATGAGCCCCCCCCACCCCCCCCCCCAGCTCCCGTATCTCTCCCTCCTTCTCTCTCTCCCCCTCTCCCCCTCCCCCCCCCCTCTCACCCCGTCAGAGACCTTTGTTCTCCGTGCAGATGCGGCGCCGTGCTGACAACATCCCTGTTGGTTTCGGGGGAGGTTTGAGCCAGTGCTGATGCCCCCCCCCCCACCTCCCTCCTCCTCCTGTCTTAAAAGTCACCTCGCGAGCCCCCTCCACAAGCGCTGATGGCTTACTGAGGAACCTCTGTGCCACGGCCGCAGCTCTTAGATCATTAATCCCCTCACCCCCCCGCCCCCCACCTCCCCCCTGCCTTGACTCACTGATTGGGGTGTTCTGTAGATATCAGTGGGACGCTCATCTGTACTTTGTCGGCGTTCTGCTGAAGCGTCCTTCCTCCGTCGACCTCCTCCTGCTCCCTCCTGTGACCTCTCTGCTCAATAATGGGGCTGCGTATCCTTTAGGAGAGGTTTTTTTTTTAGTTTTGGGGGGGTGGTCAGCGAGGGACGTCATTAGCCGGTCTGTAGTGGTCAGCGCTGCTGGAGGGGGGTTGGGGGTCACAGAGAGCCTTGTTTACAGACTGTGTGTGTGTGTTTACATTCCTGATGGTGAGCGCCAGCTTGAGAGTGAAAGGAAATGCTCTTATTCTGCTTAGTAATGGAAAAATCCAGCCCAATATATCAAGGAATCCAGATGAAAAAAGAAAAGAAAGGAGTTATTTATTTGGTGGGTTCTGGCCGGCGCTGTGGATACAAAGAGAGATGACTTCACGCATGAGTTTGGAGAAACAACACATGACCGGCAGGAAGCCGGAATCATCCCCGGTGACCTACAGATTTATGTCTGTGCTCGCGCTACCGATTAATTGCGAGCAGGTTTATTTTATTTTATTTTATTTTATTTTATTTTATTAATTTCTCTTTTGTTTCAGGTCATCACGCGATCAATCATCCAGCGTTTGATCGCGGCTTTTTCTCTCAAGCTGCTATATTTCACGGCTGAGCCAAAGAATGTCCTCGTTCCAGGGCCAGCGGGGGCAAATCATCATTATTTATTATTAGTGTTATTTCAAAGCACAGAAAAAAAGCCCATTAAGACAAATTATGACTGTCAAACATCTTTGACGGTTTGGTTTCTCTGGAACTCTGGAACGATTCAACAAAAATCTGTCCGGCTGACGAGCCATTGGGAGAAAAAAAAACATGGCTGCCTCCTGTCAGTCAGGTGGAAATGAATCAATAACAACGTGACGTTCCCTCCTGTGGTAAAAAAACAAAACAAAAGAATTCTGCAGTAAATGACTAAAAGCTTTCATTGGACAGTCTGAGTCACATGACCCCCTTTGATGCCGACTGCGTCTGCGTCGCTGCTGGAGTCACAAGACCAACATCTTCTGGCGGTAAAAACACGCACAACCGCGCAAAACTAAGTGTACATGTGATAAATCCAGGAAATCTTTCCGCGCTGGCAGAAAACACAGAAGTCATGTGACGCAAACAGTCCAATCATGGTTGCTGTCGTCCGTGGAGGTCGGCGCGTTTGTTACATTTCCAGAGAGGTGGCGTCAGTCTGTTGACACGAACCCTGCGCCGTTGGGGGTGGAACAAAGAAACAGAGAGAGAGAGACACACACACACACACTCAGCATGGAGTGGATCTGTCCCTGTAATGTCAAAGGTCAACGGGATGTAAAGGGACACACAGGTGCAAAGGGTTGAAAAAAATACGTCTTAAGCGGTCGATAACATGCTAATGGACCAAAAAAAATGTGGAATTTGGAAGAATCTGGTTTTAAATAATAAAATAGTAATTCATAATACAACTCTTTATTACAGAGTTAAGGTTCAGATTAAAACAATATTATAAATAACAAAAGCCACCAAAAAAAGAGTATTTTCTACTACAGATCCAACAACAGATTTCAGAAAAAAAGTGTTTGATACACTGAATGCGTTTGATTTACTGTTCGCAGATGGAAGGAACCAGAAGTCAGAGGTTGCTGTTCCTCGGTCTGACAGAAGGGCTGTTCCAGCGGCCATTAAACACTTGATCTGTTTGCCTTCCAAATGACACACACGTCCAGTCACATCCAGCACACTGAAGTTCACTTCTCCGAGCCGGGCCGACTGCACAACGTACACAGAGGACCATTCACGCCATACCTCCGTTTGACAGGAAACTACTAAAAATATCACACTTGTGCTGTAATTGCTATGTTGCCATCTTTATAGTCGCTACTGTATCTGGCTGCAGCCGCCAGCAGTGAATGTAATTGCTGTGTGCCGAGAGCAGAGTGTCATGTCAGTTAGCTCTGGCTGTATAAATACCAGGCGTACAGCCGGGCTAAGTGCCACCCTTCCCGCGGATAAAATATGTTGCATGCGGCCAAGAAGTCATTACGCCGGCAACGGGTGAAAAATCCCTTAAACGGTACAAATGAATTTCTTGTCAGTCCAGCGGTAAGTTGCGCTCACTTACTGGTCGTGGCACGTGCTCGACCCCCGACACTTGGCGTGTCCCGTCACTCTGCTGGTATTACTCTATGATTCACTTAATTACTGTAATAAGTGTTTTCCTTCTGGAGGTGGGCCGGAGGTCTGGGAGTCACAGCCGATTAAGGCCACACATGGCTAAAGGAGACCCGGCACCAGATGCTCGCTCCGAGATCAGAACGCTCCCACAACCTCATCGTTTCTTCTTTTTTTTCCCTCATCATTGTTCATCAACATGTTGAAAACAGTACAAAACAAAAGTGGGTTGAATTTATTTCCTGGCACATCACGACAGAGCATTTCCATTAGCCTGGGAGACCATCTGCCTCGACCACAGACGAGTCCTCTTCTTTGGTGGAATTTTTGTTTTTTTTTTACAATTTAATTCAATTTACAACATACAATTTAATTCATCCACAAAATAAATGAATCATTTCAAATGACGTCAGTAATAAAAAAAGAAGAAGAGGAAGAAGAAGAAGTGCCCCCTGCTGTTATCAACACCCCGGTGATGTCTTTGGACATGTTCTCGTGGTGAAAGGTTCTTGTCCATTTTCCCTTCATAAGCAGGGAGGAGCCCGGTGTTTGAAGTCGTGATCACAGTTTTCGAGCGCACTGGATCAGTCAGCGGTCGTGGTTCCTAAACATTTCGAGTGTGTGAAGGATGAGTGTAAATATCCCGAATGGAAGCAGTTGATATTTTTATTCACAACTTTAGAGGCTCGCTGAGCAGCCAACAGTGTGTCCCTTCATTAGCTGGAGGGGATCTGGACAGGAGGGGGCAAGATGCTAAATTTTGTGTCATGTTGACGTCTGCATTTCATCAAACCCGTTTTTTTGGGGAAAGGTGGGCTCCTCTGTTTGCCTGCAGCTTCCAAATCTTGGACATATTCTCGGCGCGCTGCGATAACGACGCCACAAAGCTGCAGCCGTCCTCACACACGTCGGTGGTTTTTTTTCTGTTGTTTTTTTTTTTTTGTCAAACTGTTTTTGTCCACTTTATGGAATCGGGCCGCTCCTTCCGTCGTGGCCTTCCGCGGCTTCCCTGAAGGAGCCGGTGACCTTCACCCCATCCTGCTCCGCCGCAAACCCAAAGTATAGTGCAAGCGTGGTGCAGAGTTGGATAATTACAACACGTGTTGCTTTGTAATTATACGCGGGACGACAAACTCTCTGATCCGACAACACCTTCTGGAAATGAACCCGGCCACCTCGGCTCCTCTGTCGGAGGGCATCGGCTGCTCCTTGTTTCCGCTTTATGCTCAGAATCGTGCTTTTAATGACCACGTCTGTAGAAAAAAGAGGAAAAAAAGACACGATAAAAGAATGAAATGAAAGAGTTGCAGGAGGAGAACTACACCTTTGGGTGTCCCGGGCTCCTCGCGGTCTATTTCTGTCTCTGAAGGAAAAGGTGATGGGTTTTGGGGGCAGCGCAAACAGTCCGGGTCTCAACACTCCAAGCAAACATGGCCCCGTGTTTGAACTACACACCTCCGGGCTCTACAATTCTCCCACACACTCGCGCTTCTCCCCTCTGGGTCTTATTCCTGCTAACACCCTCTCGACTCAGCCCAGCTAAATACACCGCTTATCCCGGGGCCTTTTCATAAATCAGGGAGGAAAAGTACCTCTGACAAGGTCTCACCTCCACGGCCTGCAGCCGTTAGCCGCCAGCACCGACTCACATGTGGCGACGACTTAGCAATAAATTCAAAGCCCAAATGGCCTAATGGCCTTTTGGAGTAATAACCACTTGTGAAGATCTTTTTATCTGGTGGATATAACGGTCCAGTGAACGCTGTGTGCGACTTGGGCGAACCTCATATCTCCTCCGAAAGATGGAAAAACCCACCGAGCTGAGTCGAGCTGAGTTTGGGGCAAAGTTTAAAGATTTAGGGCGCATCGGGTAGATGACAAGCTTCGTTATTGGGTAATTTGGTTTCATCCGACAAAAAGGTTTTAACTGGATATTCCGAGAATGTCGCTATTTGTGGCTGAAATATGCTGAAGTGCACGGGAGGTTACTTGAGCGTCTGGAGTGAGGCTGTCCCTGGAGGAAACGGTTCAAACATTCGGGCTTTGCCCCACATCCCTTTCTTCTTCTGGTGTTTTTGTTTTGACTTTGTTTATCCATCCTTGTCCTGGAGCGTTGGCTTCGTCCTCCGCTGGTCTGACTTGGCTCCCAACAACCGTGATTCCTCAGCACAAAAGAATGAAAGAACCTCAGTGAAAATCACACACACACACACACACACACACACACACACACACACACACACACACACACACACACTCTTTTCATCTTTGACATGAGACAATTGCCAGCGGTGCAGGATGTATTGATACTGGCGTGTTGGTTTCCATGTAAAGGCGTCTGGGGCTTTGTGACCGTTGTTTCCTCGCGACCGCTCAAACTCATACTGTCCAAACTGTCAGAACACTGATGGCGTTTTTTTTTTTGTTTGTTTTGGGTTTTGTTGTGGGTTTTTGGATTTTGCAAGTTTCGATTTATTTCAATTTGTGCAGCTCAAACCACAACGGCTGTTTTATGTTCGCTTGACGTGTGTGTTGACATGAACGCGTGTAATTGTCCAACAGTTCTCTGGAAGCCGATCGCGGATGTCGGTCGTGAGCTTTTGGCTGCTTGTTGGTGTTTTTCTCATGACGGTAGTTGAAGGTTTCCACAGTTTGCCGTTGGTTTTTCTTTTGCTTTCGATCCAGTTGAGGAACCTCCGTGTTCCTGACTCTTTTTTTTTTTCAGGCTAGCCAGTTTAATTAACAGATACTCTGAAGGTGTTTTCACAGCGGTTTGTTTTCCTGCGGGCGCGGTTCGTCCTGTCCGGTGTGATCACAGGAATCACACCCAGGAGAACACGGAATGCTTGACTCGCGACTCCGGAACGTCATTTGTCTTCACCCACAGCTTCGCTTTCAGACTGAACCTGAAAATTTGAGCAAACGTTTTCCAATATTTCCCCACGTGAGCAGCAGCTGAACTCATCCACAGATTCAGACCCGAGCAAACAAACGGAGGTGTGTGATGATGGCGGATCCAGTCAACATGGACGGTTGAAGATGTGAGATCCTGGTCCGACAGTGTCCACATGCAGATATCCGTGTTAGATTTTTTATTTTGTTGTTTTACCGTTCCTCCTGCTCATGCCATCACTGAGAATGTTTAAATGTGAGTCTGAGAATGTGTTTGCAGGAGGGGGGGGCTGCAACCTCACAGACGGGAAGCATGAAGTGGCTCCATGCGTCAGATGGGAACATTATTACCGAGAAGATGAGACAGATTCTTCGACTCGTAGATAAACAACTAGCTCCTTCGTTGACTTTTCGCACCCTAATTATGTGACGGAAACGGGAGCAGACAAAAGTAGACGCACAGGAATAAACACGAGAAATGATGAAACGGATTTTCTTAGAGATTACGTGTGTGTGTTTGTGAGCACCCAGACTCAATAACATTTGTGGATGAAAATTCCAGCAGCACACTGTAAAAAAAGATGAAGAAAGTGCTGAGTCGACGCAAAATACCAAGTCATCGTGATGCAATAGATTTTGACTTTTCTCGACTTTGGTCAGTTTTTTTTTAGTTTTTTTTTTACAGTTCAAACTCAGGCGTTCGTCAGACATGTTAATAACAAGAACAGCATCTGCTGGCGATCCGCTCCTCGTCTGACCACGTTCTGACCACGGACCAAAGTGTCTCCTCTTTGCTGTGATCTGACGTAAATCAACCAGAAAGGAGCGAAGATGTAACGTCTCCCTCGATTCTGTGCTGCACAGATACTGATTCTGACAACAAAGGCATTTTGAAAACGTCACACATCCACTGGAAATGACATTTAGTTTGTTCAAGGATTCACAGGATTAGTGGTTTTAAACGGATGTTTGATTTCTGTCCATTTCACGTGAAAATGGAATTGAAAGCTCATGTCAGGAGGAACAAACTCCAGGTTCCTACTAAACCTACTAAACTTTGGCAACATGACGCTCACGTCTCCTCAAACGAGGAGAATCCGCCGGAAGAAGACGCTCTCTGGACCCGACCCCTTGATGTCTGCGCGCCGCGGCCGTGTTGAGGAGCAGATTGTAAACACATTTCCACCGTCCTCCCACCCTGCCCCCCCCTGCGTCCTGCAGGAGGGGGCAGATATGGGGGCTATGTGAAGCTGGAGGGGTTTAGGTTGCAGGTCATTTCCCAGTGGGCTCAGTGGGCTCCTGCAGAGGACTTGTGATAAGAGTGGATATTGGAGGCTATGTAAACCTTATTAAGCCGCCCCCCTTCCCCTGTGTGTGTGTGTGTGTGGGGGGGGGTTGGGAGCTGTGGGGGGGTAATCCTAAACACCTGGGCTAGTTAGCTGGGCTTCAGTTTGGCTGTTGTTTAGCAGGTTGGATTGTTTATAAAGTTCTTCGTTACGTTCTGAGACCAGGTCAGATGAGGATGAGGATGAGGATGAGGATGATGCTGGTCGTTGGGTTCATTTGTTTTTTGTGTTACACACGCAGGATGAATCCTGATGAATCTCCTGACATTTCCTGCAGCATCCAGTCATTGCTTTGACTTTTTTCTTTTCTTTTCGCCATCAGTGTTAATTACATTCTGCTGTGTTTATGTCAACGGGTTCACGTGGTGAACTCTGCTGATTTATGAAAAAGCAGAGGAGAACCAGGAAATAAGAATACTAATTTAAAAAAAAAAATGGCCTACAGGCTAATTCAGAATAACAATTACGAGTGATGCTGGCTTTGTTTTTACCTTTTGGGTCGTGTGATGGTCCCAGACAAGACAAGATTAGCGTTCATGCAGTCTCAGCTTCATCACCTCATCTCTTCTTTGCTTCGTTCCAGATGTGGACGAGTGCGCCGAGGCGATCGACAACTGCAGCATCGACGCCATCTGCCAGAACACCGCAAAGTCGTACAAATGCATCTGCAAGTCCGGCTATAAAGGAGACGGCAAACATTGTGAAGGTAAACGTGCATTAACGCTCTGACTTTCACCACGGGATGGAGACAGACAGACACACACACACACACAAGTTGAATATTGAGAGACAAACCATCAGATGTGTTTCTTTTCGACATATTGTTGGAATACAAATGACAAATCATATTTTATGAAGACAGAAATCCAATTCAGTTAAATGATAAAAGAAAACTGAATGAAATGCAGGAAAATTGAAATAAATAATATTTAATGAAATAAAAATGAAACAAAATTCAACGCAATAAAAGAAAATGAAACAAAACAAAAGTCAACACAATGAAAGAAAATGAAACAAAATAAAATGAAATGCACGTGATTGTCACAGCTTAGTCATCGCAGGCCACCAGCTCTCCAAAACGCTCAGCTCACAAAGTGAAGATTTTTTTTTTTTCCATTTCACACCATTCCAGCACCTTCTGGATCCAAACGTGACATGACGTTCAGGTTTCCTCCGTCATCTTGTGATAAAAGCTGCCGCTAACAGATTATATCGTAGGAACACGTCAAAGAGCTGTCATTTGGGTCTCTGAGTGTCTCACGCTGAAAGTCGTCACCGAGAGCATCACACATCCCTCCGGTATCCACCTCCAGCACACATCACAAACTGTCCACTTCCATTTTGCTCGATTCTAAAACATCTGCTCGTTTTTTTCTAAACTCTCTCAGTGAATGTGGCTCGTTTTAAGGCTTTTACACTATAGACTGGTGAAAACCCCCCATCCACATCTCACCTTGGTTCACCGTATCTGTAGTGAATACGTGTGGGTGAGAGCTTCTGCCTCACTCAACATAACTCGTTAGTGCTAAGATGCTCTTAAAGGGGGGGACTGAAGACACGACAGATGGAGGGGGAAGCCAGGTGCACGCGGCTCCTTTGTGACAAGATGAAATGAAGCAGTAAATTCCCTACACATGTCGGAGCCGCTCAGAGCCCTCTGCCCAGCCGCGAGGGTTCTTTCCACGGCGGACGCACGTCTTGTCCAAAGCCTCTGGATTAGTAGATCCCACATTTTTTTAATAGTATTATTCCAGAACCACGCTCCATCGTGTCACTTTTTTCCTGGTTGTCATTATTATTCGTTCACATACTGGACGGCGTGTTCTTCATGGCCGTCTGCCGGCAGACCATAAAGGTTTGCGTTATTCAATCAATTGCAGAGTAAGTGTGAGTTTTTAGGGAGTGAGAAGGCCGCTGGGGGCCGATGTACTTACATCACAACGTTCAAACAGAGGAGCCAACGTTCACCCGAGGATGATGCAGACGTTATTCCTTCCACCAGTTTTCACTTATTCCCTGTAAGTCGGTGGCGGACGCGCGTTGAATCGAACCATGACCATATACTCTCATTTTGATGCCGCGGTTCTTGAAAGCATCAGCTTTGTACAGAAAGGCAGAGTCACTATTTCAGGGGGACATGAAACCCCCCACTTTTCATCAAGATTCATTATTATATTATATTATTATCGATTCATTTATTTGAATGACAATATGAAACCATGACGACGGCGCTGGACGCAGTCTGATGGACTGATTCCCTGAGGATGATTTCAAACTGACAGAGATCAATGAACTGGAGATCAGTTAGAAACATCCGGATCATGATGAAATCAGCGTTCGTGTCCATCGTTCACTGATGAAATTTCCAAAAAAGCATTCTATACATCGCTGACACATTCCCGACCAAACTGACGCCCACCGTCACCGCAGCCACAGCTGAAACAAACACCACCTTCACCCCCCACCGATCCCCCAAAATGTCTTATTCTCACCAATGAAATTATTGTTTGGAAAAAAAATCAAGAGGAATTCAATCTCTCTGCTCTTGATTTGTGGGTTTCATGTCCTCTGTCACCATGGAGACTGATGCTAAAGGTATTTAGGTTGGCGTGAGACACAGGCACTCACCTCCAGATCCATTTCTCCTGGCGTCCTGAAATCTTCATTGTGATGTATTTTAAGCTACACGTGCCCACACTGTTGATTCTGAAGACCTCGAGGTAGATTTTTGTTACCTAGGAGATGTGATACTCCACTGCAGAGAAAATGCTTTGACACCAAGACGAAGAATTGGGAATAATTTCCTTGTTTCAGTTTGTTTGTCCGATCTATTCGTATTAAAGCAGGCGAGAACTAAAAAAGTACCGGTACCAGTAGCAGGTTGTGTCGAGTCGGGCTGGAACCGGGCGTTGGATTCTGAGAGACTCATCTTAAAATCACACAGATGAGAGGACGACCACTGCGCACGTTGTAGACAGAGACAGAGATTCAGTCGGAGGAATTTCAGAGACGAGCAGAGAGTGTCTCTTTGTGTTCCTCCGTCCCTCGGCTGTCAGTTCCAATCAGGCCCCCCCGTCAGGCAGCTCGTCGACCTGGATCACGGGCCCTAATGGGCCAGTAAGTGCTGAGTGGATGCACGCTGAGTTCCCCGTCCTCGGTCTCCGCGGCCACGGCCCCTCGCAACCATCATCATAACCATAAAAGACAGGTCCACTCAGACTGTCACACCCGTGTGCACTCGGCCTGTGGCGCCTCCTCGTTGCGCCTCCACTTGCAGCGCATGTGTTGTTGCGGTCTGAGCTGCTGACCGCGACGAACGTGAGGGTTGGACTCATTCGTCACCGTTTGTGGTTAAAGTTCACATCAGCTGGTAATGTCAGCGATAACGTCGGTAGACGCCTGACGTATGCTGCTCTCGGGCTGAGTGCGGATCTTTTGTTCTGGTCTGACACACATTTATCACGCCAGAAAACCAGACGGGCTGGATCAGTCGGGACGGAACTCACTGCTCCGAATCCCATCGGTTCTGTGAAGATAAATGGCGGAGTCGCGAGGAGCTGCGGGAGCGTCTGTCTTTCGCTGTAGCCGACCTTCAGTTTCAAACTGAATTCTGTGATGAGCAGCCGCCGAAGGTCCGTCGTGTCACACAAATATTCACCGACACAGAAACTTATTTTTTACCCCCGAGTTTGTGTTTGCATTTGTTGTGTTTCGGCAGTCGACACGTCTTACGTACAGTGCATCCGGAAAGTATTCACTTTTTCTACATTTTGCTATGTTACAGCCTAATTCTTAATTTGATTAAATTCATTTTTTTCCTCAAAATTCTACACACAACACCCCATAATGACACCGTGAAAAAGGGTTTTTTGAGATTTCTGCAAATGTATTAAAAATAAAAAACTAAGAAATCATATGCACATAAGTATTCACAGCCTTTGCCATAAAGCTCAAAATGGAGCGAAGGCGCATGCTGTTTCCACTGATCAGTCTTGAGATGTTTCTACATCTTAATTGGAGTCCACCTGTGGTAAATTCAGTTGATTGGACATGATTTGGAAAGGCACACACCTGTCTATATAAGGT
>JBBMJM010000001.1:2668257-2680407 GCA_037832705.1 Centriscus cristatus | reverse complement strand
GGAGTATTCAACCTGAGATTTCTGATCACTTCAAAGACATTAAAAAAAAAAAAAAAAAACCACACATACATCCTTCATGCCAAGACGTGGAGATAAAAAAAAAAATAATAATTTAAGACTGGGTACCGAGAGCACTGCTCGTTGTGACACAGGTTGATTATTGCTTTTCCGTTTCCGTTCCAGAAGCCCCTCTCAGCCGGGTTGAATGGGAATGCCGTGTCAAGTGGTGAACGTCTTGGTCCCCCCACGTCTCATGAGGATGTAGTGACAGAATGATTCGGCGAACGCAAAAGTGGGCAGACTTGATCTTGAGGTGAAAGGAAAAGTGCAGTGATCAAGTGGAAACGAGCTGCGAGTTAACGACACTTCATACATTCCTCTATCGCTCGCTGGCAGACCAGCCGTTTCACACGCCCTGACCCCCCCCCCCCTCCGTGGAACAAACGTTTAAGACTTTAAAAACAATGGCTGCCCACACACACGGCGTGTTTGTGAACACGAAGGAGGGAGGTGGAGTGACGATTGCATCAAGTGCTAGTTTATCATGACAGTACGTGTACTCAAGCTATAAAAAAAAACTACCTTGGTACTCGACACAACCTCTTTCTAAACAAATAATCTGGTATACAACATTTACAAAATCAACATCGGAATAGTGTGATATTTATAATATATATGCTACTGCCTTCCTCTGGTTCTCATCAACGCCATCGTCTGACACAGTACAGCGTACACGCACACACACACGCACACACGCGCACACACACACACACACACACACACAAACGGCCGGCGAGTGGCGGCCAAGTACAAAGAGAACAGGAAGACTCCGTGGACAGTGAGTACGCCTGCATGTGTGTCCTGAGTGTGCGTGATGGGAGCTCGGCCGCCGCCGGCCGACTCAGCGGTGAACAGAGAGAGTAAACGTCGGGGGTGCCATGATTCTTCAGCGGTCCTCTTCAGAGATACTTGCACATTTAAGACTGTCTCGATATACTTCGGGAGCTAATAATTATTAGGATGATAGCAATAGTAACAACGGTAACAAACGTGTGTCAGGTCGATTTCTGTCCCGTGGCAGCAGGGGCGGACGCGTCTCCTGTCCTCAGCCGGTGATGCATCCGTTGTACTTGTGTGTGAACGCCGCCGTTCACTCTCAGAGGCGCGTCTGAGCCTCGGGGACGTAGATTTCGATGCTGTCGGCGCTTTCCGTGGCAGAGTTCTGTCGTACTGATGCGGCGCGCTTTGCCGCCATCAAGCGCTTCCTGGCTTCTTGCCGCTGCCTGTCGACCGCCGAGTCCACGCTCCTGTCCTTCCCCGCCGACAGCTTGGGCTTTGATGGCTTCTTTGGCACCGAGGATGGAAGCTGCTTTGTTTCGTCCTGGGGGGAAAAAAACATAACGTTTGCGTTAAGTCAACCCTGCCTTCATCAAGCCAAGCTCCCACGAGGAGCCCACGTTCAAAGTGTTTGTGTAGAATCCCTCTTTAGTTACAGATTTTTTAATTCTTTGTTTTGCTATTGGAAACACTTGAAAACCACGAGGCAGGAAACATCACCTTCTTCTGCGACTTCTCTACGAGTTGCCAGTTGTTGGCTTTCAGCTGGTAGAGCTCATCAAACTTCATGCTGATGTCTTCTATCGACAGCTGCAGCAGATCCCAGAATCCTGCGAGGTCCTGCGCCGTCGGCCGCGGGTTGGCATCTACGTTCTGCCGAGAGTTGGGACGAATCAGAAAACAACATCAACCTTCGACACACACACACACACACACACACACACACACACACACACACACACACACACACATTCCCATGGCAACCTACTTTCAGATGAGAAAACCCATTTTATGTGACTTCTGATAAGGGGCAAACTTGATTAAACTTTGTTTTCTGCTTGAGAAGACGCTGTCCTCTCTTGTGTAATTGGACGTTGTCTGTTTACCATATGCGGGACAAAAAAAGGGGCCACTCACCAAGTTCTCATTACAGAGCCCTCTGAACTGCTCAAACTTCTGAGAGATGAGGAGCTGCGCGCTGCCGACCGCGCTGCGGATCGTCCCCAAGACTGCGGAGGCAGAGAAGATCCAAAACGATCAGCTGACAAAGCAGATACGTGAGGAGTTCAGGGGGAAAGAATGGGGGGGCCGTGAAGACAAACGCGACACATCGCATCTGTGGTGAGTGAAGGCATGAAGGGAGACTTTATTTCTGTTGTCTAATGAAATATTCATCGTCCATTTAATATTCGGAGACAGTAAATGATGTCTCTCCAAGTCGTTTAAGACAGACATCTCAGGGAGGACAACAAATTACTCTCTGTTCGGCCGTTTCTCACTTGGTATTTGCATGAAAATGGGAATTCATTTAATCATTTCTGCCGGCAGCCGGAGGACTGATCATCTGATGGAGCTGCTGAAGCTCGTCTGCTCCTCGCTCATTCATATTTAAGAGGCTGCAGAGAGACTTCTGCCTAAAAGCCTGAGCGGGAGTCTGGGAGATGACGACGCCAAGAGACTGTGCGGCGTGTTCGTTAAAGCTGAAGTAAGGCCGGCTCCTGCGCTAACGAGCAACATTACCGCCGGCCGACGACAGAGACGGGTCCAGAGGGTCGAGGTCCGACCTGATGGTTCCCACCGATTAATTAGATGAAACGTCATTTGTGACCTCATCGCATCAAGGCTCATCAAATGCCTCACATCGATTGATCTTTAAGATGAAACAAACCATCCCTCGGGGCGGAGGACATTACTGAGGACTGTTAGGAGCTGTCACTCACCCTCCTCTGAGAGTTTGTTGTCTTTGGTCTCCTGCTCCATCTGCTGACACCAGCCCTCCATGCGGCCCGTTTCCGCCTGCAGCAGCTTTAAGAACCAGTTGCCGTCTCTGAGACAAGCCGGCGTGCCGAGCTGAGTAGCGTCGCCGTCGGCGCTGCAGTTTCCAGGCTCCAAGCTGGGATCCGGTGGCGGCAGCGAGGACGGGTCTAAAGCTGGGTCCAGGGCCTCTGGGCGGGAGCTGGATATCGTGGACGGCGTGGAGGCGTGTGTGAGGGGCGGCTGTTCCGTGGCCTTGTCCTGACCGTTGGACGTGTTGGCATTCACCATCTGATTGTTGGTGCAGTTGGTGGCGCTGCTGCTCTCCGTCTCCTGGGGCTCAGTCTCTGTGTTCTGTCTGGAGGCCATGCTGCTATCCCGGCTGAGCCTGCAGAGACACACACACACACAAACATCAGCCTCAAACAACACAATGATGTGATGCATCAAAGTCAACATTTTGGGGTCAGTGATTTACTGATGGGGCATGATGATTTGTAAGGTGTGTGTGCGTGTGTGTGTGTGGGGGGGTTACCAACCAATTATGGGCACAGAAAAAAACAAAAAAACGCCTGAGGCACAATGAAGATGAAGCAGGACGTGCATGTGATTAAAGGAAATGCTCATATCATTTGTTGCTTTCACTGAACTGGGTCAAAGGGTTTTTAAGTTCACTTTTGTTACATCTTTTGGTTTGTTCAATGAGGTTTCTGTCCTTCCCCCTGACTGGAGAGCACGCGTACGTGTGTGAGTGCGGGTGCTGGAGGGGGAGTCTTGACGCGTCGGGGCGGGCGCTACCGGTCTGTTGTGGTAAAGTTTAGAGGTCAAACGACGCTTCAACTGTCACTTCAACACAAAAAGAACACGATCATGGGTCCGACTGGCAGAAGGAGGGGGTGTTCCGGGCCGGTCCTACAGGGAGGAGACCCAGGACCCGCTGGAGCCCTGAGAAGGCCTCTGGACCGCAGCTCCGACCCGGATGAAGCGTGAGAAGACGAAACAAGGCTTTTGTTCACTCTGCACCTCGGTTGTTTCTACCACGGCGTCTTTTTTTACTGGTGTATTATCTGCCTTTGGTATCGGCTGCTGCCTATCTTGGCCAGGACGCCCTTGTAAAAGGGTTTTCATCCCTTGTCAGGCCCTTGTCAGTCAAAGGGAGAGGAAAGGGGGCATCAGTCAGAAGCGTGCTGCTGCCCAGTTAACTGCTGACAGACCAGGCTCAGATGCTGGAGGGATGCGTGTTAAACTGAGACGATTTGCTCACGGGGAACATGTCGTCACCTTCAGGGCTGAAATCAACATCGCATTCTTTAGAAATCTTTGGTCAAACCGTATTAAACTCCTTGTGTCTGCACACACACTATCATGGCCTACTTAATAATCACGGGCTGTTTTAATCAGTGCACTGGACCGAAGCTGTTGGGAGCCTTTAAATGTCATGAAAAAAAAAACAATTTGTGTGTGTGTGTGTGTGCGCGCGCTCTTTTGTTTGATGTGCAGGGGCAGAACTGGGAGCGGTTCTTTTCAATTTGCATGTCCCCAGCAGTCTGCGTCTCTCCCTTTGAATTGCTTTTAGTACAAACGCAGCTCAGCACCATCGTCCAGGACTTTCACCGGCCGTGGTGGGATTAGATATCCGTGTTAAAACAGTATCCAGGTTTTTCCCCAAGCACAGATTGTCTACCCCCCCTGATAGAACGGTGCCATTTGCAATGCTCAAATGTAGAAGCAAAGAATTCAATTACATTCTGCAGGGTTCTCGGAATGTCAGGTTGCAGAAAGAGAGTAATTTAACGTCAAGGACCGTCTCGACCTTCATGTACTTTTTTTTGCCTGTCTGTAGTTTGTCACGGTGGTTTTACATTCGATTGTATACTTACGGCCTGCCGTTCTCCACCTGAACACCGATTGACTGGAATTTGAGAGGTGCTGCCAGGGGTAGTGGTTGCTCCCTTGGGGTTGGCTGAAGACAATCCACCTGTTAACATTCATATAGGTTGTTAGCAAAGCAGCGTTTCTCTCGTGTCTCCATAACATGATCTCACCTGGATCCCTATGGAGGACAGTTTTCTTTTGGGTGCAGTCGGGGGCTGCTCGGGCGTCAGAGCAGCACTCAAGGTGTCATTTTGGGAGTGAGTCGATGTCGAAGCGGCAGCGGCGGCGGTGGTGGTGATGGTGGGGAGATCCCGAGGTGCTGGAACAGGAGGTACGGCGGCCGCAGCAGGTGCAGGGGTCGCAGCGGGCACAGAGGCTAGAGGCTGGGTCCCCTTCGCCAGACTGCCCGTGCGGATGCTACAGAGGCTGTCGGAGGAGTTGCTGCGGCCCGACTGGCTGTTGGCCTCGCTGCCGTGGTCCTGCTGGTCAAGGTATGTGTCTTGAGCAGATTCTGTGCTGCTCTGTAGTGTCACCGAGATGAGGGGTTTCGAAGTGGTGCGGGGTGGGACTGGAGGAGGAGCCTTCCTGTTGCTGACTGCTGACAGGAGAGAGGACGATAGGAGAGGAACAACATGGGTTAGGAAGTCTCCAGAAAGCAAGTTCAAAGACTCACTGCATCATTTAGAAAGAAAAGAAACACAACAGCGCTGCTGGATAAAGACCAGTCGGTGCAAACATGAAGCCATAAACAGGGCTGCGCTGCACTTTGTCTCTACTGCTGCCTTGACTGATCTGTGTTTAAAAGTGGCTGCGTTCCCTTTCTGTGTGCCGCTGGTTGTGTTCCATTGACGTCAGCTTGTCTCTGGGGATCTTCCTTCGCAGCCCTTTTCCTCCGAAGCACCTTGACAACTCTGGCTTCTCTGCTCAGCAGAGGAGGGAGTGAAAAACACCTCCATGCCTGTCTGAGCATCTTTGACAGGAAGAAGTCTGATATGCTGAGCAGGCCGTGACATTTATCGCTCCACCAGACCATTTACCTGTTTCTATATCAAGGTTGGTACATATTCATTCACACAGGTAAAGGAGTCCATCAGTGCAGCTTATCTTCAATAATTATTCCAGGAATGCAGGAAAACAAAGTAAGGATGGCGAATAATTCATGATTGAAAGACAAACAAGCTGTGTCTTGCAAGAAAATAAGTTCCATACTTGCTAATATAATCAATTCCCACAAATACTTGTGCAATGCTTTGGAGATAAACTGAATAAAGGGCAGAGAATAGATCAAGCAGAATGTGACTCAGGGACAAAAAATGGGACTGGGCCTCTTTTGCTGTCGTCAGTCAGTAAGTCACTCTTTTGTGGTGGATGACACAGAGCAAAATACAACATAAGAAACCACTGGAAACCATTTAACAAGTGAGGCAGTTCTGTGTCAATCTATTTAAACAGCTGGCAGATTGGTAGAACAGAGGAGGAAAAGAGCTGGAAAATGAACAGCTGACAAATACTTAGCCCGACGAAAGCATTCCCAGTGACTCACATGACGGATGGAGCGTGTCTTTGGAAAATGAATTTGGATCTATAATTAAAACGTAGTGTTGATTTTTTTGGTTTCAATCTTAAACAGCAACCTGACACCCTGTAATTCGGAGACTTTCGTCATCAGCCAGTGACATACAGCAGCAGTAAAGCCTTCATTACGCCCCACCAACAGGACTGTGGAATCCATGAGGCTCCAAACTCAGTTAATGTATCTTAACATTGACCCCAGGAAACAACACACTGTTTGCAACATACAAGTATGCATGGAAAACGGCAGGCATCGTTTTTTAAACGTAAAGGGACCGATGCCATGATAAACCAGCCAAGTCGAGTTAGATGACCTGACCCAAGACTAGATCCAACAGGATCAAATGGGCCAGGCGGAGGTCAGACCAACATCTTCAGATGGTACGTAGCTCCCAGTAAGCTCAATTCATTCCTGACGTGACACTTTCAAGTTCTCTGTGTGTGCGTGCAGTGTCGGTATGTAAAACAGGCAGCGCGCTTCACCACTATTAAGCTCATTAGTATCCTCTAGTTAGGGTTCACAGTGGGAAAACAGTCTCTAACTAAAAGAATGACAAAAAGCAAGGAGGCAATGCTCGTCTACCCTCAAATTTGTGACGATATTAGTGTCACTGAAACATGACAACTATTTCATTTGGATTTATCTGGTACAGAAAAGTCCTTATAAGTCCTTCCTGCTGTATAAGAGGTTTACTTTTCCTACCGGTATGTTTGTATTCTCCACTAACTGATGACCCACCAGCCTTTCTGTGTCACTCGATCACTATGAAACTGCCCTTGCTGTTGTTACATCTGTCCACATTTTCCAGGCATGTGTTTCCTTTCTATTTCTCCGCTGGGCTTGCTGCTCGTTTTCACAGCATTTTTGCACAAACTGCATAAAATCTGTGGGGAAAAACAAAAATATATTCATGGCAAACAGAGATCCACTTGTCAGCAGCTTTTTATGAGAGTAATGTTACGTCCAATAACATGTACCAATATCTGCTACTGTAAATTGGTCTCACTGTAGAAAATGTCTTTCATGAGACGCAGTAGTCCATTGAAACTGATTGATTATTGAGTTAAGTTGTATATCGATTAGATTTCAGTGAACTAAAGCAAGCGTCCTAATAAGATTTGTATAGTGTATTCCTGCATCATTCCTTCGGTGTGTGTAAGATCACGCGGTCTGTGTCATCCAAGCAAACATACCAGCTTACAAAGATAATTGTGAACAGGCCTTTTGTTTATCAGTGACAGCAATGGTTATAGTGTGACGAGAATTGCCAAGCTGTATCAATCATTATGGGGCTGATGTGTTTACGATATACAGAGGTAAAAGCTCAACACATATTTGCCAATGACCTTTCTGTGAACACACAGTTGCTCCGCCCGTTCAGTCAAGAGATGACCTCATCAATGAGATCGAGAGGAAGTGTGTGTAATACTGTGGAGGATGACTCACTGTCTATCCATGGCAACACACGCACACACTTCACACATGTGGAATTATGCCCTGGATACAATGAACACACCTTGCTCCTACAGCTTCAAAGCAGCACAATTGATGACACCAAGCAGACAATCGTGTCAAACAGAATTAAAACCCGTTCCAAACAGGTGGGCCAATTGAAAGAACTTTCAGAATACTGACTCATATCTCCTAAACATGACAAATAAGGTGTCAGGAAACAACAGAGGGCCATTGTGAATGTGTTTCCCTTCCATGTTACACTTCTTTTGTGTGCACATCCACACTACAAAGCTGTAGCCTTCAGCATACACAGGACAGGATGCTGATAAATTATTGATTGTGTCCTCCGGTCTTAAAACATTGTGGTCAGCTACTGAGTGAAACAAAATGCTGCTGGCGGCACCTACACAACACCTGGATCAAGTCAAACTGCTATAGAATGAATAAAAATAGAACATCTCAATCGACATACTTTAATCTCCCATTAATAACAACTGCCAAAAGATGATACTAGAATTATCTACACCTCCGCTGTGATATTCAGTCACAGATTTCCAGCTTGCTCCGTGAGTGTCTGCCAGACCTATTATTACTGTCACATGTTGAGGGAGGCAAGAAGGAGCAGCTACTCGAACGACTAATGCTAATCTCGATCCTTTAGGAAGCAACCCGTTTGAAAGAGCACTGATGCAACTCCCATCTTTTAAGCGGACACGTATGGCAACTCGTATTAGCTGACGTAAGCTAACGTGAGCGGTCCGTTTAGCCGAACTAGCCCGAGCTGTCCACATCCTCGGCTGCTGACGCCTGAGCTACCGTTAGCTTGTGTTGCTAACCAGCCAGCCCCCGTCACGGTGTGCTGTCACTGTAGCTCTGGGTATTTAACGTTGTGTAACGTAAGCCGGAGACGTTACACAGCTGAGCTAACAGCGACAGCTTTCTGCCACGTTCACACCCCTCTGACAACAGCCGCCACATTACCGCCTACCCTCGCCTGCTTGCTCACAACTCCCCTGAATGTTTCATCCCCTTTCTTCATCCACGTTAGCTAGCTAACCTACCATACAATTAACGTTAGCTCGCGTTAGCTCGCTCTTGCTTACATACCGACAACACTCGGACAGCCAGAAAGCAAACGCCAATAGACGGTAAAAGGCGACGGAACCCTTACTGGATAACAGAAGAGTGGTAAATCCTTCTTTTCTGTTCATTCATGAAACGCAGACAAGCTGCAGACGATGTCCTGCTGCCGTGAGATACAACGACGCTGTGAAGAAAAGACTCGTAGTACACGCCTTTGGAGGCGAGGATTGGCGTTCACGTGTTGTCTGTAACTTCGTCCTGCTCGCTGATTGGATCATTCCGTCCTTAATGGCATCGGGCGTGAACGTGATTGGTTAAAGCCGTCATCGCAGCGCTGTCTTCACGATAGGTGCCTTTCATTCGTCTCTGTTACCGCGGGAACGGATCACAGGCTTGACCATGTATTTGATGACGCCACGAGCCTTAATACCAATACCAAATAGAATTGCCTTAATACCAATACAAGCAAAAAGCGCACAGGTTCATTTTTATTCTTGCATAACTGAGTCAGATTGCTGATACTGAAATGTGTGATGTTCTCCGTGCTTTCGATGGATAAAAATGAATATAATTCAAGATTACAAAAGAGACTAATTTCCACTTGCAACTTTTATGCAACAGTTGACGTTTATTTTCTATGAAAAAACTGCAAGATAATCCAACGTAGAATAAACTCGAACAAACTAGTGATACAAGACACAGTTTTGTTAATCTGAGGTGGAAGAAACAGATATTTTATTTGAGCTTGTTGAAATGATAGAGTTTGATATGTCCTGTAATATAATAGTAAAGATACTTAATTGAGGAAAGTTTTGTCAGTTGCACGCCCCCCCCCAAAAAAGTTCAATATTAATTTCACTGAGCTGTAGGTTATTCTATTTATTGGCATCTATTTGGTTCTCTTTCAGCTCTGTCCCATCTTGTCCTGAGCAGTACTCACTGGTGTTGGTGCTATAGCTGAAACTTGTTGTGGGCGGTGGTGAGTCGGAGTCCACTGATCCCGTGTCATCATCCTGGGAACAGCCCGCCTGGATGGCCCGCAGGTAACTGTGGCTGCGTGACCGGAAGCACGTAGGAGCAGGAAGATCCAGAGCCTCCACGGCCTGCGATTCCCCCTCGCAGCGTGCATGCACGAAGCCCTGTCCGCATACCTGAAAGAACGTGTGCAGACTCACACGCTGAGGTCAAAGAACAGACTGAGAAACAGGAGATGCAGTCCAGTGGGGTTTGGAGTTTAAATAATAAAATGCTGGAATCTATCGACTTGTGCTATGTTTGAGTGATTCTTTGTTGTTCCCGGTGCAGGGAGGGCAGATGTGTGACACACATGGTCACACAAGTTACTAAAAATAGCTCTTTGTGTTGTCAGTTTTTGGATTCAATTGGTCCCTAAACATGACACCATCTGAAACCGGATTAATACCAATAGAAACAACCAGTACTTATTCTTTCAAAACCACTTCACATAGACAACGGTTATAGAAAGTAATAACCATGCATGTTTTTTTTTAATGAAAATAAATGTACTCTAATTTCATTTTCATTCACCGGATTCATGTGGGGGGAAAAAATGATAAAAACGGGGAGTTCTGGATGGTGTGTGGACCTCAAGATCCCATTATGCTGATGAAGAGCTAAAGGTTTCTACCCCATATGCTCACACTCACAACGAGACATGCCAAATCCCAGATTACTCGTTCATAAAGCAGCTCAGCATCACACATCAAATTCTTTAAAGTATTCTCTCTTTGTAGTGTCAGCAAACAAAAAAAACCCCAAAAACATTTGTATACCATGATTTGAATATCAATAAGTGAGATTCGAGTGAGACACGTCTGATGGAAGTGTCCGACGTACCTGAGTGCCTGATCCTCGGCCCAGTGTGCCAGAGCATTGGCTGAAGTCGGCGTTTCTGTGGCGCGGCGGCGCCTCCAACGGGCTCACCAGGCAGTCTAAGTTATCAAGGCTGCGATTTGTGGGCAGCTCTTTCAGGGACGGTAAGGAGCTGTGAAAATGAACGTATTAATCAGCCTGTCAGAAGTTGTAGACTGGAGGAAGTGAGGGCTGTGTGTGAGAAACTTTAAATGACAATGTTCCCCTGGGTATTTTTAGATTAAATACTGCTGAGATGTGTGGAGATGGATCTGGGTGCTTGGACTTCTAAAAACAGCAGCACAGAGGAAACGAGGCTGTGGGAGTAAAAACAGATTCATATGATTTCAGACGTGACATTTGTGGCTGATCGTGGGTGATTCTAAGATGTTTCCTCTGTTCTGGCCTGTCCATCTGGCACCTTGTGTTAGAGGGAGGGTCTGTGTGCACGGGGAAGCAGGGTGTGGTTGCTATGGACGATTTGCATTTCATGAAATCAAGTCGTGAGGGAGCAGGAAAGAGTCGTTAACACCACGCCGAGGACCTGAGAGGTAAGATATGAACAGGAGGCAGAGAGGAAACGTGCTTGGAGGGTTAGACAAAAAAACGGTGGTGGTGGTGGCGGCGGGGCAGGTGAGGAGGTGTTAGGGGGGTGGAGGGCCACACTGTCTGCCTGTGGATGACACTGACCTCAGATGCTGCATAGAACATGCACTCTGCAGTGGAGACCACAGATAATCCTCCCGTATTTGAGCGTAGCAACGCGGCCTGTCCATGTGAACGTAGGGGGTAAAACAAATATAATATATTTAATCTCCTGCCACTAGATTGTATCTACAGCTCCAAGGATGTAACTCATCCACATGCTGCTACTGCGCGGCCAGACATTTGTGACAGGATGGTGCCACCTGCTGACTGATCGTTTGAGGATGAGAGACAACTTTGAAACGACGTGGAAGGTCCTCATGTAAAATCACACAGATTTGGGTTTGTCCAGGTTGTGGGGACTCACTTGCGCGGAGGCGGTGGAGGCTGTTGCTCGCTCAGTGAGTGCTGGGTGGCCTTCAGGTAGCTCTGGCGACGGGCAGCCGATTTGGGCGACGGTTTGGGGCTTCCGTCGGAGTCCTCGCTGTCCTCCAGGTCCCCCATCGCTTTCACGTAGCTGCCACTGCGCATCCTTCGACACGGGATCTCAGATCCTTTGGGCCGTCCGCGACCCAAAGTGCCAGCCCACTCACCCAGTGGGACCTAGATGCCAAAAACACACCAAGAAATCACATTCGCTCCAGAAATGGTCGCAGCTAATAACATTCATGACTGACTGATGTTTAGTGATTTTCCCAATTAATCTAAAACGTAATGATGACAATTTAATGTGGCAGCAATCGATGTCACGACAAACTATCTTCTTCTTCTTCTTTCGGCTTTCCCTCTTCAGGGGTCGCCACAGCGAATCGTCGATCTCCATCTTTCCCTATTCT
>JBBMJM010000001.1:2618516-2639288 GCA_037832705.1 Centriscus cristatus | reverse complement strand
AAGACTTTGTTGTCATAGATACGAGAGAATTATCAGTGGAACGCTGCTGATGCTTTCATCAGAATTAAACGTCTCTAGGCAACGTTCTGTTCAAATATATGAAATTATGCAAACTATTGTGACTAGTCCACTGCTCATGATGGTTTCATGGTCACCCCGCAGGAGTCTTTGAGTCCTCTGAGTCTTTATTTCCCCCGAGAGTCGCTGAAGCTCCACAGTCGCACCGAAAGCAGCAGCAAGGCGGTGTTTCTGGATCACTGTGAAACGCTGTGGATGAGGAGTGCAGCAGCGTGGTGCGTACCGCTGACAGTGTCACATGGTTTTATCACACTCAGAACTGTTTTTTTTTTTTGTCATTGTACAATTGAAGTGTTGATATTTCCTTAAGGATGAACGCACCTGCAAAATGTATGATGGAGACATCCCTAATTGTGAGAGGCTTTTTGTGAGTCGTTCAATGATTGTGAGAAGTAATAATGAAGTTAGAGATGAACAGTGATATATGATATACAGAAAGTATCAGCATTTCCTGTGCTCAGGTGCACAAATGTTGACCTGCGCTGTGCAAATGGGATATAAATACTGGAATACTACTGTGAGATACAATAATTCTCAAAATTGCACACTCGAGTGCTGCAAAATGAACATTTCTTGTTTTATTTTGCATCTAGAGTAGATTTCTTGTTTTGTATTTATTATGTTAATATCTCACTTTTTTTCTGAATTTGTTCTTAAACTTGCTGTTCGTTTTACTTGAACATTCCGTCATTGTTTTAGCACGATGACAATTCTGACTCTGAGAAAATGTCCGTTTCAGGCGAGACGGTGGTTTCACAGGGCTACTGAATGAAATCACCAACTCACCTGCAGAGGGTACGTAAGCCTTTTGTTTCCTCTAACATTTCAGTAGTCCTGGATCTTGTGTATCTATCTGTGTGTGTGTCTGTTTGTGTTCCAGCGCCTAAATGGCTGTCAGTGACTTCTGCTTGTATCCTGGCGTTACTCCAGAAGGTGTCTTCCCTTCACAGCTCCTTGTTTCCTCATCTCACAGTGAGTCCTCCACCTGCTGGGACGATTTGCTCAATGTGACTGATGCAATAAAACTCTTTTCGTATGTCACAGTTGAGTAGCGAGGACATGATCGCTGAGTTTTCACAAGTGCTGAACTGGTGAGTGGCGACTTGTCAGTCGAGTGTTTCGGCTGGTTTTCTCCTCTGCTTTCAAACGACGTGACCTGAGCGTGGACTGGATGACCTCTGTTCTACCAGGTCAGACTGTGTGGTGAGAGCGTTCGCCTGGCATCCTCACACAGACAAGTTTGCTGTGGCGCTCCTGGACGACTCCATTAAGATCTACAATCCCAAAAGGTACATTTGAATGAAAATATTCTCGGTACAGGAAGAAAAAGTTGGTTTTGGTCCATCTGGACATGAACTGACCGTCTAATGATTATCTGTGCACTTCCACGTCGACCTCTCCGTTCTCGCTCTCAGTGCTACAACTCCCACACTGAAGCACCGTCTGCAGAGGAGCGTTGCAGCCGTGCAGTGGAAGCCGCTGTGTGCGTCCGCACTGGCTGTTGCGTGTCATAACTGTGTCCTGGTCTGGCATGTGGACCCCTGCTCGCTGTCTACCAGGTCTGTGATGGTGTGATCAATGATCTCATTTCCTACTAGTTCTGAGTTGGCTCCTTTCCTCGCGATGCTCACGCCGGTGTTCCGTGTGTCGTCTTCTTTCTAACCAGACCTTCCTCTGGATGTGCACAAGTGCTGTCTCATCCCGGTCACTCTCCCGTCACGTCCATCGCCTGGTCCCCGAGTGGTTCCCTCCTCGTGTCAGCGTCGCCGATGGACACGGCGATGATGGTACACGACGCAACCACTGAATCACATTTCATGAATACAGGATGGTTGGTTTACCGCCACCTTCTGGCCGTAGTTACAAAGTGCTAAATGCCACTTTTCCATGGCACATCCAGCTGCACTCGCTTTACCTCCAGACTCCCAATTCAGTTCCTCCTTGATGTTTTTTAAAGAAGTGGTGGAAATTAAAAAAAATATTATAAATTAAATAACAGTGTAAAATGCGTTTCATAGGACGGTGGCTTCCGAGTCTAGTGTGATCTTGCGCGAAGTGAATGGCATGTCGTGATTGGTTTTGGCGTCCCTTCAGGTGTGGGATGTGGCTGCTGAAAGCTGTGTGCCCCTTCAGCGTGTCGGAGGTGGTGGCGTCACCTTCCTGTCCTGGTCCCCCGATGGCAGCCATGTTCTCGCCTCGACTCCGTCTGCCCTTTTCAGGTTCACCACAGGCTCATAGTATTTGTGATTTGCAGCGCTAGCGGATACGTATGAATCGCTGGCCGCCGCCACGACCTTTTAGTTTCATGAATAATGTGAGAAGGAGTGCGGCGGTCACGTATGATGAGACAGTAATTGAGGTGAACGTGAACTCAAGGATAAGTAGGTTGTGTCGGTGCAGGGTGTGGGAGACCAGGATGTGGACCTGCGAGCGCTGGCCGTGTGTGAAAGGGCGCTGCCAGGTGAGGACGCGGCATCTTCAACGTCACTCTTCCAAACACACATGTAGTAAATGAGGATGTGTTTGTGTTTGTCAGTCCGGTTGTTGGAGTCCTGACGGGAGTCGACTTCTCTTCACGGTCCAGGGAGAACCGGTCATCTATGCTCTGAATTTCACCGACATAGCAGGTTTGTTGTTAGTGAAATGTTAAACTGCTGCTAATGGGCCAGGACCGGATGATTAAATGAACCTTCTGGATCCAGGAATCTGTAGGATTCTTCTGGCTCTAGAACTCCACAATAGCAGCCGTGGACTGTCTCTGTGCTCCAGTGGTTAGTGGGTCTGTCTGTTAGCCCAAAGATCGGGAGTTTGTTTTTGGTTTAACTGTTCAAATAAAAAAAAGAAAATCAAAGTGGTCAGAGGTCATGACTTTTGTAACAAGGTGTCTGACTTTTTTGAATGGAGATCGGTAATGTTGGGTGGAATGAGCTGATTTAGAGGACGTCTGAGTCGAGGTCTTCAGCAATAATTGCATCAAATCATCAACCCGTGTTGTTTCCGCAGTCGTACACATGAGCACATCAAACGGGCCACAGGCAGCGGCGGTGGTGGCTGACCTGTCAGAGACGACCTTTGACACGCCGGATGGAGACGTCATGTAAGAGCCCTCACGTCACATCTGTGTCCAGCGTGTTTGTGCACGAGGCTGCTGGTGACGCCTGCACCTGCAGCCGGTCTGCATCACACCCGTTCACCTCATCCCCTGTCGTTCATCTGCCAGCGTCGGCGGAGAGATCCAGTCTCTGACCTGGGACCCGCGAGGCGAGAGGCTGGCGGTGCTTCTTAAAGGTCCCACTCTCATCAATATTCCATGGAGTTATTTCAGGAGCGGGTTTAATAACGCGGCGAACCTTGGTGCCTTCTTTCAGGCGAGCCGCGAGCAGAGGCCCGACCGGCGATCATCGCCGTGTTCAAGACCAGAACTCAGCCCGTTTTTGAGCTCTTGCCGTGGTTGGTGCTTCCCCTCTCAGGTCTGTGTGCTTGAAAGTCGCGTGTGAACTGACCCCGATGTTTTCCTCGTCAGTGGGTTTGTGCAGGGGGAGCCTGGTGCAGAGCCACGACTGATGCAGTTCCACCCAAACTTCAAGCACGGAGCTCTGCTCACAGTGGTCAGCCCCTGTCTTTAAACACCCATCCTCGTCTGTTTGTGTGCATGTGAGGTCACATCTCTCTCTCTCTCTCTCTGAAGTGTTGGTCCACTGGGAGAATCACTCATGTGCCTTTCTACTTCCTGAGCGCCAGCGTGCCCCACTTGGGGCTCAGCGGGAGTCCGTCAGCGCAGCGTCCGTCAGCGCAGGAGCTCTCTGCTGACGTGACCAGTCAGTGTCTCTTCACAGAGCTCATCTCCTGAGGTCACACGCTCACACAAATCAGCATTGTAGATCGTTAACGATCGTGTCCGAACACCATCATTTAATAAACATCTTTGAAACGATCAGAGGCCGAAGTCAGTCTGTTATCAGTCAGGACAGACCATAAACGAGTCGTGACACAGCAGTTTTGAGCCTCGAGAAACTAAATTCCACCAGACAAACCATACATTGTTTGTTTGTGGATGTTTTTGTTTGGTTGTTTTTAAACACTCACATTCGTCTTCCACCCACGCTCACAAACACACAGGAAGGGGGGGGGGTGGTCGGGATGCTTGGGCACAATCATTTGGTCGCGCCCCTCTCCGGTTTTATTCAAAACTCAAATCAGCTTCATTCTTAACTCGGTTTTCCTTTTATTTCCAATTTACATCAGTAAGAAGTGTAACAAAATCAAAACAAAACCAAAAAAAAAAAAAAAAAGATCATAATAAAATTAATTTAAAAAATGTACACGCCCTCACACACACAGAGACATCCCACCCTGGCTTTTCCCTTTCGCACAGCTTCGGCTTCCTCGAAAGCCCCTGGTGTCCCCCTGTGTCACCCACTGGCACCCGTCCTGCAGGGTGGAGTGTGAGTGTGTGATATGAGGCTAGTGGGAATTAAAGGGGGTGGGGGGAGGTGGGGCGTTTGGTGGAGACTGAATTACAGAACTCGTAGCACCTTGTGAAGAGAGAGCAACCCAAAGCAAAGATGGTCATTCTGATCCACCTGAAAGCAAAATTGGTCTCGGTCAGCTCAGATTTAAACTGGTCACTTTTTGTTTTTCAGCGTGAGGTAGCTTTAAACAATCTGGATGACTACAATGAAAAGCAAAACAAATAAAATAAAAAATAAAATTTGGGGGTGAATACCGCCTTCTTTTGACGGGCCAGCGGAGGGCTGTGGGGGACGGAGACAGACATCCCAGATGTGACCTCACTTTCCAAAAAGTGTTGGTGTGCATATAAACACATGTACACACATAATGTGGAAATACATATAAAACCATCTGGTCGCTTATAAACACAGACCTTTACAACAATAGAACCAAGGCTTTATAATACACAGTAACGCTTTCGCTCCTGCTCACAATGGACAGGCCTGGGTTGGGTTTGACTTTGAAGGTTTTATTGGTCTACACTGATCAGAAATGCCATATTCGTGTGACAGGTGGAGTAGGACTGGGACCGAGGTTGTGCGGCTGCTCTGTAGTGGAAAGGGGTGGGGGTGGGGGTGGGTGTTTTCACAACGTTAGCCCGTCCAAGTCCTACCTCAGCTC
This sequence comes from Centriscus cristatus, assembly GCA_037832705.1. Taxonomy (NCBI): domain Eukaryota; kingdom Metazoa; phylum Chordata; class Actinopteri; order Syngnathiformes; family Centriscidae; genus Centriscus; species Centriscus cristatus. The sequence continues at coordinate 2,634,077 of JBBMJM010000001.1, read as the reverse complement.
TGCCCGTTCGGGTTAAGACAATAAATAAGTGACATCGAGTCATGTTTCTGTTCTCCATAACTTGTTCGCCCGGTCCCTCTTCCTCCTGGTCCGGACTCGTCCCCGTCGACAGTGGGCCATGGGAAACATGACTGGATCTCAGGAAGCGGGTGGGACAGAGAATGCTGCTGACGTGTACAGATATTGCCGGTGCCCTTCAGTGCTAACATCCAGGGAGTACAACTTGGAGAGCACATAGTTGTGACATCAAATTTTCTTTATAATTTCCAGTCTTCTCTATTGTGGAAGTATATGTAACGTTTTGTGGTTGAGTTCACTTATTTCCTGTTATTCTTCAGGGGGGGAGGAGGAGGGGGTGGGCATGGGGCGGGCGGGCCTTTGTGATATTCCACTTTACAAGAAGCAGACGGCGCCTACGTCCACTCCGAACTCCTGATCCGCTCCTCCAATATCCATAGGAGCAATGTCCACGATGGGCAGACGGGAGGTTTTCTGTGTTTTGTACTCAAAGACCGTCTTGCCCCACCGGCCTGTGTGTTTCTGTCGGGTGAAAGTGGAGAAATGAATGTTAAAACGACAATTTTGAGAATCGAGTAAAAGCTTTTCTCTCCTTTTTTTTTTTTTTTTGGCCACTGTCTTCTCGCTCTCTCTCTCTCTCACCTTGCAGCCGTCCTCCATCACGCTGTATGTGAAGCGACTGTTGCCCTCGGCGCGGATCTCCACGTCGTTGGAGCCCTGCAGCAGCAAAGCCTTCTTCAGGTTGCCTGTGGCCTGGTCCATGTAGGCAATGCTGTTCTTGCAGTGGTACGTGAGGTTCTGGGAAGCTTCATTGGACAGAAGCCTCAAGAAGGTCAGCTGGACGTTGGCGGCGGGACCGTCCTGAGCGTAGCTGAACTGCGTAGAGGCAGACGAGCCGTGATAAGAACCGTGCGGTCTGACGGGAGACTGCGGCCTTTTTTTTGGTTTTCTAGGACACGAGGACTCACGTGGAAGCCGCCGTTCATGGTCTCTCCGAACCAGACGTGCTTGCGGTCCTTGCTCTTGCTGGTCCACCAGTTCTTCTTGGGCGCCTTGGCGATGCTCGGGTAGACGCAGGTCTCTCCAGTCTCCATGTTACAGAAGACCTTGATGGCGTCGGCTGTGCTGCCAATGTTGGGGTCGACCCAGTAGTCGCCTGGAGAGATGCAGTGGGGAAGGCAGAGGGTTACGTGAAGAAGAAGAAGAACTTCTTTTCTCTGCCCGGCGTCCAACTTACCGCTCTTCCAGTCAGGGTGACACAGTTTCAGGTCTCTGCAGGTGCGAGCGGGGTTCTTCTGGGAGCCGTCGGGGCTGCGCAGGTTCTCGATCTGGCTGTTGAGGGACTTGAGCGTGGAGTCGACCTCGACGTCGTGCTGCCTCAGGGAGCTGGAGGCCTCGTCAGCCCTCATGTACCTGAGAGGATCAGGAGACTTCTCGGTCTGACCCAGACCGGCGAAGGCAGACATGTCGATACCAGGGCCAGGAGGACCAGGAGGACCAGGGGGTCCGGCGTTTCCTGGAGGTCCCTAAAGGGGGCGCAACACCGGGACATGTGCTTACAATCAGGAGCATCGGGCTTGCATAGAATGTGTGGAGTCGAGGTCAGGTGACGTACGGCAGGACCGCTTTCTCCAGAGCGTCCACGAGGTCCAGGAGGACCGATGGGGCCGGGCTGTCCGTTGGATCCGTCTTTGCCAGCAGGTCCACTTGGTCCAGGTGGTCCCTGCAGAGAAAAGAGTTGAGCGTTGAAGGTCGACGGTTGCTAACACGTTAATAAAACTTCATCCACATGTCGTAGATCCACCACCGGCCCTGCCTGACGAGCACCTGCAGGTTTCCTGTATCACCTCAATCAGCCTCTGTCTGCACCGAGATGCTTTGTGCAGTGACGCTATCACGCTCAGCCTGGCTAATCTAAAGTGGAAGTCCGAATATTTCCAATTTCAGCAGGAGCGGTTTCGCCCATCACACGCTCCCTCACCGAGAGTAATTACTGAGAGGACTCGGCCGCCCGTCTTATCGCAGCAGCGGCTAATTAAGGCACATGGCCTCGGCCGTCGCCGTGTCCGTGTCCGTCAGGTGACTGGAGATGAAGCGCTGCCCTTCATTACTCATCCGGTCGGATGGTCGCACGGAATTCTAATCCGAGTTTTTCTTTTTTTTCACTCATTTTTTCCCCCCCACACACACACACCTTAGCTCCACTTGGTCCTGCAGGTCCAGCAGCTCCAGAATCTCCAGCGGGACCCTGGTGGGCGAGGAACAAACAGGTGGTTGGATGAGAATGAAAGCAGGTGACGGGAGAGGAGGGATGGATTGTTCCGACGTCCTTACAGGAGGTCCGGGAAGACCCTGCAGCCCAGTGAATCCACGGTGTCCCTTCTGTCCTCTCTCGCCTGTCTCGCCTCCCTCTCCCTTATCTCCACGTGGTCCTTGGGGTCCCTGGAGTATTTCAAGCATTACAAAATGTGCTCACGACAAGTAGAAGCCACACTTGAGAGAATAAAGCTGTTGAAATCTCAATTCGTGGACGTGGTGGACGTGGTGATACTCACAGCCATTCCTCTGGCACCAGCAAGTCCAGGAGGTCCCGCGGGTCCTTGAGCACCCTAAAGACAGAGACCAGATTGACCCACTGGAACACACCCCAGTCATGGTCTCCAACAGGCCATGTCACTTACGGCCTCTCCTCTGTCTCCCTGCTTGCCCAGAGGTCCGACAGGTCCAGGAGCACCAGGGGCCCCAGGGGCTCCGGGGGCACCAGCAGGACCTGTGTTACCGCGCTCTCCCTACAGGAAGGGAGATACAACGTCATGACTCAGAACGACTAGAAGCAGCACATCTCCAGTACTCGGCGTTGGTTCGCGTCGGACTTGGTTCTCTCACCTTGACTCCAACAGCTCCATCACGACCAGGAGGTCCATCTGATCCGGGGGTTCCCTGAAGTACAGGAGCATTGATGATGCAACAGTCTCATCTTGAACCTACTCGTTGGAGCAATGTGATATTAACAGACACTTTTTTAAAAACACACAGTTTCTTACCTCTCTTCCAGTCTCTCCAGCAGGTCCAGTAAGTCCAGGGGGTCCCACAGGCCCAGGGGGTCCACGGTCACCACCAGAACCAGGAGCTCCCTGTTTACCAGGCTCTCCCTAATCACAGAGGAAATATGAACATCATTAAACAAACGGAGACGGTGTTTTCTAGAACGGTCTGAGGATTCACCGGAGGAGATGATCACTGACAACAGCACTTACTGAAGGTCCAGGGAGACCAGGGAAACCTCTCTCTCCACGCTGGCCGGGCAGACCAACAATACCACGAGATCCAGCCAGACCCTGAGGACCTGAGGGTCCGTCAGCACCCTACAGAGTCAGGAAGGAGCAGACCGGGTCAAGATATGTCCGTCAGATGTCTCTAAGTATGAGGACAGAGAAGAGCTGCTCACAGGTGGTCCATCTTCTCCAGCCTCTCCCTTCTCTCCCTGTGAACCAGGAGGCCCACGAAGCCCAGCGTCTCCCTGTCTTCCAGGAGGTCCGGAGTCACCACGAGCACCCTTGGGTCCATCTTTACCAGCACCACCAGCCGGGCCGGAGGGTCCGGGGTTACCCTGTGACGGACAGTGTGTGAGTAACAGACATGTAGACGTAGACCCCCTCTGATGAGATGATACTCACATTAGGACCGGGAGGTCCCACTCTGCCTGCAGCTCCAGGGAAACCAGTGGCACCCTGTGAGGGACACACAGAGGACAAAGAAACACATGTAGAGTGATTCCATTCAACTATTCAACCCAACAACACACATTTGCACAACTGCACATCTAGATTTTTACCCTTTCCTTAAAAAAATCTGTTTGTTCTCTTTATTCTCTCTCTAGTAATTCTTTTTGTGTTCTTTGGCGGCTATGACATTTCCCTCACAGGATACTTTTCTATTCTATTTTTCTATTTTTTCTATTCTAATTTTTAAAAAATCCCCATTATTTGTTTATTATTTTTCCTATTATTGTTGTTATTGTTACAAATCAGATTGAGTTATTAGATTTACTTCAGATATACTTAATTTCCCATTTGTCGATGTGTATCACATTCGATAAAGGATAATAAGGTTGTTTCTGGACTGTCCGTAGGAGCAGGTGATAATCGAACTTATTTTGGTCTCTTGAGTCCTCGGTTTAGTGGATTGTAACAGACTTCCTTCCTTCCAGACCGTCCTATGGTCTCAGATGGACTCAGATGGACCACACGTGTGTAATTAGTCAGTACAGTGTTGTTTTCCTGTATTCAGCGTTCGGGCAGTGACTTACAGGAGCTCCCTGAGCACCACGGGCTCCCTTAGCTCCGGTTACACCAGTAGGCCCCTAAAAAAAAAAAGACCAGTCAGCTGTTAGTGACTTCAAGACACTCTTGATTGTTGGATACATAGATGAGTCTGTAACGAGGTTAAACACCCACCACAGGTCCAGGAGCTCCGGAAGGTCCCTGAGGTCCAGGAGCACCAGCCTCTCCTTTCTGTCCGGACTCACCGAGCTCTCCTTTGGCACCGGGCTGACCATCTGCACCCTGGACATGTCAGACAGAACCGTCAGCGAAGCCCTGGTGGAGTTCACCTACATCGCTCTGTGGTTGACTTACAGGAGGTCCAGCGAAGCCAGCAGGTCCAGGAGGACCACCCTCACCACGGTCACCCTGCAGGGAGAACCAGCGGTCAGTCGGTGTCGCTGTGTCAGGGTCTCAACACAGACGGTACAACTGGGAAAATGGACTCAGCAGTACCAAAGTAAACGGGCAAATATGGACTTTACCCTCAGTAAAAAAAAGAGAAAATGCAGCAGGAAGACCGGACGGTTTACATCCCATAAACATCCCGTTTAGAGGTTCAGGTCAAGCTTCAGTTAATGTCCAGTGAATCAGCGTCGCGCTGCCTGAAGCTGATCAGAACCTTTTTCAGTCAAAAATCACTGGGTCACAGTAAGACTTACAGGAGCACCGCGAGCACCAGGAGCACCGTTGGGTCCCGTAGGTCCGGTCTCACCCTGGACAGAAGGGAAACAGTCAAATAGGATCAAATGTCTTCACGTTAATCGATTTATCGCACAAACACAGAACTAGACTGTCTCCACTTGATTTGAACAATCCAGCAGCTGCTGACTCGTACCTTGGCGCCGTTGGGTCCAGATGGACCAGGAGGACCGATTGGACCGGTAAGACCCTGAGAGTGGAAAAAAAAGAGAAAGAAGAAGAGGGGAAGAGAATTATGTTATTAAGGATCTTTTGGTTCCACAACCTCCCTCAGAACTAAAGGACAAAAAGACGGGTTAGTGTAGGACTCACTCTGGAACCGTCCTTTCCAGGAGCTCCCTCGGGTCCCTTTGCTCCATTGTCACCCTGTGGAGAAGAGGTCGTACGTTAGAACTATAATGATGATGATGATGATGATGATACTGTGCTGTTGAAAGTGACCAAACACCACTCACTCTGTCTCCTTTGGGTCCTGGAATGCCACCAGTTCCTCTCTCTCCAGGCATTCCCTGCAGACCGGGGGGTCCCTGGGGTCCAGCAGCTCCTGCCGGTCCGATGGCTCCCTGAAAGGGGATCAGGTCAGTGACATCAGCTGACAAATAATGACAATATGGTCGAATTCAACGCTGAGGTCGTTCCTGTTCCACATTTTAGTGAGCCGACGCTGACCTGGTTATGTTCTGACATTTTCATCCACTGACCTTGGGTCCATCACTGCCAGGTGTTCCAGGAAGTCCGCGAGGGCCCTGAAGACCCTGAGCACCAGCACCGCCCCTCTCACCGGGGAAACCACGTTCACCCTGTTTACACACAAACACGGGTCAGGATCAGTTCCAGGAGAAAAAACCCAGGTAGGAGATGCGGGTCACAGCCACACAGGTGAGAAGTTTGGTAGAAACTCACTCTGGGTCCAACAGCACCAGGAGCTCCGCCCTCTCCAGGAACACCCTGCAGAGAGGAAACAGGTTCACTCAGACACATTCACATCACCAGGTGGTTTACAGCATCATCATACAACATCTGTCCGGTCTGAATCCAGTTTGTCTTCATCGGTGGACTGAAGATGGTTTGAAAATGTGCTCACCGGGTCTCCAGGTTTGCCAGCCTCTCCTGGGGCACCGGACGGTCCAGGCAGACCCTGAAAACAAAGGGTCAATTATATTGTGTGTCTAAAACAGAGTTATATGAAAAAAATATAGAAATGTTTGATAAATGAACATACCTGGAAGCCAGAGGGTCCGGGCTGTCCTTGCTCTCCTCTCTCTCCAGCAGGTCCCTGGGACAGAACACACACACACTCAGTGACGGGTGAGGGGGAATCATCAGCTCGGTGTCATGATGATGGAAAAAACCAACTCACAGCAGGTCCAGTAGGTCCAGCAGCACCAGTCTCACCATCCTTTCCAGGCAGACCCTGTTCACAGAGGAACACTCGTTTTTTTAAAAAAACTAACATCCGTTGCAGATTTGGAGGAAGTATCAACGGACGTGATGGAACGTACCCTCAGACCCGGACGACCCACGACACCCTTCTCTCCTGTCTTTCCAGGTTCACCCTGTTGAACAGAAGTCACAGTTTGTAGAAAGTCTCTTCCCCTTTGACTGTGACAGACAGATCGTCTCGTTCTCTCTCTCTCTTGGATCAAAGTGTGTCTGTCGCTTCAAACTCACATTGGCTCCCTTTGGTCCGGGGAATCCCATCACTCCTGGTCCTCCACGGGCTCCCTGAGGACCAGGGGGGCCGGGGCGACCATCCTCACCGGGGGCACCCTGTCACATGACACAAGACACATTAATACGAACACGAATCGGAATCGGAATCTGCTTTGTCTTGGAGGAAGGTGTGAGAAGTTTAACATGTCTGATGTTGCTGTTTCAGTTTTAGGTTTTAAAATGGGTTTTTTGTTGTTGTTGTTTTTGCCCATTTAGCTGGAGTGAAAGTTGAAGTCATCACATCCTTGGCACTGAGCTCATTCGGAGATGATGACGTACAACAAAGGTCTGCTGACCAGAGAAGAGGTTTCCAGATGTGGAGCCCGTTCCTACGGACCACCACTGGTTATACTCACAGGGGCGCCGACTTTGCCTTGAGGACCAGCATCTCCAGGACGTCCAGTGAGACCCTGTGATGGGCACACAGTATCAGACACGGTCAGCGGCGTTCAGGAAGTGACTGACCACAGAGAAGATGAAGATGAAGAAGCAGCACTCACTCTGGCTCCAGGGAGACCAGACTCTCCGGTGCGTCCGGGGTCACCAGTAGCACCTTTAGGCCCGGCAGCACCAGGAACACCACGGTCACCAGGGGCACCCTGAAGACAACGGAGCAAAATGGAGATCAGCGTAAAAAAAACCCCAGAAAAATATCAAGCCAGGTGGCATCTTCGTGGGACGGATTTCTTGGACTCACCTTAGCACCAGCAAGACCGTCCTGACCTGGGAAACCACGGTTACCAGGAGCTCCCTGGGAGGATGAGACGTGATTAGAATTCACATGAAACATCTCAACGTCCTGACCCTGTGTGGATGACCGACCCTCTCTCCTGGAGGTCCAAGTGGTCCAGCAGCTCCAGGTTCTCCTCTGGCTCCTCTCTTTCCTTCCTCACCAGAAGGTCCGGGTGGACCTTGAGGACCCACGGGGCCCTGAAAACAAGTCCAGTGGTCGGTAAATCCAGTCTGAAACATGCTGTGACGGTGTGTGTGTGAGATGTTTGTGTGTGACTCACCAGCTCTCCTTTGGGTCCAGCTTCTCCTTTGAATCCAGGCAGACCGGGGTCTCCCTACCCAGCAGCAAAAAAAAACAGCAAACAAAAAAAAACGGTCAGTCGTGGTGACAGCAGCGGGATTTTTAAACACAACTCGAGGGACTCACAGACTGTCCCTTGGGGCCCAGAGGTCCTGTTGCTCCCTGTGGTCCTGGGGGGCCGCGGGGGCCAGGGAAACCAGGAGCACCAGCAATACCAGATGCACCCTTGAATGAAAGAGACGGGACGATGTGTCAAAGAAAAGGAACAAAGAGAGACAGGAAGTAGCAGAGAGGGGGCGTGGCCTTACAGCGGATCCTTTGGCTCCAGGGATTCCATCAGTACCTGGGTTTCCCTGTCGGTACAGAGAAGAACAGCGGCGTGTCAGTGCTCCTGAGGATCCGAATCAAATCGGGACTATCAGCAAAGGTGAGAACAAACCGATGCTCCAGCAGGGCCAGGAGATCCGGGGGTACCAGCCTCGCCGCGGGGGCCCTGTTGGCCTTCAGCTCCACGGGCTCCGGTGGGACCAGCTTCTCCCTGACAGAGACACAGTCCAAACTTCACTGACACCAAAACCCACACTGAGCTGACATCGACACGTCGTATTGTCATCCGGTCGGGTTTCAGAGCGCTGTCTGATGCAGTGGAGACCTGGGACCCTCAGGGGTCCTTGAGGAGGTTCCTGGGGGTCTCCAGCAAAATGTAAAACACACTCAGAGGAGGACCTACTCAGGGTGACTGCTACCAACCTTGGCTCCTGGGGATCCTGGGAAACCGGGAGCTCCAGCAGGACCGACGGGCCCCTGGAGACGGAAGAAAACGTCTTCAGGTTAGAACTGATGGAACAAAACTACCATCTGTGGAGAATCAGGGAGATCTGTGGAGGCTCTGATACGTACAGGTGGACCAGCGGGACCGGGCAGCCCATCGTTTCCTCGGGCGCCCTGCAAGACGCAGGACAAGGTCGTCAGGATGAACGCGACTTGAACATGTGGAGAGGAACGCTAAGTGTGCTACTCACAGCAGCTCCGGCGGCACCAGTGCGCCCCCTCTCACCAGGCAGCCCGCGTGGACCCTACGCAAACCACACGCAAACCATCAGGGGTCACTCATCGGAAGAGGTCAAGCTGCTTGGATGTGATGCTCGTCTTCACACACACACACACACACACACACACGGGGAGGTAAACCAACTCACCATGGGTCCGGGAGCTCCGTTCTCTCCAGAAGAACCAGCCTCACCCTGAGAACAACCGAGCCCATTAGAGAGAAGAAGGAGGAGAACCAAGGAGGGATGGATGGACCATGAAACACCTCTTACCTTTGCTCCTGCGGCTCCAGTTTCTCCCTTAGCTCCATCCAGACCAGGATGACCCTGCAGAGACAAGGCGACAGGGATCAAGTCTGCTGATCAATGTCCGGATCCTCCCGGCGTGTGATGGGTGAAGCACTCACTCTGTGTCCTTTGATTCCAGGAAGTCCAGGGGTTCCAGGGAATCCACGAGCTCCCTGAGCAGAAAACGGTTTGAATCAATCGGTTCTGTTTGGGGTTTTTTTGTCCTTTGCGGTCTTTGTCATGTTGAGAGGATCGATCGTCTGCTCACCTGAGGCCCAGCAGGTCCGCGCTCACCAGCTTTGCCAGGTTTGCCACCCTCACCCTGAACACAAACAGGAAGTTATTATTAGAAGGTAGGAGCTTCTACTGGGAACAGACTTCGAATTGGTTCAATTCAATTCAAGCGCTTGGTGGCAATTCCTGCATGCACTTACATCACTTCCTGGTTTTCCAGAAGGTCCAGGTGGTCCACGAGGTCCCATTGCTCCCTGTTTCAGATGAAAAAATAAAAATTAAAGAGCTGTGTGTCACAGTTGACAACTTCAACGGGATGTTTGTATGTTACTTACAGCTGGACCGGGCTCTCCAGCCTCGCCAGGGCCACCTTGGAAACCCTGTGGTCCCTGCAGGTGCAATGACAAAGCAGAAAAGGCGTGAGGCCGCATGATGTGAGCAAATGTAGCTCGTACGCAAGCGTGCACTCAGTGTACTTACGGGGGCTCCAGAAGGTCCAGGAGGACCACGAGGACCCATAGGACCCTTTGAGAGAGACGCACCATTAAAACACAGGTATGCTGAGCGACTGTAAAAGTGTCACAACTGTTTTGCCACAAGGTGGCAGCATTGCAAATGTTCTGTGGGTTTCAAAACCTTCTCATTTCCAGGGACAAAGTAAACGGCACCTACCATCGGTCCCTGCATCACACCCATCTGAGCGCCGCCGGCCTTCTCATCGAAGCCTCCTGCCATCTGAGCAGCAAAGTTCTGCAAACACACAAAGGTTTGTCCGTTACAGTCCCGTTACAGTCTCGTTACAGTCAGCGGGGTATTTTATCAGAGACCTACACAGAGCCCCTAAAAAGCCCGCACACACACACACACACACACACACACACACACAAGTTTTACTTCTGGTTTGAGGCAGGAAGTTGATGTTCTAATTCAATTTGTAAGTGGCTGCTTCAGCCATGTCTCTCACCCCTCCGAGTCCCGGTGGTCCAGGTGGTCCTGGTGGGCCGGCGGGTCCGGGGTTTCCAGGGGTACCAGGCTCACCATCTCTTCCTCGAGGTCCAGGGTTTCCCTGTCGGGGTGGAAGGAGGGTGTTAGCTGACGAAGATGATAAAGCCGTTCTGCATCTAGTCACGTTCTCCTTCTCAGACAAGAGCTGGTCCAGACGTCACCGGTCTCATGTCTGATCCAAACAGTCGGGTGACAATCGGGATGTTTTGTCTGAACGCGCGTTACCTTGTCTCCCTTGGCACCGGCTTGTCCACGTGGTCCTTGTTCACCTGGGGGGCCCTGCAGGAGCACACATACTCGTATTAGAGAAGATACATCCCCGGCTTAGAGCACCAGGCGACTCATCGGAATAAGGGATATTTACCATCGGGCCCGCGGGTCCTCTTGGTCCTACAACCTGCACACACACACACACACACACACGAACGGTTTAGAAACGGCTGTGGTGAAATTGTTCCTTGCTTGTGCCGGTTTAGTTGAGCAGTTTCTCGGGGGCGTCCAGCTATGAACGCAATCTGATTTCAAGTGAGCGGACCGAATTTTTCTGACAACATCCCCTCGTGGTGACCTCTGGTGTGACGGGCCTGGTTCACCTGACATGTGTGCACCAGGAGACCTAAGAGGATTTGATTGGCTTCACTGTGCCCGAGGAATGCAGGGGTTTTTTTTTCCCCCCCTCCCTCGTTTGAGGACGACTAACGAGGCATCGATAACGGCCAAACTCTCAGCAGGAGAAATGTGACATTAAAAAGTTACTTTCATGTCGTTAAGAAAGTTCAACTCAACAGGAGAGAGGAACGGGGGGTGTTCCGGGCAGTAATGGATGCCAGGTTCCTCCAGTTAACGGGCTGATCTGTAATTAGTGTAAATACGACAACTGAGGCGATGGGGATGGAAGTTCTATAAGGAAAGTTTAATCCGAGGGCGATAATGAGCTTTTTTTTCTGCACTGAAGCAGATTTGTGTTTTTTCCTGTGTGATTCCACGGTGCACCTGCAGCATCATACTCACATCTGCAATATCTCCGGGTTCGCCTTTCTGGCCCTGGATGTTTCAAGAGAAAAAAAAAAACAGTCAGTGGTCTGAGACACTCGTGCAAAACCTGAAAGAATTTCTCGAGGTGTTTTTGCTGCCTCACCTTAGCGCCAATCGTCTCTGATGATGGCGATGGACGGACGGGGGGGGGAGAGAGAAGAAGCACAAATTAAAAGAGGTTCGAGATGCCACGTGACTGCGGTCTAACAACAGCCTCAACGAAAACAGGACGACGCTGCTACAGTGAATCAAACACCCCCCCCAAAACAAAGAACCATCCAGGCTGTCGTCATGACGACTGTGCTGAAGCAAGAACCAAAGCACAGACCACGTTTGTCTTTGAAGCGAAAAAGCATCTCAAAGTCAACACGCCGACGGAAGCTTTGAAGTAACGTTAAAACAAACGTTGAATTTAAAAAACGTTGTTGCAAACAACTCCGTTCTTCCCCAAACCTGCCGCGTGGCGAAGAACCCACATAGGTGCTGCGACCTGTCTCAAGGACTAGAACCTTCTGTGTCCCTCTACTGTGAACATACTTTTGGTAAAAGAGTTCACAGAGCGACAGTGTTTGTTTGCAACAAGTTAAAAAAATAAAATAAAATAAAATAAAACAAGGAAGAAGCATCTTTAGTGGCGAGAACCAGACAACATCTGATGATGCTGCTAACCTGGTGTCCGTCCCCACTAAGAGACACTCTGGTTTCAGGGTTCGGTCCTCCGGGTTCTCAGGAGGCCGCCCCCGTTCAGCAGTGTGAGTTCAATGCAAAGCTTAAAAGAGTAATTTATTTATGGTACGTGAATAAATAAATTACAACCGATGGGGGCGTCGGCGAGGCAGACGGGACAGCACTCTCCAGACGGGATGAGAGGGTTGGCGCACTCTTTGATCTCCTCGCAGATTATCTCATCGCAGAGCACCGCTCCGCTGTCACACACACAGATTCGACACGGCTCGGGCTTCCACACATCCTTATCATTGTACGGCTGGCCGTCCTGGATGCAGCCACCTGTCTCCTCTGCGGTGACCAGCAGGGGGGGTGTGCGGCAGGTGGACGGGGAGGGGGGGCAGGAGGAGGAAGAGGAGGAACAGGCAGGTTTGGTTGATGAGCGTTAGGAAGTCAAAGGTTGTGAGTTCATGTTGGTTGGAGGAGGAAAGGAGAGAGGTAGGGAGGGGTCAATGAAGGAAGAAGGAGAAAAGGTCAAAGTTATTCTCTGTGAAACTGACAAAAAAAACAAAAACAGCAACAACACATGAGCAAAATGTGCAAGTGAAGGTTGTCAAGGCGCCACGTGTCAGCAGCAGCAGCTCAGCTGAGGCGTTTGTGCCTTGTTGGCTGAGTCTGTTTGACCTGTGGCCCACCGCTGCCGGGGGATGAATGAGCCCCTCTTACCGGGACACTGTGCCCAATTGACAAGCTGCTGCCTTGAGTAAACAGAGGGTCTCGCTCCAAATTCCCCCATCTGGGTCCCACGGCGGTGTCAAGGCACCAGGACAAACAGACGGGGGGTTTGAGAGGGACCGAGCCGTCTTCTGCTGCTCCTATTTGTTTTTGAAGCGCGGTTGAGAAGATTCTTCTTGTCTCGGACAGGAGGGAGAAAGTCCATCGTGTCTAAAAATATCACCTCATTTGTTGACCCCCCCCCTGCTGTGACCTCTGTCCTGAGCCCTGAGTTAATAACCGCCCCCCCCTCCAACACACACACACGCGCGCACACACCCCCGATCCTGCTTCTCCCCTTCTGGGGTCAAGCACCGCCCGACCCCGTCACTTCACATCACATACCCCCCCCCACCCCCCCGTGTGAGGTTAATTTTACACGTCCTCACCCCAGTGATCGGCCCCCTACACCACTCTAAAAGACTTTTTTCTGGAAACGTCTCTAACTCATGAAAGAAAACTGCTGATTCGTGGTCAAACACGGGCTCCGCCAGCGACGCAGACAGCGGGTGTGTTTGTCCCTGGGGGGGGAGGGAGGGGGGAATGAATGAGCACTTGTTCACCTGGTCCTCCATCCTACACAGATGCGCCTCGACTTCCTCACCTGTCCCACAGAGAGAGAAAACCTATCGCACCGCGCTCTCAGGGCGCGGGGGCGTCAGAAACCATGGACAACAGTCATACCCCCCCCACACACACACATTTTTCATACGAACACAGAGAGAGAGAGAGAGAGAGAAAAGGGGTCAAACTTACGGTCGTCCTCTTCCTGACATCTGACCACCGTTAGTAAAACAGCCTGGGTTGCTACGAGTAGCAGAACAGTCCTTGAGTCCACGAAGCTGAACATGTCTAAATATCAGACATGCAAGAGCTCGGGCGAGAAGTGAAGGGATGGAGCTCGGGGTGTTGGGGGGGGCTCTCAGTCTCTGCTGCGTCAGGTGTGTGCTCCCAGAGACCAGTGGCACCATGCAGCAGTCAAACCCTCCAAAGTCGAAGTGGAATCCAACGCGGGGCCCCAGCTGGCACTCTGCACCCAGCGCGTCAGGGCGAGCACCGCGGTTTTATGTCCACTGTGCCTTGTACGGATCTTCGTATATTCCAAAATACCAGTCCTTCCCCCAGACCCCCTGTCAAGCTGAAACCTGAACCTCATCTCCCTCCCCTCCATCCAGCAGCACCTACTTTTTTTTTTTTTTTTCTTTTTCGTAAGCTCCAGTCCTCCTTCCTCCTGACCTGCTTGGCCTGGCCCGGCCGGGAGGTGCACCTTCACGTTCACGTTAGAGAAGGAGCTTCATGTAAATCACTAATCGAGACTTGAAGGGACATTTTCATTGAATGTAATAATTAGGAAATATCTTAACTGGCCTTGTGACTGTGACATTTCCAGCTTCTTACAACATGTATGTTGCTATAACCGTCATTAATTGTCAGAATCTGACATGAAAACTGCCTTTGAAACATGTTTCCTTGAGAAGATTTGGTGAAATTGTTCAATTTCTCCTTCAACGAAGGTGCATCCAGTCCCAGACACGCTTACGACGTCATTTCACTCCGTACGAGGATGTTTAAAACTCGAATGCCAAAGTTTCTAGAATCACCCGGAGCCGGTCGTGGAGGGAACTGAGCTCCGGTTCAGCGGGGTTGTTTGTGTCGGTCTGGTCGGTGGATTAGGGACTAATCTGCTTTTAGTGTTGAACTGGCCAATCGACAGATGTGTCGTGTTCGCTCTCCCGTCGACTTTCCCTCGACTGTCGGCAGCGTCCCGTGTTCTGAGAGCGGCCGTCGGTCTTCATACACGTCCGCTTGGTTTCCGCAGACACATTCCTGAACGATCGCGAGGGCGAGACGGGGAGACAATGAACCGTCGGCGAAATCTTGATCACGGAGCTCCCTGTCAGATAGACGCAGGTGAGGGATTTTCAAAGAGGGTCTTTGTCACGCGGAGAGGCACAGTAATCCCGGGGTCACGACCTTCCGGAGAGCCTCATTCCACATACAGCAAAGAAACTTCGGAGCTGCGCTCCAGTATGCCGGACGCTCAGCGCCGCTTGGCAAGAATGAATGTGTCTCAGAAACTGGAAGAGTTTTGAGTTTTTCCCAGAGGTTTTTCTTCCTGTTCTTTTTTAAACCTTTTTATTCTGCGAATGAACGTCTGAACATCAAAGCTCTTTTTTTTCTCTCTTAAATTGAGGTTTAACATCCAGTCTAATGATGCTGATGAGCCTGGTGACAAAAAAAAAATTCAGGAATTTCAGCAGCCTGTTTGCCAGCTGAATCAATAATCCGTGTGCATTGGACAATCGTTTGCTGTGTTGGGTCAAGTCATTATTGGGGGGTGGGGGGCTGGGGGGGATTTATTATTAAAACATCAGAAGGTGGAACAGGGCGTCTGTATGCAAATTATTGCATATTTGAACGTGTGTTAAACAAAGCAAATGACACCATCTAGAAAATGGGGAAAAATCAACAATGATGAGCATAAAACCATCAAGTCATGTGACCGGCGCCGACTCATCAGACGCTGCTGGACACCAGTGAAAAGGGTGAAAAGTGGTGCGCAGCGGTACGAGGGAGCCTGTCGCCGTCTGCACATCCTTTTTCTGGAGCTCTCCGACTGTACGCTGCCTCCTGCCATCGGCCGGCACACACACACACACACACACACACACACACACAATAGGCCTCTGTGTGCACGGCCGGCGGAATGCTGCGAGATGGC
>JBBMJM010000001.1:2476783-2499977 GCA_037832705.1 Centriscus cristatus | reverse complement strand
GTCACATGAATGTCAGTACTGAGCAACGTCTCTGTTCAACCGGTTATCCAAAGCTGGTGTAGGTTCTGGTCAGACAGTGTTGAAGAAATGGATAGTCTTCAATAGAAACTCCATTTGGCTGGATATTTCCAGTTAGCATGTCTGTTTTGAGCTTGTGTCTCGTTGTTGTTTACATATTTTGTAAATACATAAATGGACTTGTGAAGAAGAAATAAAAAAAGGCTTTGAACAATTTTATGTTAATTGTTATTACTTATGTCACAAACATATGACTTTAACCAATCATGCTTCCCTGCTGTGTAAATAGTTCAGCATCAAACTGTTACTGTTACTTTGGCCCATGCTACGCTCCTCCAACATGTTCGATAAAATTCGGATAGGTAAATCGAAACCAAAGTAAAATAGGGGCATATTTCAATCTAGATTCCAAACGAGAACTGTGCTGAGGGAACTCTCGCGAGATCCTGGAAGTAGCAAGGAAAAGAAAATGGAAGGAAGTGCTAACAAGCTAACCAAGCGTATGCAGCAGTAACTGGGAATTCTGGCCAAGACTTTGAAGGTATGCCTCTTACTCTAATCGGTTTGGGTGTAACATTGTGGTAAAACGACCGGCTGTGTCTCTGGAGACCGTCGGCCACGCAGCTTGTTGAGCGTACACAAGCTACAAGATTAGCTAGCTGTTAGCTAAACCATCTGCGTGCAATGTCGGTCGTCGTTGTTGTCCCGTTTGGTCATGTAGCGTTATTTCCAGACGAAGTTTGTAAAGGAGTATTTTCGTTTTAACGCAGTGGTAGCCGACTGAGTTCCGGTAGTGAGACTCAACACACCATGGCCGCTTTCCGACAGGTTCCGTGTAGAGACTGTCGCTCGATGTTGTGTTGTACAAATAAACGACTTGTCATGTGACCTCGCCGTCGAAGAAATAAAACATAGGAAATCCTGGCATGAAACAGCATTGACACAGGACAGACGCGAATTTAACGGGGTGATATCCACATCCAGACCAGTGGTTAGTGTTATCTAACCAACTCCACTGACATTAGCATGGAAGCGTTGCAGTTCAGTGTGAATGTCAAGTGTGCCCGACAGATTTGAGGCGAACATTTTGTGCACTGTGTACATAAGTTATGTTTTTTTATTTTGTTCTGACAGCCTGGCTCTTCATGGAAATCCACATGGATACAATGGAAAGTAACTCAAATGATAATGACTCAGGTAAAATGGACAGTGCACACAATGTTCCTATGAGCAAGTATTCCATCTTTATTTACTAAATCATTTTTGCTTCTGTGTCTGTGTAGGGGAGCAGCAAAACCAGTCAGAACAGTCAAAACCACCACTTTCAGGGCCTCGAAAGTCTTGGGGCTTTCGACGGACGACCATCGCCAGGAGGGAGTTCATGGAAGAGGTTGGAGAGTTAACCCATAGTCCTCCACCGGTCAGGAGGGCCAGGACTCGTAGGTCCAATCAAACACAGCCTCCTGCAGACACCAGATCCACCCAGAAAGCCACCCATCCCTCCCGGACTGTTATAGATGACCTCGAATGGTCTGCCCCATCCTCGCCTGTGCCGGAGGAGAGCGAGCCGGCCTCAGAGGCTTCTGCTGTAGGCGGCCTCGACCCCAGCATGTGGCAGGATTTTGGGTCTGCCTTTCACACTGCCTTCTCTCTGCTCGGTGGGGATGGGGGCTTGTCATTAGAAATGTCCGATGCATTGGCTGTCCCTGACATTTCAGAAGATACAGATGCCATTGAGGCCCCTCCTCCACAGGCCACAGACAATGAGGTGAATGCAGCATCTCCTGACATTATTGGGATCTCACAGCTTACTGCTCCAGATAATGTGGCAGGGGAGGACATGGATGATGTTGTGTTGATATCTAGTCAGGAAGAGGACAGTGATGAAATGACTCTGCTTCAGATTAAGGAGCAGCTGGCAGTTAAAGGCGCCCAGGCAGGAAGAGGAGGTAAAGGGGGGAAAGGGGGAAGAGGAAAGGCCAGAGGAAGAGGAAGAGGCAGAGGACGAGGTCGAGGAAAGGCCAAAGGAAGGGGCAAGGGGAGGGGCAAGGCTGCGGAGTCAATCGTCGCAGATGAGGAGGACAATGACGAGGTGATGTTCGTTCTTCCGTCTGAGCAGCACCTGCAGCAGTTGCATCAAGAGCAAAAAGAAAATGACCTTCAGAGTTCCACTGCAGTTGAAATGTCACTGGCAAACTCTGACAGAACTCTCAGTGCTGCTCCTCGGCAGTTGAGCTTAGACTGCATAATTGTGGATGAAGATGCTGACCACGTTACTGATGCGGCTGAAGGCCAGTTTGAGGATGCGCCTTCGAAGGTGGAGGACGTGATGAAAGACGACGACAAGAACATGTCAGAGTACTCAAGCATATCAGACACCGAGGGCTACGACTCCAACGCTCTGTACTGCATCTGTCGGCAGAAACACAACAAAAGGTACTGTCTGGCTTCTGGTAACCGGAAGTTGTGGGGAAAGTGTCCATACCTAAACCTTTTGTTAGTTTCTCCCCTTGATCACTGCTGTTCAATGGTTCCAGGTTTATGATCTCCTGTGACAGTTGCCAGGAGTGGTTCCACGGTGACTGCGTTGGTATCAGTGAGACAGAGGGTCGGAAGATGGAGAGGCGA
This sequence comes from Centriscus cristatus, assembly GCA_037832705.1. Taxonomy (NCBI): domain Eukaryota; kingdom Metazoa; phylum Chordata; class Actinopteri; order Syngnathiformes; family Centriscidae; genus Centriscus; species Centriscus cristatus. Next base: position 2,497,331 of record JBBMJM010000001.1, on the reverse strand, counting down.
GGGGAGGAGTACATCTGTCCTCCCTGCACGGCAAAGAGGCAAAGCCAACTCCAATCTGAGTGTCGAGCTCAGCAAATCCCAGAACGTAGCTCCTCTGAGAGCACTATTCTCAATGCTCCTGAAGAAGGGGAGGGGCATGAGGAGCAGCAAGCCGTCAAGGTTAAAACTGATTTTGGTTTGTAACAGGTCGTGACTGCCCCCGTTCTGTCTAAAGTAGCTTTTCAACTTTGTCAACAGTTTAGTTTCTCTGTTTAGTGATTTCTTACCAGTGGGGACAGGGGGCTAAGATGAGAATCTGATTTCAGGACACTGTCAAAGTGGAAGATGGAGACGTGACTCGGGCAGCCAAGCCTGAGCCTGACGCACTGATGGAGACTGACAACTCCGTGCCGCTGTGTATCGGACCTGCATGCTCCAAACCAGCTCTCCCAGACTCGGTTTACTGTGGCAATGATTGCATCCTTCAGCATGCTGCTTTCACTATGAAGTCAATCTCTGGCCCTAAGGTGGCTAAATCTAGGGGACCAGCACAGAAAATTGCTCCACTGGCAAAGCCTGTTAAAAAGGTAATTCACTTCAATTTGCCTGCTTTTGTTTGTTTGTTTGTTCTTATAATTTCTAAAGATTTGAGAAGCAACTGTAGAGTAACCTGTCTTTTTTTTTTTTTTTTTTTTTTATCATCACAGGGTCAGAAGCCGGCTAGAATTTAAAGGAGGTTAGCAGGAAAATCTGAATCAGAGGTTGAAGAGGAGGAAATGAAGGAAGAGGATGGGAAGCAGGGAGAGGCTGCATCTTCCTCAGCCTGCGACTCCATTCTCAAAGGGGTTCAGACCACTGCCCTTCCATCACCTAAGTTGTACACAGCGTGTATGTACCATTCACTACTCATACACTTCCAAACCACACAGCAGTTTGAAAACAGGGGCCTCTTTTGGCCACTGCACAGATTTCCTTCCTTGTACTGAACATCACAGACACACACACACGTATGTTTCTGTGGGCTGACTGAGTAGTAGCCGGGTGTCCGCAGTGGGTAAGTATGACCATTTTTAAAGTTCCGTTGTTGAATCTCACAAAAGCTGCGGCCGTCTTGACACATCGGGGCACCATTATGCAAACAAACAGGACGTGGAAACTGAAAACCCATGGTAGGCAGGGAGCACCGCTGCGCTCGGTATCCATTGATTATGTGAACTCCTGCAAACTGTTTCTTAAAACATCCTCACACGAGCAGAAAATGAGTGTTTCACTGAATCACAAACACAGCGACCCTCTGGGCAGCAGGCTCTGGTGTTTGGGAACTGATTTCCCTGTGAATGCATCACCTCCGGAGAACGTCCAGTCTCATCTGGAGCCGCAGTACACTTACAGCTGCAGGTTCTATGTTCATCGACAGGATGAAGCACACATACCCACAGGTTGCACAACATTGGGAATAGCGGGACATGAACCTCTGATCTGCACATTGTGTGGTGGTTGTAATTATCGCAAGATGAGGAATCCACATCCTATTTAGCATTTAAAAACAAACAAACCATTTAAAATCTTCACATTTCATCAACTGATAACTGGTGTCTACACTACATTTTACACATTACAATAACTAGATTTTAATTGCCTCAGGGATTTTTTCCGAATCTGCAGGCCGTTTTATAGAACTACATTTAACAACTTTAAAGAAAAAAAAGCACACGATTTTGTTATTCTCACATATAAAAAACAAAGACAAAAAGATACTTACTGGTGATTAAAGAGCATCCGCTTGTGGTGAAAGTACGAATCTCTTGGCGACTGTTGCGTCCTTTCTGTCACGCATACACCCAGCGTTGCCGGGTGTATGCTGATTAGTGTTTGCAGGATCGTTTGGCCCGCTGTACGTTCAGTAATCCTCCAAAAGTCAAATATGTGATCATTTGACCATTCAGTAGATGCGTGCTTGTACCAGTTATTAGGCCCCTGGAGCAGTTATTGCTTCATATGTCATCGGTCACGTGTCTTCGCATCAAAGCAGCTTTGAAGCACTGCTTCATAGGAAACGTCGCTCGGACTCAAGTCCGATTTACTTCGACACAAGCCTCTATGTGCTTTACAAAACTCTTCCTGAATTACCCGACATGCCTCCAGGTCTCAACACGGAAGGACACATCACTATTGGTATTTCGGTTCTGACGGGTGTGCGATAATTTCCCCCAAAGTACGGTAATTTTGAGTCTCTGGTACAATAATCCTACATTTTCCCACCTGGCAACACTGTCTGTTGTGTACACATTTTACAACATGGATGCCCTGCTCGCTTACATATCACCTTGTCACAGTTCTGTGGTAGCTTCTGGTGACGCCGACTCAAAGATGAGCCTTATTGTTGGCAATGCACCTCAACCATACCATACAATCCATAGTGTGTGCTTCTCTGGTGGGCAGTTTTTTTCAGAGGACTCCAATCCTCATAAACACAGGGTTCTTTTTCCAATGGTGTCTCCTACAAAACCCCTTTTTGCCCATTTTCCGACTCTTGGTGCTGCAATGTGCAGCAACATTGAGTCGTATCCAACAACACACAAACACCCACGCTCATGGACAGTATTCGAATGATATCAGTGTTAGGTGAATTAGGATTCTTGGCTGCTGGTGCGGAGATGGAGGAGTTGACTCCATTGCAGCAGAGGTCCAGGGCACTGGAGGATTCATCTGGACAGACTAAAGTCCAAGGTGCAGTCCACACATCAGGCGATGGGAGAGTTGGTTACCATCTGTAAACAGCTCCAGTCCTCTTGTACGAAGTCTTCACCCTCCTACAAAGTCATCACGCAGCATATTGTCACCATATTGTAGGGACTTGTCTGGTGTGTTTGATGGGAAGTGGGCATCTTTGAAGGGGATACAGGGCTTTCATCTTAAAATAACACTGGGTTTACCTGTTCAGATTTAGATCTGACGGCATCACGGCACTCATCAACCGTATAGTCCAATTCCATTCACACACATCAACATTGCCCTACACATTCACACATGTACACTGAATCAAGCAACTTCTGAAGCTCTGAACCCTGACCTCTTTTTGCAACCTCGACAAATAGTGTGACTTCAGCCTTTACGACACATCACTGTCCTCAGTCACAGTGGACCAAGTGGTCACCAATCCAGAACATGAATCGCGTTGCGAAGAAGACTTAGTCTGTTTGAAATATCTAAAGAAGAAGCAAGAGGCCATGGTTGGCTGAGCTCAGCGGGGTGTACTCCAGTTATCAAGCACTTTCTCCAGTTTTGCTTTCTGAAAGATGCTCCTGACTTTCAAAGTCCATACATATGAATATACAACACTACAAATGTAACTACTCAGAAATTTCCACTAACTCATATTAAGATACAATTGTTGCACTCAGGGTAATCAACGTTACATTTTGTGGTTACAATTATTGAAAATAACCTTCCAGTTCAGCAGTGATCCACATCCAGAGGCTCTGGCTCACTTACACCTAGTTGTTGGCAGAAGCTTAAGAACGAAAAGAAGGACACATACACACATACCTTTCCTTTTCAGTGAACTCATATTTTAAACTTTAAAACCACAATGAATTGTCCATCAGAATATCAATGTTTCAACTTTAAAACAATCACTTTTAAACGAAAAAGAAACTGAATTCTGAGCAACAATACAAATGAAACAAAAGCCACGACAAAACATTAAAATGCTCCTTGTTCCTTGTCAAGTCTCCATGGTCAGGTGATGAAACTCCTGGGACACGTTACCCTGTCTGAGCTGGGCCGCGGTGTTCCAGGAGGTGTCACAAGTCCATAATGACATTGATGCTGTTTGAAGAGGCAGTGTAAGCTCGGAGAGCGTGTGCACGCCATCAGTCTTCAGGGCAGCGTGGCTTGATGAACGTTGACGTTGCTCCACGTGATGACTTGACACGGTTTCATCACTGCCTCACACAACCTCAGGGAACACAGGAAGGTTTATCTCTTTCCTGTTTTGCAAAACGTTGACTCTGGAATTAGGAACTTTTTAAAGAAAACCGGTCTCTTGACGTCCAGATCTGTAGTTGTGATTCCATGTGGTTCTGCTGCGAGCGTAAGGCAACGCCAGCTTGAGGCGAATTTATTTGCGCAGTCGGTTACGTCCGATCTGTCCAACAAAAGACGTGAGAGTAGAGAGTAAAATGTCTCAGACTGTCATTTGTGCCCACCCACCACACAGATTGAACCAAAGGGGAAATGGAACTTACCATAAACCAAACTCGCCATAACCTGTTTTAAATGTTTTTGGAGTCATGAGACATTTTTCTACTCAGTACTAGATCCCGAAACGTAGAACAATCTGGTATTTTCTTTGTCCGGCATCTGTGGGGTAAATTGTCTCTTATTCTTCCAGAGCAACAATTGTCAATCACTCAAAGCAGTTCTTCTCTGTGTTTATCTCTACATCAAGAAAAGATTTGATCAGTCGGTTCTCCTGTGAAGTTGGCTGGTTTCGGTTTATCATTGGTGGTTGGCCGTGTCGCTGTCAAACTTGAGCTTTGCACTACGTTTGCACACAGTCACACCTGACATGTTGGTGGGGAAGGGGGGAACTATCCAGCTGGGTCACGACCGGTCTGACATCTTCACATCTACACCCGACACGGTCTTCCAAATACAAAAGGGTTTCACAGTCACAGACGAAAAACAAAGTCAGGAGGAAGATGTGTTCGTTTCACTGGAGTCATGTTGAGTATAAGGTGGTGATCTGAGCTGTTTTCGATCCTTCTCCGGTTTTGGGCTTAGGACAATATCACACGTGATTGTCAGACTTCTTTTCAGTCTTGTCGTGGTGACGTAACGACATTGATTTCGCCGGGGGATGGGGGGTAAACGTAGAATGGAGAACAAAGCAGGATGCTTATGAACTGATTCACTAAAGGATATTGGAGAGGATTTACACACTGACTGTGAGACCTGAACGACCTGAACGAGATCAACAAAACATGTTAAAATCCATGTTCATCCCCGCCATTCAGTGATGAAATCTCTAAATGTCAAGATTTCCAAGGGTTGTGGGGGTGTGTGTGGCTCCTCTACACCCACCTTATTTCAAACCAAACTCACACTCATGCAACACGTTCGACATTCAAACAGTTGAGCTCTAACAAGAGCGGAGTCTAGCTGTAGTCTGCTAAACGTGACCCTGTAAGATTGAGTCTTTGTGAAACCTCAGCCTAATATGATCGTTTCCCAAGGGTCTTATCCAGATCTTTTCAGTCTTCTGATGTACGGGGGGTGCTGAAGGCCAAACTCAGTAGCAATGAATGTAATGTCATCTTGAAAGCTTTTTCTTGTTTGATGGCTGATGCCAGGTGATCAGTTGTATGGTCACTCACAACCACTACACAAAGTCTCCACTGAGGCATTTTATGGAACATTCTCTCCTAATTTCCCATGGCACCACATATCAGCCATGAAGTGTCCAGCACATGAACACATGTTTAAAGCTTCTGGGTTGACGACCCGTTTTCTAACTGCAATCTGTCAGTCATTGCTGCAACGACCTCTGTTATTGTGTATTGGCACATATTAGTCAGAAGTGGTTCATCGTTATGACAAGTTTGTTGGTCATGTTTGGAAGCGGTGTGACCAAGCTGTCATTCGATCTGTGTTTATTTAGTGGTCAGATGTCATTTGAGGGGTGGGAGTAGCCATGTTCTTGTTTTAGATCCCTACACATCCTGGCAACGTTCCAGTTTACAGGTTGACTTACAGTCCGTCCATCGTGGCTTCTTACCGGCCTTCATGGCCGTCAGGCCACTGCTCTACCTTTGTCACTTTCATCATCAGCAACTCTGTCTCAAGCCTTTAATTGTTGAACACCAGTGACCTCTTCTGGCCAAATCAATCATGTGCAACAAAGAACACAACTGACGCTAGTATTTGTACAAGGTGCAGGCAGCCCATGGACAGCGTTGAGTAACTAGTCACATGTGAACGTGTGTAATTTAATTACTGCTATAGATAGATATTATTCACAATGAATTAAATTAATGTGAATGGTAAATGCCTTATTTAATTAGTAACTCATTTTAATTCCGGTCAGTTTTTTGTCCTGTTTCAGTATGTGAATGAATGGTGACGTTAACTGAATATGGATGTGTTGAAGGACGTTGAAGGCAGCTAGTGTCAATGCATTGACACGTCTCAACATTTGAAACCGTTGAACATGCAGAGAATCAAATCATCAAGTGTTAGTTGCCTTGATAACGTTATTGATATAGTAACACGACTATTTTTAAGTATGGGAACTTGTCATGTTGTCGTATTTCCAAAGCGTTCTTCTGACCATTCACAAAGTAACTCATGATTTGCTGAGTCATGAGTTGCTGACACAGTGCACAGCATTTTTATCAGAGGTAAATACATCGCTAAAGAGATAGAAGGCACTAATGATAATACTGTCACTGGTTTGGCAGTATGGACCACACACACACTTTCCCGGTGATAACCGTTACCATGTGGTGATCACCTCTTCTCGTGAAGTCAAACCCTCCCACCCATCAACCAGTGGACACACTATATTTGGATTGTCATGTTGTCACATGACTCACCGTCACTTCCCTTAGTAAAGATAAAGTAGAGAACAATGAGTTGTGTGTGCGGAAATGTGCCAGGGCCTAATGTTCGGTGTAGAGGAACCAAACCATTCATTTGATCTCTCCCAAAGCAATATCAGTCATCACTGGGACGTTCCACGTGGTTTTCTTTGGTGCTGAAAACTAAGCGGCCGGTGACAACCCCCATTGTCAGTCTGAGTGGTCATGCAATGACGTCTCGCCTGAAAAGTATGGAAATTCAGTAAAAGATTAAGTTACAATTCACAAATAGCAGATGACAAGTAAAATCTCAACAATGAATAAAAAGTGATCTGGAAGAATTACAAGTCGCTGTGTAATAACTTCCAGAGTTGTGGTCTGAAATCCAGTTTTCAAGACCATACAAAAAGTTCTATCATATACTTTATTTAATTATCACCACATAGAGCGAGCTGGATACAGAGGTGAGGTCCAAAACCCAGAAAACATATAGATGACCTCAATTTGACCCGTCAAACCAAATAATATGGTGATATTATAAGCATAATATCACCATACCTTGTGTGGGTGGAGAAGAAAAAGATGGAATTTTTAATTATAGATAGATCATTTAATCATCTCCCAAGAAAGAAAATACAATAGTAATATGTTTGTAGTATGTTAGATCAGTTAGGATAGCACAAATAGCAGTGTGACTTACAGGAGACAGTCAGACCAGTGTCTTGTTTGATTGAGCATTGATAATTTCTATGTTAGTTTCTTTCGGATTAGACAATTGAAGCTGCCAGCCAGTTGGTGATGTTTGTTCCCTCTGTGTTTACTGCTGTACCTCAGGGACAGCGATGGTGGCTGCTTGACCTGTTGTTCCTGAGTGAAAACTAGAGTTTGTGCTGAAATATTGTAGAAAATGATTTGGTGATACATGACTTAGGTGGATAGTTTTGTCTATGAAGATATATATGATGTTAGTATTAAACATGGTTCAAATATTCAATTCAAATAGCCTAGTGAAAATTAATTTATATATGTCATTATATATTCACTGAGCATGATAGACTGGCTTGTATGATTTTCCTAAAATGAAATCAAGGCTGTCCTATATCACAAGTTACTGTTACCAGTGGATCTTCAGAAGAAAAATCTTTTATATTCTGTAATATTTTGATTTATACAACAGTAAATAGACTTATTTCATGTTCACCCAATGTCCTGCTCTTCCTTTTTCCCTAACAGCCTTAAATGACTGTAAACAAGTAGAAGCTGACAGTGACATTGAAATTCCTCCAAAGCAACCTGTCACTGAGGTTGGGACTGCCCCACAGACCCTCTTATCAGTGAAAACACAAGACTTTGTCGACAGTGATGTGTCAAAGCAAAAACCTGACGAATCCAATGAACCGACCCCTCCTGCTGTGACAAAATCTGGGCCGTCTGCTGCAACACTCTCCCCGACTCCCTCCACCTCCAAACATCATGAATCAGGCGCCCTGTTGATCACTGATACCACATACGTCATACCAAAGAAGCAGGCAGGACCTCAGCCCCCATCCAGCGAAGTGTCAGCCTCAGTTTTTGGACAGAAGCCTCCATCTGCTGCAACCCTGATGAACGAGCCCCGGAATCTGCTGGTGCCCCCTGCTCCCAGTGCCCCCTCCTCCCGGCCGTCTCAGCCCAATAACCAGGTCAGACAGAGCATCCAACGCTCACTCACCAGCATCCTGTTCAAAAGGTGAGACACGAATGGAACTCAGCTGTTTATAGAGCACTTTTAAAGGAGCATTTCATAAAACAAAGGCTGTAATCTGTCGATGACTTTGACATGTAAATTGAAAATGAGCCTTTGAAAAAGTTCATACCAAGTTTATATTTATCACCATTTTGCATTTTCATAGAATTTGCACATCTCAGAAGTTGAATGATTGATGTCGATAAGAGCATGATGTCCCTTTTTCTCTGAAGTCACAGAAAAATGATCACCATCAAGTGCAGGAGCATACGGAATGCACAACAGACTCTTTCTAATCCGCCGTTTGCTTGATCAGGGTATGTGATTGTGACGATCTGGTGATGTCTGAGAGTGAAGTGGCGAAGCTCGTAGCCAGCATGGAGATGGAGATGTTCGACATATTTCGGAACACCGACAGCAAATACATGAACAAGTACAGGACTATCATGTTCAACCTGAAAGACCCAAAAAACAAGGTTTGTTCAAACTTCATAAATCCCTGCTTTGTGATTTCTCTCCTTGATTTGCATACTTTTCAGTATGACTCATAATTTACTCTTTCATTTAGGGCTTGTTATATCGGGTTGTGCGAGGAGACATCAGTCCCTTCAGACTTGTCAGGATGAGCCAGAAGGACATGCAGGCTACCAAGGCACCAGAACCAAGTTCAAAAGAAACATCAGAGGTAATGTCGGTGATCACACCGAATTCAGATCAGATCTCCGATTTGTCATGGTTTGACTTTGGATCTGTATTTGTTTCTAACTTAAGGATACGCCTGCTAAAACAACAACAACGTTGCTGCAGAAGCCTGAAGCAGTAAAGGTTGATTTGCCCTGTTTAAATCCCACCAGACCGGATAGAAAACCTGACAGTACGGTGTGTATCCATCCCATTCACGTCACTTTTAATACCCCGTGTGTCTCATAAAAAGGTAAGGATGTGCATTTTCGTGTGTATGGTTTTCTTCTCGGGAACAGAAGAGAAGTCTTCCTACGAGTACTGCGCTCAAGCCTCGAGCCAGCGACCCAAGTCCAGTCAGTGCAGTACCAGATATTCTCACATGTATGCTGAAGGACACGACAGCGGAGCACAAAGCTCACCTCTTTGACCTGAAATGCAAGATATGCACAGGTGACAATTAGTTTTACAATATCTAAATGACATTTTGTATCCAGCTGCCAACTATTGCTACTTACGTTTACATTTATTCCCAAAGGCCAAATAATACCTGGAGAAGAGGATGAACCTGTGAAGAAAAAGGCAAAGGTTTCCGTATCAATAGATAAACCTTATTCACGCTGGAGAAAGTCTGCAGGAGATGACTCCCCTCTGCGGGCGCCACCTGACTCACCTGACATGGACACGTCATCGAGCCTCATCATTGACTCACCTTTGACCATAGTCGAATCCCCAGCTTCTCCTACACTGGATTCTCCTGCTTCCCCAACTTTAGAGTCTCCTGCCTCCCCTGTCATGGAATCCACCTCCTCGTCAAACCTGGATGCACCTAATGCTAGAACGCCACAGAGAGCATATACACCAGTTGTCATTCCAGTTGTTTCCACAGTAACGATCACAAGGCGCGACCCCCGAACTGCAGCAAACAGGATTTCTGCCACATCCGGTAGCAGCTCAGGTCCCATGACCCTGACACATAATCAGTCAGGCCAGTATGCTCCCCTCAAAGAGGGTACCCCTGCTGTGCCATCAGCTCCAGCATCATCACGACGGCCATCACAACCCCCTAAATCCATCTTAATGAAACCATCCTCTTCAGCACAAACCAGGCTCTACGACACCTCCTCAAGGTATTTGAAGAATAACAATGTCTCTGACTGATAGTTGAGGTAAACCATGGGTTGTGGATTGGATTGTTATCGTGGTGTTCTATTTTGCATTTCAGGACTGTAATTTCTGAATCTCCAGCTGATGGTGGCACTGCTCAGTTTCTAGCAAGGCAAGACTTTGTCTGGAAAGGCTTCCTCAGCATGCTCACTGTAGCCAGGTTTGTCACCAAGGGGTATTTGGTGTCAGGATCTGGTGAAACTCTTAAAACGGTAAAATGAGGCTCTACCCCACTTTTCCTATTGGTTTGAGATAAATTCATAAATGTATATGTTGTGTGCAGGATCTACCTGACACCATTCAAATTGGAGGACGAATCATGCCTCAAACAGTGTGGGATTATGTTGCAAAACTAAAGACATCTATAACAAAGGCAAGCTGTGTATATATTTCATTTTTAGTGTTGTTCAGTAACTCAAAATCATTTAAATTTAGCAACATTTTGCATTTTACTTTTTAGGAATTATGTGTCATCCGGTTTCAACCAGCCACTGAAGAGGAAGAGGTGGCCTATGTCTCTCTCTTTTCCTACTTCAGCAGCAGAGGTCGTTTTGGTGTCATCTCCAATAACAGCCGGTCCATCAAGGATGTCTACCTTGTACCGCTAAGTGCAAGGGAATCAATTCCATCCATATTACAGCCTCTGGAAGGACCAGGTGTGATAATGCTTTGACTATTGTCATGTTTTTGTTTTGTCAATGTGACTTACACAGGTTCGGTAGGGACATGATCTTTAAAAGCACCTGTCCTTTATTTACATTGATTAATCGTTTTCTAATTTCACCTTTGTTTATTTCACAGGGCTTGAAAAGAACAGACCCAATCTTCTTCTTGGTTTGGCAATCATCCAGAAACCAAAACGTTCTGGGAGCTTGCCACAAGAAATTGAAGAAAAGAGACCAAAGGTTCACATGGCCAAAGACCCTATGTGGATCCCAAAACCTCCAGTCCTGTATGGTTCTGACAAGCTGGAGATATTCCAACCCTACGATCCAGAGACACCTGGGGGCACAACCCTCCCTGCTTCACCACCCTTCCCTGGTTCGGATTCGGATTCCTCTTCTGGGTCAGTTACCGTACCGTCTGTTTTGACTTCCATTAAACCAGGCCCCCATCTTTCTACCTCAACTACAGTGGATGCCGCTCAGTCCACGCCCAGTAGCATCTTGAACAAGGCTCCTAAGGCATCTGCTAATGAAACTCCACTGAAAAGTCTCTTGACAACATTGTTTAAAAATAAGCAAACGGATACAGTGGTGTCTTCTAAGGGAAATGCTGCAACAACTACAACAACAGCAATAAGTACCAAGAGGCTTACGGTGAATCAGTTGTCTGGGTCGATGGTTGATCCAATTGTTCAACAGTATGGACAGAAATCTAAAGTCAAAGAAATAGAGGAAGAGGAAAATGCACTTGATCAACCGTATGACCCAGAAGAAGAGTATAATCCTGTCATGGGGTATGGGGTGGATTCTTCACAGAGCAGTGAAAACGTTAAGGCAGATGCTGCTCTATCGACCCCTGTAGATGATGATGTGGCCTATGATCCAGAGGATGAGACTATCTTTCATGATATTCAAACTGGTGTAAAAAAGCTTCCTGATGTTGTAAAAAAGCCTCCCGTTGAAAGTCCAAGATCAGATTCGGCATCGTGCCAACTACCGCTTTCAACCGAGGTGTTCACGCCTTCTCCTACATCCACTCCAGCCCAACCTGTAGTTCCACAGGGCCTTCCCCTGGGCACGGTGGTTGTCTCAGCTGCAACGTTGTCTGAACAACAACGAATGCTTGAGGAGCTCAATAAGCAGATAGAAGAACAAAAACGACAATTAAAGGAGCAAGAAGAAGCCCTTCGTCAGCAGAGGGAGGCTGTTGGTATTTTCATGGCTCAATTTTCAGTTTCAGATTCTCTGATGTCTCCCCCTTCAAAGAGTCTCCCTCACAGTCAACCATCATCACAGAGTGGCTTAATGCAAATTGAAACAAAGCCTACAGAATCAGCAGACAAGGCCAGCAATGTTACAGAGGCTGTGGATAATACAAATGATGATTCACAAATTGCCTTATTAGAAGACACAAATGACATTCCACATTTGAATAGCAATACAGATACCACTCAAGAACAAGATGAAGGACAGGAAAACATGAAGGAAAGTGAAAAGTATTCTTCTGCTGGTGAGATTGAAGACTCTGATGTACCTTATGATCCAGAAGATGAACTACTTTTTAATGAAATACAAGAGGATGTGTTTGAAGGAAGCAATGCAAAGAACCGAGATTCATCTTTGTCAAGTTCACACCACAGAAAACATAGGTCATCACCAAAGAGGCGGAGCCATCGTGAAAGGGACCGTCACAGAAGTCCCTCCAGAAGATCTCAGAGGCGTTCCACTTCCCATTCAAGGAAACATAGAGAACGGGACAGACACAGAAAGAGAGACAGGTCAAAGCATAGAGCTAGAGATAAATCTGAACGCCAAGCTCGCCGTCATAAAGAACATACTACACGTCGGCATTCCAGTGGACATAGAAGATCATCATCTCCCAGAAAGAATGATCCAGTGGCCTTCTTGTCCAAACACAGAGGACCTTCCCCGCATATCTTTGAGACACCAAGGCAGAACTCTCTATTTGATCCCGTTTGTGGACAATATGTTGAGGGTACATCACCTATGAAACATGACATAGATGAACATCAGTTAAAATATGAGCTTGTTCAAATTACAATTCCTGAACAAAAGAATGTCAAAAGTGAGTTTTTACCTCAGTCTTGTCACAATGTGAAGATGGATATTTCTGAAGAAGTAAAATCACAAGAATTTCACAAGTGTCTAGGGCCTGCCCAAGCCAGTGAAGACAACTTTGGTAATGTTCCTCCTACACAGGTGGAGGACCCCCCTCCACTGGAAACGCTGCTCAAAAACCGGATGGAAAGTTCCATTCCTCTAAGAGAAATAGATCCGCCTATACGAGATTCTCCCCAGAGCCCTGATCCGGAGCCACAGTTTATGAAACCCAGCAGCACTGAAAAGAGTGACTCTGTTGAGAGTGAAGAAAACAGAGATCATGTGACTCAAACTAGCGGCCCTGTCTCATTTGCAAAAGCTGAAGATGAACAAACAACACAATCCAACCAAGTGTCACTTACTGTGAAAAGCACCAAATTAAACCTTGGAGACTTTAATTTTAAAGCTCTACAAGGGGCAGCTGTGACCCTCGCACAGCAGTCTGAAATACCTGGCCATGCTCATGAACAAGCTAATAAAGTGGATGCGCAGTGTACAGAAACTACAATAGACAATAGATTAAAGCATTCTGGACCAGGTGGGAGTGGACTGGGAAGTCTTGGGCAAGGCCTTCAACAATCTGGACAAAGTGGTCCACAAAGACATTGTAGAGAAGGGAGCGAGCACTACTCAGAGAGTGCTCATGGGCTGGATAGCATAAGAACCAACATTTGGGATCATAATTCACACAAACAAAATGTTAATGTTGGCCATCGGCAGGGAAATGACCCAGGGACTGCAATGCAGAATTCCTTGCCAAATATGAAAGAACCAGAATCCAAAACCCCTTTACCTGATACCAGTCAAGGTTTAAGAGATCCAAATCAATTGAGCAGCGTAAATGATGATAGGCGAAAGAGTTTACAGTCTAAAGTGTCAACTGGCTTAGAGGGTAGCTATATAAGATCATTCCAAGCCATGAGAGATGAAAAGCGGGGCTCTGAAAGAGGTTATGGTACACCCATGAGAGACCTAAGGCCAAACATAAATTACGACAGTGGTGAGTCTAACAATAACTACATAGCACAAGACAGCCGTGTGCCTGCAGATTTCAAGGAACCACATTTTCTTGAAAATTTGCATGGCTCTGACATGAGAGTACCACAAGCGGAAGATGGAAGTGAATCACATGCAAAGAGAGAGGGAAAACCCTTTTCAAATAGGAAGGATGCAGATATTCAAAAAAGAAGTATTCAGGATCATTGGTCACACGGGACAAATAAAAATATTGATCAAGAAGGCCCCATTCAAAGCATTAAAAATTCTGATTGGCGATATCCAGGACCAGGTGTTGTAGGGCCTGGTATGCATGGTCATAGAAGTCGATGTGAATCAGGGCCTGAAATGGGTCCCAACATGGAGGGCCTCAGACATGACAGGAACAGACCAGGGGATCCAGGCTTCATGGGACCAGGGCTGGAAAGAAGAGGCCTTGATATGGATTGCTCAAGATATGACAGGGAAGGATTGGGTGGTCCAGGTTTCATGCGTCAGAGAAAGGGAGGACCAGGTAATGAGGACCCAATGCATTACAGGAATGAACCAGGACATGCAAATGTTATTGGACCACAACCTGGGAATTTGGGTCCTGTGGTGAAGGATCCTATTACTCACAGTCTACATGTACGTCCACATTTCAGTGGACCCAGATTTGGAAAGAGAGGTCCAGGTATCGAGGTTCCTGGCCCTCAGAGGGGACCTGTGGCTCCACATTTCCGAGGCCCGGGTTGTCAAGGGAAAGATCCAGCTAGAGATGGTCCAGGAACTGACATGATTGGACCAGAAGGTCCCGATTTCAGGGCTTCATGGCCTGAATATACACGTCCAGGCCCAGGTCATGACAGAAGAGGACCTGAAGATTTCAGTCACCCTGTGCCTGAAGGAAGAGGTTTAGTAATGGAGGGTCCTGAGCATGACAGGGGAGCACATTTCCATTCGGAATTTAGAGGACCAGGCCCTGGGAGGAGAGGTTTGTCAAAGGAAGGTCCTGGGTGCAGAGGGCCTGGAGGTCCAGATTTCAGGGGATCCCGACCTGGCAGAAGAGGACCAGGAGACCAGAGAGATTTCCAGGGTCCCTTCTCTGAAAAGCAAGGTGTGGATGGACAAGGCCATGGTGGTGGTGGACCTTCTGGAGCAATTGTAAGAGCACAAGGGTGTGAAAGGAATTCCTTCTTTGTGGAGTGCCAAGGACCTAATAGGTTAGGGCCAGGAGATACAAACCCTGGTGAGCTAGGACCTGGACCTGAAAGAACTGGCCCAATGATGGAAGGACCAAGGCCTCATGGTAGAGATGAGGGGGGTCAACATTTTAGGGGACATCGACCAGACGGTGTACATCCAAATATCGAGGGGCCAGGGCCTAACAGGAGAGGTCCTGAGTTTAGGGGACCAGTACCTGGACCAGGTTCCTTTATAGATGGCACTGGGTTCAACGGGAGTCTACCAAGAGGTCCAAACATGAGAGCAGGTTTTAATACAGATGCAGGCATAGAAAGCACAGAGCTCGACAAACGAGATTCAGAGGGTGCACGTTTTATGCCCCCTGGTATTGAAGCAAGACCTGATAGAGCAAGACACAGCAGGAGCTTTTCAGGTGGTCCACCGTTTAGGGGCCCTTGCCCCGAAAGAATTCCTCCAAATATGAGGGGCCCAGAGGCCAATAGGATAAGTGCAGATGGAAGAGCAGTGGGCGTTGAAAGACCTTATATTGAAGGTTTAGGGCCTAAAAAGAAAGGCCCAGGGGGTCCAGACTTAAGAGGACCAGGTTGCGATAGTAGAGTTAATGTAATTGAAGGCCCAGGAGGTTCTGGCTTCAGAAAAAGTAACCATGACAGTAGAGACCAGGACATGGACGGCTCGGGCCCTGATTGGAGATCTGGTGGCTCAGATTTTAGAGGACCAGGCATTAGACCGAAAGGCCCAGAAGATCCAAGGTATGGCGGAAGGGATGACAGTGGTGGGGCTGACTGGAGAGGGTCAGAAGCTAACCAGGAAAGCCAAGATTTAGACATCCCAATATATGATAGAAAATGTAGAAGCTCAAGGGCTCCATGGGCCATGAGGAGGAATATTAAGCCAAATACCAGCAGGCCTAATCAAGGAGAAAGATGGGGTGGGCCACCTAGGAGAGGCACAGATACTGAGGGTATGAGTGGTCAATGGTCAGATGAACTGGAACCCAAAATGGTGGCTGGAGAAAATGAACGACAGTGTCCAGAGGATATGTGGAACAGACTTGGAAACAGGGAGCTAGATGAACAAGGCCAGGAATATGGTATGGAAGACCATTATAATGAATTTACAAATATGGGAGATAGAGGGCCAGGAGATATAGAAGAAAGGCAAAACATGCCATTTCCAGGGCATAGGGGAGGTCCTGGAGATGAGTTTGTTGGTCCTGGTTGCAGGGGCCCAGGGCCTTTTCATCATGATCCAGATATGCCATGTCTTGAGACTGGTCGGGAAAGACCAGGCAATGAATGGAAGGAGCGTGGTAGAGGGGGTGCTGGGTCAAGGCAATGGGGACCTCAGCCCTTTTTTAGAGGGGAAGGAAATCCAGATAATAGAGGACGTGGCCACGAGAGGAGAGGTCCCAACATGAGACATCAAGGGTCGGATCATCAAGGGGGACCTAGCCGGGGGCAGCCAGGGAATTTAAGAGATCCAAACTTGGAAGTACATGGGCCTCTCAGGGGAGGTCCAGACTTTATTAATCCATTGAACAGGAGAGAGTTTGAGATGGACGGCATTGAGAGAGACTCAAGAGAAGGCTCTGGACTTGCGAGACAAGGATTTGAGCATCATCCCAGGAGGCGGAGAGGTCCAGACATGAGAAGACATGAGTATGGTGAAATGGATGTGAGAGGGCCACCAGAAACTTTAGAGATCAGAGATGGGCATGGAAGGTGGGATATGAACACTGCCGGTCCTGGGTCTGATGTAAGAGGTTCAGACATGATTGGATTTGAATCCATGGGACCTGAGCCTTCCATGAGCAATGACATACAACTTTCAGATGTACGGGGCCCAGAAATTAATAGCAGAGGGGCATCTATAAGGGGAAGGAGACCAAGTCAAAGGGGTCGAGTCGCCAGTTATGATAGGAGAGGCCATGAAATGAGATATTCTGGATCTCCTCATTTTAGTGGGACTCAGGGTTCCAGATTTCAAGGTCCTCGTGATCCACACTCTGCACCATACAACAGGCCTCTGGATTCAACTGTACACATCGAAGAAAAAACGCATCCTAGTTTGCACAGTCCACATCATCAGCAAGCAGTAAAACCTCAGAGACATAGAGCTGCCTTGCTTCCCACCCCAACAGAAGGTCCGATATGCCTCCCAAACCGTATGACCAACAATCAAAATATCTTTAGCGTGAAACAAAAACAATTAGGCCATCCAGCAGACAGGGAGTGGAGTCGAGGGAGACCAATGAGTCTGGAAAGACCGGAGCAGGGGAAACGACATGCCCGTAATATCAACAAACCTGTAGATGCTGCCACTGGGAGTGAAGAACTTAAAAAGGTAGATGACCCTAAGTGTAATAAACTGGGAGCAAGTGAAGAATGTAAGACCAATTTGAGTATAGACTGTGATAGTACTGGTTCATGATAACAAACTACTGCAAACAATAATAAAACACATTTTTGCATTTAATTGACCACAGGAAAACACAAATGGAATGTTTTTGTTGTTATTTTTCATTGTCTACACCTGACTGAAAATGTAGCATGACCTACAGGTAAAAGCCATTTGAAACATCCTAAATTGTTTAACAGGGAAACACGGTTTGAGATATTTCATTTTGTCTGTATGTCTTGCATACAATGTAGATGTTTATTTTTTGTTTATGACGGACTTAAACACAAGTGTGCGGACTTCTGTATTTTTATGTGGAAATGGGCATAAATGTTTTGCACAGAAAACACTTCATTTTTTTAACAGCCATAGTGTCAGTAAAGTAGCCTTAAATTTGGCTTCTGCGCTTTGGTGATAAAATGCAGTTTCCTTTGATGGCTCCTCTAGAGTACATGACAAAATAAAATTAAAATTTTAAAGTTTGTGCCTGTTTTGATTTTATTAATATATTATTAGGTTACAGATACAGTAGAGAGTTTTTTTACATTGACATTATAATGCCAAGTAGTGTGTAGTTTTATCAAAGGACTGCACCAGGTGTGTGAAGATTATTTGCTTTAATCATAAATCTGTCCACTGTGGGACAATAAATGCTGATCTTTATCTTACTCTTGAATACCATATTCACACAGTCAAACAGGAATTTCAGTTGTATGTATTATGAGTGAAAAGTTTAACCAATATTGTGAGTAAAAGTTAAAAATGGTGGAAAATGATGCCTGGAATTATTGTTACGATGAGATTGTTGGTGGGGCTTTCTGTTTCCATGGAAACAGCAGTACAAACCACCAGTGGGACAGATTTATTCCATGACGTGGAAATGTAGAATTTAAGTTTTGTCAACTTACCGGAACGTTAAATTTGAGCTACTAAAAAGTTGCTAGGAGGAAGGACAATTAGAAACACAGTGTGAGGGCCGCAAACAGGATGTTATTGATCTAATTATTGTTTGTATTAATTTAAGGACCCCCTTGAAAATGAGATGGTTAATCTCAATGGTTTAATTTTAGAAAAGTTAGTATTTACAGGTGTAACAGAAGTAAACATGCAATAATATTAATTATATATGCAGGAACATTTGCATGAGCATCGTAGCAGAGTAGTGTTCATTCATGATTCCTATTCATATACAATACACTGAAATTGAACTTAAAATATGCTTGATAATTACTGCCCATGAAATGTGAAATTACTTTCACATATGTCAGAATTGCAGTTCTTTGTGTAATGTCTGTTACATTCTCATGTCTCATGTCTTTGAGATCAGAGTCACTTAAACAAACTGATCAGATCAGATGAGCTGCTGCTGTTTCTTTTCCAGGAGTTGTAGTGACACTAACTGGCCGCAGGTGTCGCGGTAGCACCCGACTCCTCCAGCCGGGGACGCGTACTGTGCGTGCGGCCCCGCGCACATAGGCCGGGTGGGGTTGACTTCCGGAAACGCGTTTTTCCCCGCCTCCTCAGCTCCATTGGCCACGCGACTTGTTCGTGCCGCCCTTTTCCACTCACTGGTTGGCTGTCGCGCTCAGCTCCGCGCAACTGATTGGCTGACCGCGCTGCGTTGGCGTGTGGGCCGACACGTTGACGGTGAGGAGGGGGCGGAGCCCGAGCAGGAGAAATGGCGAATGACACGAAGGAAAACGGCTGTGGAACGGAGCCGCAGAGTTCCGGGCCGCCGCTGGAGCGGCCTGCGCTCCGCTGGGGGCCACAGCACGCCGGCGCCCGCGAACTGGCCGATCTGTACTCGCCAGGTGAGTCGGTGGATCCGCGCCGGGTGTTCGATCAGCCGGAGGTAGCGGTGACATAACAACAGTTGGTGAGAAGGTCCGAAGGGAGGGAAACGGAGTTAATGACATGAAACCGCCGGGGACATGTTTGTCCGTTACACAACATGCACCAGCAGATCGGTGGGTTCGGCCCGGCTCGCTGCCCGCTGACGCTCGGAGCATCAAGAAGAAGCAGGTTGGATAAATTGTCCGCTTCTGTTTCAAGCTCAGCTGTGACATTTGACAGCAGTACCGGTAGAAACCGCTGCCGGTGAATGAGCTTAGCACCGACGCAGGTAATCAAGTGTCTGTAATTGGGGGGGGGGGCACGACCTTCACACCAGTGGACAGATACTTTGATGCGTCCTCAGCTGTCTGTCGGAAGTATTCAGGTGTTTCAGCCACTCACCTGTTCTCACGCGGATTGGTTATCTTAACACCGGCGCTACATCTGACCGGCATACTTGAAGGAAGGAGAAAGCGGAGAAGTGAAGA
Organism: Centriscus cristatus; assembly: GCA_037832705.1. Taxonomy (NCBI): domain Eukaryota; kingdom Metazoa; phylum Chordata; class Actinopteri; order Syngnathiformes; family Centriscidae; genus Centriscus; species Centriscus cristatus. Next base: position 2,477,506 of record JBBMJM010000001.1, on the reverse strand, counting down.
TTTGGCATCTACAGTGTCATGTGAGGATCAATGGCCGAGAACTGGAGATGTTAATGAGATGACCCAATGTGTCCAGTAGGAGAACTTGTGGAGATGTACTCAGGGTGTGTGTTTGTCTTGAAGGTAAACGATGTCAGGAATGGATCAGCGTTGTCCTCTGTTTTTCTCTCATGGCCTTCAACTTCATTCACCTGCTTGCCAACTTCAACTTGTCACATTCGTGGTCCATCTTGTTGGGTATCGGTGAGTACCATGAAACAAACATCAGGATGGACCGTCCTCTGTCCGTTCCTTTATTCTCAAACTGCCTCCACAGTGGCCGGGATCCTCACTGCAGACTTCGCCTCAGGACTCGTTCATTGGGGTGCCGACACCTGGGGGTCAGTGGACCTACCCGTCTTCGGAAAGGTAAACTGGGTTCATTTTTCCCCTGAGAGCTGCTAGCTGTTAGCTGCTAGCTGAGCGGTGTGATCAGAGGTGTAACCTGATGTCCCTGCAGGCTTTTATACGGCCGTTCAGAGAGCATCACATCGACCCCACAGCCATCACCCGTCATGACTTCATCGAGACCAACGGGGACAACTGCATGTTGACCATTGTTCCTCTCGCCAACATGGCCTTCAACTTCCTCAGCAGCTCCCCAGGTGGGTGAAGACACTCGAGTCGGTTCTCGGGTTGCCTCTGACCACTGGACACAAGGACACGGTGCCCTGTTGTCTTTGA
>JBBMJM010000001.1:2454743-2464775 GCA_037832705.1 Centriscus cristatus | reverse complement strand
CTTTGGTTTTTGTATGTTATCCAAATAACTCTGAAGTTCTGAACGGATTTGAATGAAATGGACACGGACCACATGATGAAATGTTGGTGGTGTTCTGGAACCATCTGGATCCAGGAATCTGTTGCAGGATTCTTCCTCATTGTCCGACAGGGACATGTTCATCGTCTGTGTCTAGAACTCCACAACAGCAGCAGCGGACTGTCTCTGTGCACCAGTGGTTAGTGGGTCTGTCTGTTAACCCAAAGGTCGGGGGTTGGAGTTTTGAAACGGAAGTTTGTTTTCAGTTTTACTATTGAAATAAAAATGAAAAACAAGAGGTCAGAGGTGATGATTTGTGTAACAAGGCATCTAATGACTCTTGACTGTTGTCTGTAATGAATTCATCCAAAAACGATTCATTGGGTGAAATGAGGTCTGAGTGTGGTTTGGTTCTGTGTAGATACTGTGGGCGTACGAGCCGACACTCGTGCCTGTGCGGACGTGCGCGTGAAATTCACGTGCACCAAACTGGTGCTGGTGGCCATCTCTGTCTCGCACACATCTGACTCAGCGAGAAGCGCTGATCTCAGTTGATATCTGCGGAGTCATAGCCGTGTGGCTTAGTCATGCATCGCTGTCGTGGGGGGATTCTGTCCTCTGCACGGGATCCAGCCGCAGCCGTGCAATCAGATCAGTGTGATAAATAGGAACACAGAGAACAAACCTTGCTGTCACTACAAATAAACATCTGTGGCGGCGCCTCAAGGCCAGCAGAGACGTTCTCTTCCACATAAACACACACGCGGTGACGCAGATGTGGCGACACGCACAGGCTCCCACGTCGTCCTGCTCCCACCCATGCACTTGTTCAGACGGCTACTTTCCTCTCGCGGGTGTTATTTCTGATCGGCAGAAACAAACGCCCTCGCTTCCCTCTGGATTTGGAGGCAAAGCAGATTGGTTTATCTTTGGGAGAAGACAATAAGAGCTCAGTCCACACAAAGGTTTAGAAAATGGCACCGCAGCGGTGGAGGAGAGCAGACCGAGATGACCGCAGTGCCAAAGCCTTCCACGAATGCCGGAAAATGTCACTTCCAGCATCAAAGATAAAGACATGCCAAGTCCGACCCAGGTGCTTTTGTGATGCTTTTACATCTGGGTCAGGACTGTTCCGTTTTTTTTATTGTTCTCATATCAAATCCCAGCATTGGAACCTTGGTGCCTTTTATAAGACGTCAGTCTGCGCTCCACCTTGGACGCTGCCTTTCATTTTCGGTTTAACTCCATTGATCCTTATTTTCCCGTCTCGGGGAGCAACGAGAAGTTCAGCAGACTTTGAGGCTCCGGCAAGCGTTTGATATGCTAATCAGAATTGATCTGGATGGGGGATATTAAAACTGGGGTGATTGCTGCCGCGGTGCTCGGCGTGCGGCTGATTCAGGGTACCATAAATATTAATAGTGGATGCCCATCAGAGGTGGCATGTTACTGACAGTCCCATGATTACCCGCTGACTGCGGCGACAGAACAGCAACGCAAGGACGTGATTGGTTCAGACAGTTGTAACGCTCGGGCTGAAGGAGACGCTTGATTGAAAATATAAACAGGAGCGTGGATGTACGCGGTGACAGGATTGATTAGGTGGCACACGCTTACCTGGTTGAGCATTATTAAAGATTTAATGGACGGCATCAAGTCTCCTGCTGGCACAGCTGGAGACACCGACAGAACCGATGGAAATATGATTCATGCTAAAACGGGGTAAAGTACATGACAAGCTCAGTCGCATTTGCATCGCGTTACGACCGTTTCACATTATTATGACTGATGAAATGAATTTCACGTTTCACTGCAAAAAACGAAATAGAAGAAAAACAAGGCGATTTTATGTTCATGTGGTCTTAAGCCATATTCAAGATACTTACAATAGTATCGAATGCTAAATAGAAGCTCATTTTCACATATGTATTTTTTTATAAATACATTAGAGTAATTCTTTAAGTGTTAAAATAGTAAATATTAAAGTGATGCACTTGTAGCCCAAGAGCTGTTGTTTGACAAAATTTGTGGTGTCGTCACCATTTAGCGTCGTTTCCTTTGGCGTGCCTGAGAAGGACGTGTTCGTATTTGTTCTTATCAACTGGGAGACAGAGTTTCTCATCGACTGCAAACGGAGGCGAGGAACTTCTTCTAAGATGACCCCTGGGAACAAACAGACTCCCTCCTCCCCCTCAGCCTTTTGAAGGGTGCCATTGACTAAGCAGGGCAGATCTGTATTGATGTACATTGTTGGCAGTCTGCAGACAAAATCCCACAGCCGAGCTGAAAATCAATGCTTCCCATCTTTGCTTGTGCTAACTGATCTGAGGGCAAAGGAAGGTTTCTGTTTGTGACTTAATTATCAGCTGTAGTCAAATTATTCATTGAGGTGTAGCGTCATAATCCACTTCCTTGTGGGGTCAGGTCCCATTGTCCGTAGTTCTCTTTGGACGGAACTGCGAGATGTTTGACGGTGTGTTTCGGCAGCGCTGATGAAAAGATTTTTCTTGATCTTTACACAATAGGCGAGCTCATGGGATGACGAGTTTCACAGAATGGTTAGAAAAGGAATCGTTTTGATTGTGTGCGGAGACAGAAACAAACCATGTAGTTATCTGACATTGTGGCTTTTGATCATAAGATTATTGGCCCTGAATGCAGAGACGTTGTACACAAATAAATTGACACACTGCGCGGTGAAAGAACTTTAATGTGTGTGTTTGGTGTTTGGTGTAGGTCTGATCTGTCAGAGCATCGCATTCTGTCTTTTGCTTCTAATGTGCAGTGGCATCATCTGTTGGCCCAAACTTCCATTTGCAATATCTTTAACAAGTATGTGATATTTTTAGTAGTCTGGGTCTTTTATATGAGGCCGACGGTACGTTTTACCACTGAAGTATACATATGCAATATACTGCAGCATAATGCATTTGTAAAGAGCACTAGCGCAGATGACAACAATTCTCCTTGGAAGCGGTTCACTTTCAGCATTACGGTGTTTTAGTGCCACCTGTTGGTCACAAGGATGATTGCAGATTGCAGCTGAACAGTTGGCAAACAAGTCCTGTATCGAACATGGAATCTGTTCTTTCTTTCAACCAACAGACTTGTGGTAAAATTTGCCATGAGAATCAGTCGTTTTTTGTTGTTGTTGTTGTTGTTGTTGTTTTGGGGGGGTAAAGTTGCTAACAGGCAGACGGACAAAAAAAAAAAAAAAACTCTTTAGCGGTGGGAGGTAATAAGGTTAGCATCCGAAATGCTTTGTCAGTATAGATTCTCACTTTCCTGCGAGCAATTTATTGCAATGATGGGTTACCGTGGTAACACTTGTTTCCACTGCCAACCCGTGCTGGGCAGTGTGTCGAAGACTACCTGTATTACCAACCGTTCAATGCTCACATGTCGGAGACGACAGTGTATGTAGGTTTACATGTGAAGCAGGGCAGCAGGTTAGTTTCCTCCCATGTTTTGCATCGATTAACTTTGAATCATACAGTGTTATTGTGGACGATATCTGCTGATATTTGTAGTTTGTCTTTACCTTTATATTTTTGCATTTCTATCTGAATGTATGGTGATGGTAGTTTGAACCACGTTGGTTCTGTAAAAAATCAATAAATAATACTGCAGCATGAGTCATGAACAATAACTATCTAAGACGGTAACCTCCTGACTTATGTCACATCTGTGGAACATTATTTTACCTGTTTCCATCAGCTGTCAGGAGCCCTGGAGCTCCGCATGGAGCTGATCCCGTTCATGACTGGTTCTGATAAGTATGCAATCACAACCGTTTACGTTGTAATCCTAGTTTTATGTGTAATCTGTTGCGTGTCTTCATCTAACATATCAACATAGCAATGACCATCTAGCTAGGCCCAGTGTGTGTGTCTGGGGTGTTGATCTATATTCAGGTATCATAACGACACATCCCTTTTAATTGCGTGTGCCGTTGGTCTTTGTGCCTTTCGTCCAGTTTCCCATGTGGTAAATGTGAAAGTAGCTGACATGTCACCTTTCACAGTGGAGAGAAAGAATATCTGAGGCTGCGGGCCTCTCTGGTTCCGTCCCCAGCTGTCAGCCCTGACAGCCCTGGCCTGGTGTAATGAGGAGAGGCGAAGCTAATTCAATCCTGAACCATTTCGTCCTCTGCTTATCACTGTCTTTACTGTCCACCACCCGCCGTTTCCCCACTTTCAACCCGTGCTTCTAGGTCAGCAAGCATGCTTTTCTTTCCTTTTATGACTGTTTTTGCTATTTTTTCTCATCATGCATTTGCCACCCTCTTCTTTTCCCCCGTCTGTACCTCTCCCCCTTTTTTTTTAGCTCATCACTTTCATCTACAGTGGCTCCATATCTCCCATGGCCCAGGGCTTAATTGCTGTTATCCGACTACTGGTTTAATGGTCTGAATTTGGTTGATGGAAATGTATGAACACAGCTGAGACTGGCAGCAAACAGATGTCAGCCTGTGCTGCTTTTCCTTGCGTCTCTTCTTTTGTACTTTTACAGAAAAGTGGGCTTTCAGCAGTCTACTTTCAAGCTGCTGGGGTTGTGATCTCAATCTTGGCACAGCTTGTTGCAGTTTGTTGGGTGTAAAAGGCCAAAACACTTACTGAAGTTAAATTTTCCTGCAAGCACGTATTTTGACACGTGTATTATACCACTTTAAAACATCCAGGCAACATGTTGCATTCGAGTTCAGACTTTGTTTCCAGTCAACCATATTTCATCTTGTGACCAAATATGATTTGATTACTGACAAAACAATGCCAGTGTAGATTATTTGGGGTTTGGTTTGGTGTGATTCCATAAAGCTTAATTAAGGCCACAACACTTTTGGCAGACTTGAACATCAGATGGTGCTGTAGCATACAGAATGGTGTCATCTGCATACAGGTGAATAGTGTTTGGCAATGAGTCATACTGTGATTATGGATCAACAAAAAAAAAAAAAGCTCATCTGCCTCTAATTATTCTGTTGGTGTAGGTGGATTCCTATTACCAAAATGTTCCAACCCATTGAGTAATGCTTTATGAAGTTTTGAATGATGTTTGGTCACTGTAGGTCAAAAAGTTTGGAGGGCTGATTTAACACTAACGGTAATTGTGTGCCTGCATTAGCTGAAAGCAAAGTTAATAGTTCTGCTACACCTTTTTTTCTCGCAATTTTTCAAATGTGCTGCTGCTGCAGACAAATACGTCTTATTAGAAACAAACCGCGATGAATATCAATCACATGTGGGAGTCGGGGTGAGCACTGGTGCTTTTTAAAGTCAAATACTGCTCCTCGAGCTCTGTGATACAATGGTCAAGGTGGATCAGATTACAATTGATTAAATTTCTATGCTGCAAATGGTTTGATCATTTCTTCTGAAAAACTAACAGGGGAAAAATGGAATGACCTTTAACTAAGTAACTGCACCTCTGAGGAACGTCTGCATAGTAAAAGACAAGACGGCTTTGGTTGACTGGGAAGGATTTCGTCCTTGTGTCCTGAGGGTCAACTTTTAAATAATGAGAGATGAGCCAAGGCTCCGCTCTGTCCGCACTCTGTGTGTTCTCTGATGTTAATGGCCTCTGATGCGCTGATAGACAGAAGCATGTCCAGGGATAAATCATTCAGAGGTCATCGGAGAAACTGTCACTCATGCGCTCGATGACTGTCTGTCTGGTCCTTCTCCAATTCTCTGTCTCATTCTGGCGCTGTCTGTCTCCTCCGCTCTCCCTCTTCTCCCGTGATGTTGTCGCTCTTTCCTCAGCTGGCTCCTTCTCACCCCCACTTGCCACTGTGCTCGACTTGAGCTGCGAAGTCGGGCTGTGATGTCGGACGTAATGGGAACATTTCATTTTATTAAACACACTCGGCTGTGTCCACCGAGAGAACAATCGTTGTTTTGATGTATGAGGATTAATTATTAACAAACAACATTATGCCTTGTTGTCGACTGACATGATGTGTACAAGCACACAAATGAGCACACATACTGTACATACACACACACACGCACACACACACACACAGTGCCTCTTCCAATGACAAACGCATTTCACGAAATAGATTTCTGGTAATTACCGCTGTCATCGTATATCCCTTTTCTCTTTAGTTTCTCCTGCTTGTTATAGGTTTAAGTGGCTGTTCTGTGAAACAAGACAAGCACTGCTCCATAATGAAGTGTTTAATATTTGATGCCACTGGATTTCACAGCTAATAAAAGCAACGTGTGTGCCTCCATTAGCCCCGTGTCCAGGCCTGAGAATAGCGCCGCTTGACTGCGCAACGTAGATCAAAATGTGTCCAGAGCGGGCTAATGGGGCGACCCAAAAATCTGTCATGATAGAAAGTAACAACACATATTCTATGCTGGAGTTTAACAATCACAGATTCTGAATTATTCACGCCATTACTTTATGCTGTTTTGCTCCTTGGCGGTTCGTGCCAGGGGACAGTGAAATATTTTGTTGGAAGGAAGTCCGTGGTTTCTGTTAAAGAATGCTGGAGCTGTTCGAGATTGTTCCCAGCATGGCTGTCTGTGTGTACGCCAGAGGATTTCACATTTCACCAGTTTATCAAAATGGGAGACAAAGGATTTAATGAAAGATTTTGTCTTGGTGTTTTTTTTTGTAATTGATCAAATGCACCCAGCAGACGAGTGAGTCAGGGTGGATCTCAGACACTGGAATGATCAAACTGTAGAAAAATAATACAAGGTATTATTTGGAGAACACTTTAAGAGGCTTTTAGAATAAATGTACATGTATGGGAAAATTAAAGTGACTCAGCTACCATCTGTATATAAGTAAAACAACATGTGGACATGGACAGAGATGGCAAAGGTTCGGATATATTTAGTTTTCAGCCTTGACAGAAAGCAACAGCTACCCGAGAAACTCAAAGTACACAATGGCTCATTAAGGGATTAAAAGATCTGCGATAGTCTGGAGCCAGGCCACGAGGAGCCTTTCATGCTATCAGAGAATCTTCAGATCCACGCTAAAACCCACAGCGGCCAGTGGATGTGGGTTGGAACAGGTGTAATGAGATGAGGGAAGCTCAGGTTGGCGTTCAACACGCTGACATCAGTCGGGCTGTAACGTCAAAGCGTCATGACGCGACGCCAATAAAATCACAATTAGTGATCTACGGCAAACGCAAGGGGCCGTTTTCAGGTGGAGGCTCATTGGTTGTCACATAAGGCCGCACCAGTATGTCTGTAAACCCCTCACACGTCCTTTGGGCAAATCATCTCAGGCATTATTAATCAGCACGTGCACAACTTAATGCGTGGTGAGAGAAAAACGAGCTGTGGTTGATGTCTGTCAGCGGCGATGTTGCCAGTGTTGTGGAGAAAACACGTACAACAAAGCCGAGACACATGTATTTGGAATTCATTAATGTGGAGGCACGTTTCAGTGCATTTTTAATGTATGTGTCGCTTGCGTCTAACCTGAATATTTCTCCTCCACATGTCTGTCCTCCACCTTGTCGACATCCTCCAAACCAGGTAAGGGTTGTTTATTTGGCTCAAATCCTTCTTCCTTCCTTCAGACCCTGTCTACCTGCTTCCTTTGCCTGTTGTGTCTCCTCCACCACTGACTCCCCAGAGGACGCGATAAAGGAAGGAAGGGCCGACGAATGTCAATTTTAACAGCGCTGTAAAGTCTTGACAGGCATCGATTCCGAGGGGCAGAGAACTGAGCTTAGTTCCATGACAGCCCGGGTCTGACTGTAAAGCCCCGTTGTGGACCTTTTTAATATCTTCCCGGTCACAGAACATTCTCTGAAATGTACGGTTAGATGTCCTGTAGGATGACACTGTCAAACGTAGTGTTTATGGATTTGTCATGATCGTGTGTGTGTGTGTGTGTTTGTGTGTGTGTTTCTATCAGGACACGATCACTCACAGAAACCTCCAGGGAAACATCATCTGCAGCCGGCCGGTTGTGATCATAAGTATTTTTTTTCAATCAGTACTGTAGAACAGAACCTTTCCAGAAGCTTTCCACACATGTACCGCTTCCCTATGACAACCATTTGGGTTTTTTGTTTTTTTTTTGATTGCTAAAATGTCAATTGTTATCTGAGAAAACCACATGTGAAGATTTCATCTGTGTCTAAAGGTGATTTCTTCTTACGTCTTGTTAAAAACACACACGGACACACAAGCAGTTGGTTGCAGGAGCGGCTGAAAACGTACGTACAAGTTTAAATTCAATCCAGTCACCAGAATTTAAAATCAGGATTACCTGGCAGTTCCGCATCGAGCTGAAATGGGACACAATATGTCACCTCCACACAGAGGTGTCTCATTGCCAGCTGTGAGTAGATGCAAATGCCCCCCTAGATGTTATCGCAGCCCCGTGGAAACACGCTACACTGGAGGTGACGGCAATCAGATATGGGCAGAGGGTGTTTAATTTGAAGATAGCCATAAAAGCTCATATCACCCACTAAGGAAGTAGTGCTGCCCATCTATTTCTAATTAGATCTGGAGCTAGCTGGAGCTGGAGGTATTAATTTGGGAGGAGTAAAAAGTTGGAAAGACTCCCCGGAGAAACTTATTCAGCATTGTGGGTTTTTTTTTTGTTTTTGTTTTTTTTCCTTCTCCATTTTCACCTTCTCACTCGCCAAGGAGGTTCTGTCTCTGCTGGAGTTTATCTGTCTACATGTCTGTCTGTTTGTTCGCAAAAAATAACTCAACCAGGACCAGGGGGATAGATGTTGGTGGTGTTCTGGAACCATCTGGATCCAGGAATCTGTTGAAGGATTCTTCCTCATTTTCAGCATCTGTGTTTAGAACTAACTCAATAGCAGCAGTGGACTGTCTCTGTGGTACAGTGGTCAGTGGGTCTGTCTGTTGACGCGCCTCCTGCGTTGGCTCGTTTTAACTTCAGAGCGGATGTCGGAATCCTGCAGAGATGGAAACATGTTTTTTTTTTTCATTTTTGGTTTGTTTGTTTGTTTTTGTTGTTTATATGAAGCGATGTTGTCACACCCTGAACAAGCACAAAGTGACTTGTACCTTGTGTGAAGTGCTCAGAGTACGACCTCCACTGCAGCTGACACGGACCGCACACACTCCCACAAGTGAAATATCTGTTTTGACAGGAGGTCTGGGTACGATACACGTGGTGAACTGTATGCGTGTAGCACATGCCCGTCAGAAAGAAAGAAAACAATCATAGCTCCTAAATCCTTTTTTTTTTCTTTTTTTTTAACTCCTAAAATGACACTGGCCAGTTTTCACACCAATCCAACTAAAGCAGACATATGAATAATGAACCACTGCTGGTTGGAGGAGCGAGCAGGTCCACGGAAACACCCTCGCTGCCGCTTCGTCCCACAAGGTGATTGTTGCATCAGACGTCCCTGTTGCACCCTGATTTATTTTACATCAGCCGTTGGATTCAAACTGATGAATGAGACGGGGCCATCAATGGTAAACACTTTGATTTATGGAGGACGTTTCAAGCTGTGCTTTCCTTCACGCCTCCTCTAGCCTCTCGCCACTCTGCAGAAGCATCTGTTAGTTTTAACCTGCATCTGAACTACACAGGTGAGCAGCAGGAAGACAGTAGACTGGGGCGTATTGATTTATTGATTTTTTTTTTTTTTGCCTTTCTTTCTACAAGTTCTATGTTCTGCATGCGTTTAGATCTGCTTTACCGTGTTAACTGAGAGATCTTTATTCAGAATGATGGATGAGTCATAAAGTAGGGTTCATGGTGAGCGATTCTTGGATTTCAGTGAGTGGAATGCTGCTGTGAACGGACAAATATTAATAAGCTGCTATCTCCAGTTATGAATGCACTCGCCTTTTTAATTATTTACTGGAGGAACTCATCCAAGAATACATCAAGGGCTTCCCGGTGGCGTGTAAAACACCCTCAAACACACATGCATTTGGCCATATGTGCAGCATGCGGATTACATGTTTGTGTGTGTGTGTGTGTGTGTGTGTGTGTGTGTGTGTGTGTGTGTGTGTGGTCTCTCAAACAACAGTGTGATTATCT